>JANRMT010062814.1:112631229-112660190 GCA_026402145.1 Polypterus bichir lapradei | reverse complement strand
TATATATATATATATATATATATATATATATATATATACATATTTAACAGAATTACAGAACTATCTGTACACACTGGCTTACAACATAAGTATCGCTCAAAGGGTGGAAGACATTTCCACCTAGGTTTTTCCAGTGCATTGTTCTGTACTTTTTTAGAGAGTTTGTACAGAAGACGTGTCAAGAAGTCATGAGTGTGTGACACATTTGTCTTTGGTGCATTAACTACAGAGTTAAATATCCTTACTTTAAATTGTAGCTCTACTTCAATGTAAACACGATCCTTGTTCAAAACCTTGGTGCTTTATGTTAATACACGGCTGGGAGCTCATCAGCAAGTCTGTGTTCCTGCAAGGAGTTCAGGCAACATTTAATAACTTATTTCGTTATCATATTTTTGGATACTTCATACTGTTTTCATTAATAGTATTAATAATGGTTTGCTGAGGATCAGATCACATTTATGCTTTCCTAAAATACAAAACCTTCTGTCACGCTAAAATTAGAAGCTACAGTGCATTCAGAAAGTATTCAGACCCCTTTCTCTTTTAACACATTTTGTTAAGCCTTATGGTAAAATTGTTTGAATTTATTTCTTCAATCAACATTCAATACAACTAAGTGACAATGCGAATACAAGATTTTAGAAATATTATTAAAAATAAAAACTGAAATATCACGTTGACAGAAGTATTCAGACCATTTGCTATGACCCTTGAACTCTGGGTCAGGTGTGTCCCATTCTATTGATCATCATTGAAATGCTTCTGCAAATTATTTGGAGTCCATCTGTGGTCAATACAATAGATTGGACCTGATTAGGAAAGACACACACCTGTCTATGGAGGGTCCCACATTTGATAATGTGCATCAGTGCAAAAACCAAGCCGTGGCTGTTGCACCAAATTGCCTGCAGAGCTTAGAGACAAGGCAGAGAGCTGGGATAGGCTACAAGAGAAATTCCTGCAGCATTGAAGGTTCCCAAGAGCACAGCTCCCTTCATAATTCTTAAATGGAAGAAGTTTGGAGCAAGCCCGACTCATCCTAGAGCTATTGTTTACATACCCTACTTAGCGTGATGCATGTCGAGTGGGAGCGAGCGTCATCAAAAGAGCACATATGAGTTTCATTGTACTTTGCACACAGATCAATAGATCTGAACGGAACTGATTACACTGCATTGTGTTTTCAGTGAAAGCTTTAAGATTCGCACATGCATGATCAAAATAAAAAAGAAAAAAGCAGAGTGTGTGTAATTGAGCAGATTGAGGCTCCAAGTCATCCATTTTTTTAATGCATGATGTGTCGCTCTTACTGCTGATACAGTATGGTGGTAACAGAACTGAACAGAATGTCTTTGCGTGAGTAAATCCATTGACTTTGATGCCAGTCAGCCTGTAAACACATGAAGGCTCCATGTAGGGCCGGCGTTGTGAGCCTGGAATGACAGCCCACTCTGATTATGTTAAAGCATCAGTACTGAACTTCCTAAACTTCAATCTGATTAAACTTAGGGGAGCTGGCATTGATAACTTGGCCCCGTCGCGTGTGTTGGGGGGATTGTTCCCACTTTGTGTCCGATGATTGCTGGGATAGGCTCCAGCTGGACTGTGCCTATGCCCTGGATAAGCAGGTTAGGAAGATCAATTGATGTATGTAGGGCTTCAAGTGTGGCAGTGTCTACTGATATACCATACTGGCTTTTTCTGGTTCAAGCACCTGCCTATAATGTCTGATCAGTTCTTGTCACTCCATTGCCTACTTAATATTCTCACACTAAAGCACATTTATAGCTTATCAATCCAGCAGGAGCAGGCAGGACCTTCTCTATAGTGAAATTATATATGTGATCATAAGTGTGATTTTTTTTTGTTATTATTGTATTACTGTCTACAGAGCCGAGTGAGTAAGTACAGTAAGACAAATAGGGAAGAAGGGGAAGACAAAAGGCTCACAGACCATCTCTCCTTTTAAAACGGCTGAATCTCACAATGGTTTGCTTTTTGCTATTTTCCCTTCTTAAAATGCCATGGATGCACTATTTTGAAATACGCGTGTAATCTGAATATGCAGATAGATAAATAGGCTCTTTCCCAACACTTTTCAGGAACCAGGGACTTCTAAGAAAGTCAGGAACCTTTGTAACATTCCTACTGCAGAAACTAGGGACATTTATTGTTCCTGGTACTTTTTTTTACCTTCCTACTCCAGGGATTGTACTTTTCGTTCAACCAAGAACTGTCGTGGGTAGTGCTCAGGTGATGAATCATGCTGATTACTGTAGCTGAGCACAAGCACTGGCACCATCTTAACAAATCGTTTAATAGTTTGGACTTTGGAGAGTTACCTGTGAAGATGGAGTGCTGCACTTCACTCTTCATAGCCGCCTCCCTGGTGTGCTGCTCCATGCAACTCATTAAAACAATAACCTCTCCCATGGAGTTGCGATCATTTCGAAGCAATAACGTGGGTGGCAAGGTCCCTGTGAATTCCTGAATATTATGTCCGGTAATTTGAGGCTGATGACGGCAGACATTCAAAGATAGACACTGAGGCTAGAAATCATGGTAACTGCACAGTAGTAGAATTTCTGCAACCTCATGTACAAAGATATCTCTAAACCCCACTGCGGCACCCCCTTCTGCCTAGGAATACCGCCAAACATTATTACATTTATTTCAATACATAACACTGAACACACCTCCCTTCACACCACATCACTCTTCTTTACTCATTAACTTTGCATAAAACTGCAGTTTCTGTTGTGTGTGGGAACACAACACACAAAACTGGCCAGATATCGCTAGTGGCTCAGGGCCTACATTGTGCAGATACTCATTGGTTCCTGAAAAGGAAGTTTCTACAGTGGTAAAGAGGCTAATAATATTTATGGATTGAAAAGCAGACGTACTCTGTAAGCTTTGAAGCTTTTATATCCCATATGGATGCAAGTTTTTTTTGTAAATGATAAAAAACAATTTCACTTTATAATACAGTTTTTTTGGCAAGTTAATACATACCATGACTGTGAGGAAACAAGTTTGACTTGAAAAATACCTTTAAGTAAACCATTTCTGGAAAATCCATTAGTGAACAGTGGTGAAGTGTACTAAAGTGAGAAATAGAAGACACCCCCTAAACCCCTATATTTTTGGTCAAGAGTTCTACGCAGTAATAGTTCATTCATTGGATACCATCTCCTTCACGTCAACATTGCGGAGCATGGTCTGAAGGACGTATACAGCAAGAGAGTTAATGAAGGCATATGATAACACTATCAGGTGGAAAGTCTGTTTCATATTTGTACATATCTGACGTGCTTCCTCACACAGAAGATATATTCAACACTGCAGTTTACCAGCCACTACTAAATTTGTGACTTCCTGACTAATGAATGAGAAGAAAAGCAGGTCTTCAATGCAAAAGCTAAATTCTACAGTATTTCAACACACTCCAATTAAGCAAATTTTCTGGAAGTTGTTTCTCTAATATTATTTTAGCCACGTTACAGCTTATGACTGGATACCTGCCAGATGGATTACGTGACACAAGAAACTTAAGAATGTTGTCATTGACTTTTTGAAATTGTTTGCTGTTGTTCAGCATTAGTATCCATTGAAGCCTACCACATCCATCACCGTTTTGTATTAAAACATGACATTACCAATTTCATCACAACAAACAATGTGGGGCAATTGAAATAAAAAATTATCTTTTGGGTGGAATATTGATTCAAGTAACACTTCTCTGTTGTTTCCAGCGAGAATGGTATGACATAAACAGATGATTTTGTTGAACAAAATGGACATGGCATTGGGTCACAACAAGCTAAAAACAGCACAGGGCGCAAACTTCTGATATGTTTAAAGATTTTAACATTTAATTTAATTGTTAATGGCTTCACATTAGTGACATACACTTTAGAACATTATAAAATACGGTATGAGTATACTTCTGAAAAGGAGAAACCTTACTACAACAGCAAACCTCGTGGATGCGTTCAGATGACTGAATGATTTAATAGCAGACCTAAAAAAGACCTTTTTATTTATAATTTGTTTTATACCTGAAAAATACATGAAAATAATACATCTAAGCTTTCATGGTATTAGAAGTACTTCAGATAATAAGAAGGTCAAAAAAAATCATGTTTTTGATTGGTTTATTTGCTGATTTGGCTGTTTATATTTTTATTAGTTTTTTTTTAATATCAAGAGAAAATGCACATTTCTCATAACCTCTCACTCCTTATCAGGGCTCTTTCATCAGCTTTGGAGCATTCTGAATGAAATTTTAATTCACACTTTTATTTCTGAGATACATGTAGGAAATGATTTTAATTTTTGACAACGTGCCACGTGCACGTTATTTCAAGCACTTCCTTCACATTTCCTATTCAGAACATTTTGTAAATCCAAGACCGGCCTTGCTCTCGATTTCTAATAATCTGTCTGACGCGTTTTATGTGTAATTGTCCGGGTTCTCAATGGAAAACATTGAGCTATGGCTTGCCAAAACTAAAGAGCTGTCATTTTTCTCATAATGATCAGGAAAGTGTTTATTTTTTTATCTTGTCTTTATTTAATAAATGATGCCTGTCTGAAAAGACAAGTTAGAGCATATTGCTAAATCAATCTGTCACATGAAAACCTTTCAGACATGATTATCTGTATTAGAGATTTATTAGCTTTGTATATTTGGTTTAGAGTTTATTTTTTTATTAAGAGGAATTTTGGGTATTCACTCCATTTTTAAGTCTTAATATAACATGATTCACTTGATCTTGCCTTCCTACAGTTTCTCCCCTACAAGTAAAAGTTAAACATACACAAGCAAAGCCTGTTTGTTCTCCATAAAAAGAGCAAAGAAACATACAAGAAGGGAGCTGTGATTTGTTGTGGTATGTTTTGTAACATCTTTTTCTAATCCTGGCGGTATTTCTAAACATTGTATAGACATGAATAAGCTGCTGCTCTTAACACTTTGCACCACTTTACTGACTAAACAAATGTCTACAAGAAAATGTTAAATGTAATTTAACTAAATATTTCATAGTCCTTTTACAGTTTTTCATGTTATTTTGGGGATAAGATAAAGGCCCAGCATTCAGCTGGTGTCCCTGTGGAGTTGGCACATTCTTTTCCATGTCCACATAGGTTTTCAGAGGGTCCGCTGCTTTTCATCCTTTGTTCTTGTGGTGTGGTACTTAATTGGACCTCATCCTGGACTGGTTCCTGCCTTTTGCTAAGTCCTAGCAGATTGGATTCCAGCTACCAGTAACTCTGAATTGGATTAAGCAGGTGTAACAATGTCATCTTTTATTATGTAATGATGGCACATTGGTTAGTAATACTGCCTCCCCATTCCTTGCCCAATCACAGTCTGTGTTATATTGCATGTATTTCCCATATTTTGCAAGGGTTTTCAGTGGGCACTTGGTTATCCCACATGCCAGTGGTGTACTGTACATGATAGTCTTGGTTCACAACTCTAAATTAGCCTTGTAAGCGTAAGAGTCCTCTGTGATGGACTGCTATTCTATCTAAAGTCTCGTCCTGCTTTGTGCCGAATACTGCTCCCACAACTCCACAGTGAAAAAAGCAAGTTTAGATATACAGTTTACCTGTAGATTTTTGAATTTCACTGTAATGGCACTCTTTCTGTTAGGTTAAAACTAAGAAGGTGTTCTTGGTCAAAGATTTAGGGATATAACACTTTGAACATGATGTACAAGTTAAGTCCTATCTCATTGAGCCTGTCAAGATACGACATACGAGCGAACTCGTACCTCAGTATACCTCCACTATTGACTCAGCCAGCTTATTGGAGAGCTTTGCTGTCAGATCTCAGTTATCTACTATAGTGCTGCCAACTAGAGAATAAATGTAGATTTTTGTTTTTTTGTTTAGTAGCAACAGTTTGCAGGAAACAGTGCTAAATATATAACTATGTAGTCGCAAAAAAAGGTATAAAGCTGCTGATGTTTTGAAACAACTAGATTTGTTGCAAAATGAATATTTTGATGATAATGACAGTGATTGAAATAGTGACCATCAATTGGCTTCTAGAGTTGATGCGGATTGCTGCTGTGAAGGCCTTTCTTCAACATAAGGCGCCCAACTTATCACTGCTGCTAGAACAGCACTACATGGATATTCCGCCACCAACAGACTTCAAACAGTCACCAGCTACAAAATGTGTTGTGTGCAACAAATGTGGATGGTGCAAAGAAACGTATTATATTTGTGGGACATGTGCCCTTAAGCCTACACTTTGAGTGGTGCCATGCTTCAAGAACTCTCATTCAAATGGAGTCATGATGCTGGTAAAAATGAAGTAATTAACAGTTTCTTTACATTTTTGACAGAGTTACTGTTGATAGTAAAACCATTGTTTTCTAATATATTTCTTTTGTTTTGATACAGTTCATTATTTATCATATGTGCATAGACCTATGTTGTGTATGCTACAGAAAAAACACACGAGACCAGTTGCTTCTCCAAACTCCAAAAACTCTTTATTCACTCACGTTTTCTTACAGTGTGCATCCTCCAATCATCATAGGAGCAAATCAACAACCAAACCCCTCTGTGTATTTTGATAACCCTCCCAACATCACATTTTCCCCCCTCCCAAAAGGGAAGAAAAAAAAATACCTATGTACGGTAAGGTAGTCACTTAGTCTTGCAAATAGGCTGGTCATTGTCGGGCCCTAGGAATCCGAGCAGCTGCAGCAAGAATCACATCTGAGTGTGTTGGCAGGTCAGCCAGAGCTGGGCAGAGCCTTCCAGGTGAAGTAGGAGCAAAAACAGTAGAGGGGATGGTACAGGAAGGCTTGGGTTCTGAGGCTCAGATAAATTTAAATTTTGAGTAATCATATTTCTGTCCTCCAGACATGGCTGAAAAGTTGAAACAGCTGTTTGTGATGATGGTGGCGTGGGCGAAAGAACTTTCCTGAGGCAGCTAGCATGCCATCTGGAACCATCCTCCAGTAAAAAACTTGAAGGGCCTAAACAGCACATAACACAAATTGGTGCCGACCAAAAGAGCAACAACTTATTATGTCGTTGGGTTCTTCTAACACGTATCCAGTCATGCAATTGTATGTGTTGAGAACGGGCATGGCGAGTTTTATCCACTCTCTGTTTCATTCTGGTTGTTTACTGTTAACTGAGGCTTGTAAAGCTGAGGGAAGTTTGGTCTTGGTGCAAGGGCTCAATGTGTCCAAAGGAAGCAGCAGCTCCTATCCTAGCATCAAGAAAACTGGGGAAACACCTGTGGTAGAATGTTGGGTTGCTCAATAATGAAGAAGAGTTTCCAGTAGTGCTATGTGGAAGGGAAACCCCTGAGTCAGGTGTGCATGAATACCATTTTTTAAAGTCTGATTGAAGCGTTCTACACCATAATTCGCCTGTGGGTGATAGAAAGCAGTATGAATATGTTTAAAACCTCTTTCTGATAGGAATGATTGGAACTCATGTGAGGTACCCTGTGGGCCATTGTCTGTAGTTATAATATGAGGCAGTCCCCATCAAGCAAACAAATTACATAGAATGTCTATTACAACTTTTGATGTAATGGAGTCCACAGGAAAAGCTTCAGGCCACTTCGAATGTAAATCATAGACCACAATCATAAACCTCTAGTGATGTGGAACATCATGCAGTTCTCCATAAATGTCAAGCTGGAGATGTTCCCATGGATGAGGAGGCCAAACCAAAGGCTGAAGTGGAGGGGTGGGTGGCAAACCTGTCTTACCACTTAAAAGGCAGGCTTCACAGTCACAGACAAGGGCTTCAATGTCCCGATCAATACCTGGCCACCATACCCCTTCGTGACATCGCTGCTTTACTTTGACAATGCCAAGATGACCCTCATGTGCCATTGACAAGACATGGCCCCGGAGTGGTTCTGGAATGACAGCAATGTTTCCTCTTGCAATGCAGTGATCATTCCAAATAGACAACTCATTTTTCACTGCTGGATGGCCATCCATTAGTGATGTAGGCATGAAGGGTTGTGAAAAGGGGATCATTTTTGTAGATTTCTTCCAGTTCCTGAAGGGACACAATATCTTGAAGGGGAGAGTGCAGCAGCTGTACCAGATCTGCCTCCATGTCTTGGTGTAGTTCTACAACTGTTTGTACAGTCATTGTGTGTGACAGCATGGCAGCAATTGCATTTTCTCTTCCTGGGCTAAACTGTACAGCGAAGTGATAATGGCGCAGACGATCTGCCCATCGAAAAATCCGCAAAGGACGGTGGCCAGTGCCACTGGTGATCAGCAAAGTTGTAAGAGCCTGATGGTCAGTACAAAGTGTGAAGTGTCTGCCATACAAATAAACATGCCAACGTTCACAGGCCCAGACGCATGCTAAGGCTTCCCACTCCCCTACTGAATGCCTTTGCTCTGTGGGTGTCAGAGCACGAGAAGCAAAAGCAACAGGACGTTCATGTCCATCTTGTGAGAGCACGGCACTAATAGCAGAAGAAGAGGCATCACAAGTCACAAAGGTGGGGTTGTTGATATCAAAGTGTGCCAGCACTAGGGGTGATGTGAGTTGTTGCTTAAGTGAATGAACTGCTTGGTGGCAGGAAGGGGACCAGTCCCATGGTGTACCTTTCTGTAGCAGTCGTCGTAGTGGCACAGTTGTTGAAGAGTAGTTGAGCAAAAAACTGAGGTAGTATGCCATCATTCCTAGGAATGAAGCTAACTCAGATGCAGTGGATGGTTCAGGCATATTGTGTATAGCATCTACGTTTTACTGTAATGGGGAGATTCCATGTGCTGACAGGCGAAAACCAACAACAAGTCTACCTGTGAGGTAGCAAAAAGGCACTTTCCTGCATTCACAGTGAGTCCATTCCGGGCCAGAGCAGCAAACACTAAATTGAGGCGTCTATCATGAGTTGCACTATCTGAGCCATGCACTACTATGTCATCCAGATACACTACAACACCAGGGATGTTTTGCAAGATGGTGTGCATGATTTTTTTTAAAACAGCTAGGTGCTGAAGAGAGTCCAAAAGGCATCCTTAGCCAGAGGTACCTGTAGATAGCCTTGACGTAAATCAAGCTTGGAAAACACTGTAGAACAATTAAAAACTGTAGTAAGTTCCTCTGTAGTTGGCAACGGATATTTATCTGGCACCACAGCTTTGTTCACACTCAAAGATCCACACAGACATGAAGGCCACCAGATTTCTTTTTTGCAGTGACTAAATTTGAAACCCATGGAGATGCATCCACTGGTTCTATTATGCCAGCCTCCAACATCTGCTTTAGTTCTGAAAGCACATCTCCATGAAGTGCTAAAGACACCCTGCACAGTGACTGTATAACAGGAGGAACAGAGGAATTAATCAGTGGCTGGTGTGTAAAGGAGAACAGACAGCCAAGGCCATTAAAAACAGCAGGCCATTTTTGTGCCCAGGATAGAGAGAGCAACAGAATGTCAGTGCCTCTGCTGTCAACAAGTGAAAAATCAAGGCCCAAAAATAGATCCAAGCCCATAAGGTTGGAACCTGTAGCAGATATGTGAAATGGAAAAGAGGCAAGGGACTTAGTGCCATAGTGTACAGTCAAATGAAGAATTCCATGAATTACAATATCAGAGAAAAAGGTCTGATATGTATCCTAGTTCAATAAAGAAACTTTTGCACCAGTGTCAATTAGCAAAGGCAGGCAGGTGTCTTGCAAATAAACATGGCATACTTTGAAATTATTCTGTTTGCAGTTGATTTTATGGATTACTGTAGAAGGCTGACTGGATGAAGATTGAGCACGCTGAACTGTTTGTTGTGATGCAGATGCAGAATGGCAGCATCTGGAGAAATGATTCATTTTCTGACATTTTCTACACCTCTGACCTCATGCTGAACAGGCAGGTGCTCTTGTTGTATGTGTATTTCCACCACAGTTACCACAACTAGACTGTGTATTATTTCCTGCCGGCCGCATGTACTGGACTGGGAAAACGGCATCAATGTTGGCAGATCCTGCTTGCATGTTCAATGATGATGATGCAGCCAAAGGATTGTTTACTCCAGCTTTGCGAATGCTGGCACTGCAGCGCTCTGCATTTTCAACTTGAACTGCTATGTCAACTGAGCAATTTAATGCAAGGTCGTCCGCCTCCAGCAGTAGTCTGTCCCGAATCCGAGGGTTATTAGTCTTTTCAATCAACAGATCTCTGATCATTTCTTCTTGTAAATTGCCGAATCTGCACTGCCCAGCTAAATCGCGAAGGTTTGTGACATACTGCAAGACTGACTCACCAGGTAACTGTGCACATTGACGAAAGATGAGTCGGCGCAGAAGGACGTTGCGCGAGTCCAAAAAATTAGCATCTAAAACAGCAACCACTTCCGTGTAGGTGGTGTTTGAATCGAGTGTAGTGAAGACGTGTTGACCGATCTCGCGTCAGAGATCTCCCAGAGGTCCAACGTCTCCAAATATGTTTCAAAACTTTGTTTCCTAGCCCTCCACAGAACAGGGGGATCACCTGGTAGGGCAAGTAAAGGTGCCAGGGGTGGTAGTGAAAAGTATCCCATCCTCGTCGCCAAGTTGTTGTGTCTGCTACAGAAAAAACACACGAGACCAGTTGCTTCTCCAAACTCCAAAAACTCTTTACTCACTCACGTTTTCTTACAGTGTGCATCCTCCAATTGTCACAAGAGCAAATCAACAACCAATCCCCTCTGTGTATTTTAATGACCCTCCCAACATCACAACCTATACTGCAGAATCTTGGTAATAAATGGTCCAAAATTCAATGTGTTAAGAACTTAAAAAAAAAAAAACTTAGTTATATCCATGATCATTTAATACTTGAATGAATTAATGGATAATTAGACAAACTGTGCCAAAATAATTAGACAAAATATGAACCCATGCACTGTGCATCACAATGACATTAGGCTATGTTATGACACTGAGTAAGCAGCCTTGTTTTACTCTAAATGATGAAATCAATAATCCTTCTCATTTGTTCATAGAATATTTCAAAGTTAAGTTCCTTTATAATTTATAACATAAATCCAATTCTTAATCAATTTGTTCAAGTAAACAGCAATGGGGAGCTGGAACCAGCCTGCAAAGTTTTAGGCATAAACATAACACAATAACCAACCCACAGCTTACATCCACCAATTCAGAATCATCAATCGATATAACATACCTGTCTTTGGGATACGAGAAAAATATGGGAATTCATACCAAAGTCCCTTGAGCTGTGAGTACTAACCACTGTTATTCCATCATTCTTGTGAGCTTTTAAAAAACAAAAAAAACAGGAAAAAGCTTGACTCAACAATATCCTTGACATTTCTAGCACATTTAATAAAGCTGAACTTTAAGGCTACTGAATTGGGAGTTGACAGAAGCGCATTACTATCCTGTCGATGAAATGAACTTCAGTGCTCTCAAAATAAAGAGTTTTCATCAATCCACTGCAAAATCTCACTGAAGAGGCTGTAACAGGACAAGTATCTTTGTGTTTTACTACCAGAGCACAAACAAAAATATATGTTATGACTATCCATAATCTTGTTTTTGTCCTTCAGGGATTGGGAGGGTATTAGAGAAGGGTTTATGAGCCTGCATGCTCCTCATAATTTCAATGTCCTCTATGTCACAGAGTTTATTAAGTGAGGGGCGAGTGCAGCAAGACAGAAGAAGAGCAAGAGAGAGACCACTGTGGAATGTGAGACCTTTGCAGGTGCAATTAGAAGTCAGGGGCCATGCTTGCTCACTTGTAAGAGGGGAGATCCTTTTCAGTTATGCTGGGTGAGGTGCTGATTCCTGAGTCCATGGCCCCAAGCTCATGGTGTTGTGGAGTGAACAGTCATCAGATTGGGACTACAGGCAGGCACTTTATTAAAAAACAAGCTGCAGTCTGCCTGTTTTACACGTTTTTGTTCAGATGATCTGCAATAACCTGTAACTTCACTCTAGGACTCTGGACTCCATTAATTAAGTCCTGTGAAGATCAGCACTGTTGGAGACTGCTTTGTTTCATTTCCATGTATTTTGTTTATTTTCCATTTTTAGGTTATCTAAATGTATAACTCACATTATAATCCAAAACTCGATTGCTAGACTTTCCTCAGTGGAACTGGAGATAACACCATTGACAAAATAAAGTATTTGACACACATTTTCATCATCAAAACTTTCAGGAAGAGCTATCCATCACCACAGTAGCTACTCAATTACGTATTTATGTGTAACATTACAAGGTATGAAACCTCACACGGCCATTTGGCATAAAAAGCAGACCATCCAAGAATTAAATAAGAGAGACAACTGAGACATGACAGAGGAAAATTCCATCCATCACAGAGATTCCAACCATCTGGACATTGAAGACCCCGACCTCTGAATCTAAAAGTGACACTCCTCCTCTGACACAGACGTTACTGTAAGGGCTAAATCTTTTAGGTTAATGTTTCCTTCTGAATTTCACTAAAATCTTGGACTGCAGAATTTATTTTTGTACAACGAGTCATACTAGTGCTGTACTATCTGTCTAGTAGATGCACTTGAACTATTTTGAACCATTTGGAAACCTTTGTCAAACACAGCTACAGTATAAGTCAGAAAACTGCCATCGGAGGACTTTGAAATAGAAAGAACTGAGAGACCTGAACTAAAAGAACTGCAATAAAACAAGGTACTCTGCTTTACTTATTCATTTATCTGCTTGCTAGCCTGTGCATGCTGAGCCAGTCGACTATGATTAAACATAGAAGGGGCAAAAAAGCTGTGATGATGCTGAAAAAAAATCTGTGGCTAATGCTCTAGTTGTCTTAAATAACCTTGTGTATGTGAAGAGGCATAGAAGCTTTGATGTGTACTGGTTAAAGTGATGCAGTGAGGGAGTTCGCATGTTGAAGAAAAGCGAGAACACAATGACTTCCCACCAGGGTTGACAGGAAGCGAACAGGAGTTTGACCGTACTGAAGATCGTATAGATGAAGTTGAACTTTCTAACATTATAAAACCTTAAACGTGATGTAAGAAATTACAATCAAGTAAAAAAAATGTTTAAAACAAGAAATATTTAAGTTACACTGAGAATTTGAATATTCTACACAAAAGCTAATGGTTTTATTGAGTTCTGATGATGACCACAAAATTCACAAAACCAATATGAAAAAGGTTAAGGAGTTCACAGGAACGACACATAATGGAGTAACATAATGAGCATATGCTAGAATGGCTTAATAATGAATTCATCAATCTTACCCTAGAAGATTATGTCCGAACTAGCCCAGCCTGAGGACAGTGTCTCTAAAGTCTCTCTCTCAGATCGCATCACTCATCCATTTCATGTGTAAAGACAGATGTCGTAGCTGGCACGAAGGCAAAAGCCGAGCATGCGATACTTGTCTCCAGAAGCGAAGCTGCTGAAAACAGGACAGCTTTAGAAATGGAGGAAACAAAGCTAAGGGTTCAAAGAGAAATAGAGGAACTCCAATTGAAGGAGAAAAGAGAACAAATAGCTATGGAAGAGAAAACAGCAGAATCTAGAGCAAGATTAAATGTTTACGAGAAACACCGTAGCAAGGAACACCCAATACCTAAACCCATACCGCATGAAGATGATGATGCTAGCCATGCACAGTGAAGACATCCAGCACCACCTAACGACTCTCATAAGCAAACTAACAGTAGCACACAGTCTCAAAATGTGCTTGAAGAAAGGAACAAGTTTTAAGTTTTTTAAGCTACCTTGTATAAAATGTGCCAATATTCGATGGTGATCCCATGACTTATCATTCCTTTTTTGCCAAATTTAATAAATTAGCAGACAATCTTATTCCCGATCTAGAAAGGCTGTAATATTTGGAGCAATTTACTAAAGGGGTGCTACAAGAATTTGTCAAAGCCTATCAACACCTACCACTGGAGCAGGTTATAATGAAGCAAAGGAAAAGCTTCATAATTTTTTCAGTAACAAAATTCAGATAAGTCACACATTTACGAAAAAAGCATTGCAATGGCCTCAAATGAATTCAGGAGAGGGAGAAGCACTCAGGGATTATACACTCTTCCTCATTAATTGTATGAATGCTGTGAGAGGTACAGAATATATGGATGAGTTTGACAGTAGCTCAGACCTGGCCACCGTCTTATCAAAGTTACCCTTTTTGGTAAGGCTAGACTGGAAAAAGGCAGCTTTCCAAATTGAATAAAATGATTAAAGAAGGGCAAAATTTCCTGACCTAATCACCTTCTTGAGACAACAATTTAAGAGGACTTTATAATTCTGTGCATGGTAACATTCAGGCTGAGAAAGTAGTCTTAATTTCCAAGAGGCATAATGGTCTCAATCCGGGTAGTTCATTGTGTGGTGGGTGCGGCAACGCGCTGTAATCAGCATATGCTCCATAAAGTGAACAGCTTCATTACAAGGACGCCGGCAGGGTGGAAGGACCAAGGGAGAGACCGTATTTAGGACATTATCTCTCCTGAGATGTTAGAAGGCAGCCCCCCTGGATCCCCGTAGGGCATGCTGGGAGTTGTAGTTTGGGGCCGCCCTGTTGAGCCCTGTGGGCACCACCAGGGGGTGCTGCAGGTGCAGCTGAGTCCTTTAGAGGAACCACTTATGCCGCACCCGGAAATGCAGTTGGAAGAAGGTCAAGAAACACCTGGAGCACTTCCGGGTGCACTATTAAAGGAGCCGCCTTACCACCAGTCGAGGAGCCAGATTCGGGAGGTGGAAGACAAAGCTTGCAGGAGGAGGAGTGGAGACTAAGAGAAAGAAAGAGGAAGAAAGTATTGTGTTGTATTTGGTGCTTTGTGTAGTGCGCCGTCAAGTGGGGAGCAAAAAAAAAAACGCTTCTCCACTGAAGAATAAAACGTGTGCTGTGTTGACCTTGTGTCTCAGACTGTCTATGTTGGGGTTTGGGGAGCAATATGCCCTCTGGTGGTCCACAAAGTATTAGTACTGAAAAAGAGATTTAAGACATTACAGTAAAAAAAGAGTATGACAACTGTATATTTAGAAACCCCTGTGTATTTTGCAGTGACAAGCAGGCTCTTAAAGAATACAGCAAAATCATAGAATTATCAAGCAAAGGTATAGTTGACTTTTTGAAATCTAAAGGTTTGTGTTTTCGATTTCTTAAACAGGGTCACCTTAATAAAAATTGTACTTAGAAAGTAATTTGTCAAAAATGCTCTTTGTAGCACCCAGACATTCTAAACGTCAACAAAGACAACGGAGCTAAGTCCACTAAAGCTGCATCCACTAATGAAACTTAAAAGGGAATCTGTGCTCTTACTGGGCCAGAGAGGAATATGCACTGTATGCAGTCCCTTTTAAGGTAAAATCCAAGAAGAGCAAAAAGGTATGTAGAAATATATGGAAGTACAGTAACAATTTGTACTGAAAATCATCAGAGACAGTTAAACCTTCATAGAAGAAGAACTCAAGTTTTCCTCAGAACTATGAGTAATTATATATAATGATGATTCAAAACTGCTAACCAGATGTTCATTCTTATTAGTTTTGCAAGTCTCTGATCTTAGTGATAATACACATATTGATTTGCCAAAGGCCTACACACACGGTAAAAGAGGATGAAGTCTAGTCAAGAGGTATGGAGTAATTTTCACTTGTTGAACAATCAGAGCTGTACACAGAGAGATTGCACACAGCTTGGACACTGTTTCTTAAATCAATGCCATGCATCCATTCGTTACCAGAAGAGGACAGGTTAAAATTAGGCTCTAAGATAATAGAACGAGCTTTATCGGAGCAGAAAGAGCGCTACGAGAAGCAGTTAAAAATCTTGACTAAGAAAAAATAAGCAAGGACATGATGAAGAAGGAAATCAAATGGATTGTCAATGCAACCTCAGCCTCTCATCAAGGAGGCGAATGGTAAACACAAATCATAAGCATAAGAAAGATTCTCAAGTTGATACTCAACTAACAACACACTTGAAGATGAATGTCTCCAAACAGTAATGTGTGAAGTTGAATCAACCATCAACAACAGGACCCTTACAAAAGCATCAAATGACTCAAAAGATCTAGAGGCCCTGACATCTACTCTCTTACTGTTACTGAAGACACAACCCAACATGACCCCTGGACTCTTTTCTAAAAATAACCAGTATACTCAAAGATGCTGGACGCATGATCAAAACATGTCTGATTTGTTCTAGAAAAGATGGTCTAAAGAGTTTTTTGCCAATACTTCAAGAAAGTCAAAAATGACTTGCAGCAAGAAGAAATATTGAAATAGTAGATGAAGCTGCATCCAGCAATGGTATGAGTAATGGATCGAGTCATCAAAACTATTCCAGGCACCTAGGGTGCAGTCAGAAGAGTTTGTGTGCAGTCCAGAATCAGCACACTTGACAGACCCGTGAATAAACTCTGCCTGCTACAAGAAACAGCTAATAATTGAAAGGATAAATATTGTGTTTTATGTTTGAATCTGTACTGTACTTAGAGTTTAAGCATAATTTTTGGCACTTAGCAAGTAAAATGTAGGAATTGTTTCTGTTCTCTGCATAAACAATTAGGGCCCAGAAATTTAAGTTAATGTTAATGGTAAATTTTCCTTAGTTTGCTTGGTTTTGAACTTGAATATGTTATAGCTTAAGATAGATAATAAAAGATTCAGTTTAACCCCCTATAAGTTATAGAAAACAGAATATTCATAATCTTAACAGTGTGACAGTAGAATAGCCATTAAACTGAAGTTAGACAGCTAGAAAGAAACATGTACAGTCAGGCAGATAGACATTAAAGGTATACGAGTATATCCTTTACAAACTCCATTTGGTTCAGAATGCTGCAGCTTGTATTATTACCAGATCCTCTACCATAGAAGACATTACCCCTGTCCTTCAACAGCTTCACTGGCTCCTTATTAAATACCACATTGATTTTAAGATTCTGCTTACTACTTACAAGACCCTTCATAATCTGGCACCTCCTTATCTTTTTGATCTTCTTCACATCTCTATTCCTTCTCGTATCCTTCGATCTTCTTCCTCTATCAATCTTATTATACCTCCTGCTCACTTGACTACCATGGGGCTTAGAGCTTTTAGTCGAGTGGCCCCTCGCCTCTGGGACTCTATCTCACAAGACATTCGTAAAATCGCCTCTCTTTCTCTATTTTTTAAGCTGGCTTATTCTGTCTGATAATTTTAGCTGATAAATTTAAATTTCATTTTATTATTTCATTTATTCTGGTGGGCGGCACAGTGGCGCAGTGGTAGCACTGCTGCCAAGCAATTAGGAGACCTGGGTTCGCTTCCCGGGGTCCTCCGTGGAGTTTGCATGTTCTCCCGTGTCTGCGTGGTTTCCTCTGGGTGCTCCGGTTTCCTCCCACAGTCCAAAGACATGCAGGTTAGGTGGATTGGCAATCCTAAATTGGCCCTAGTGTGTGTGTGTGCCCTGCGGTGGGCAGGCACCCTGCCCGGGGTTTGTTTCCTGCCTTGCACTCTGTGTTGGCTGGGATTGGCTCCAGCAGACCCCCGTGACCATGTAGTTAGGATATAGCGGGTTGGATAATGGATGGATTTATTCTGGTTTTATTGTATTGTAATATTTTATTAATATTATGTTGTGACTGTTATTATTAATGTGCTCTGTAAGGTGTCCTTGTGTGCCTTAAAAGGCGCCTATAAATAAAATAAATTATTAATTATTATTATAGTTTTTTGACCATTGCATTGTGCATTGCATAGAACATTAGAGCACAGAAACCTTAAGAAATATAACATAGATATTTAAGCAAAATATAATAAGTTTCCTTTTTTCCCCCTTTTTCTATTTAAAACTTTTTTCTCTATTTTTTGTGTGAACTGTTTGTTTTGAATTTTCATTCAAATCTTTAAAAACTAAGAGACTTGGACTATGGAGCGTTTTTTGCAAAACGATTCATACTAGTGCCAGAGTGTCTATCTAGTAGCTGTACTTGAACTGTTTTGAACCATTTGGAAACCTTTGTCAAATGCAGCTATGGTGACCATTATCTTTACGGAAAGCATTGTCTAAGGTTTTTGACTGAGAAGAAAGGGTTTTACCTCCAGAATGTTAATTGGTAAGTGGCATTGCTCAAGGTGTATCAACCTCCATTTGTCTGGATTATTCTCAGGGATCAAGGTGTATCAAACTTTAGGTCTAGATTATATTCAGTACAAAATGAAGGTGATTCAACCTTCATGTGTCTACGATTTTCTCTGGGATCAAGGTGTGTCAGTCTTTAAGTCTAGGTTATATCCAGGAACTTCATGAAGATGTATCAACCTCTATGTGTTTATGTTACTCTGAGGGATCAAGGTGTATCAACCTTTCAGTATAGATTATATGTGGGTACACCATAAAGGTACAACAACAACAACAACAACATTTATTTATATAGCACATATTCATACAAACAGTAGCTCAAAGTGCTTTACATAATAAAGAATACAAAAATAAAAAACACAATATGAAAACAAAATAAATCAGCATTAATTAACATCGAATAAGAGTAAGGTCCAATGGCCAGGGGGGACAGAAAAAACAAAATAAAAACTCCAGACGGCTGGAGAAAAAAAAATAAAATCTGTAGGGATTCCAGACCATGAGACCGCCCAGTCCCCTCTGGGCATTCTACCTAACATAAATGAAACAGTCCTCTTTGGATTTAGGGTTCTCACGGAAAGGCTTGATGATGATGGTCACGTAGAATTCTGCCTTTTAGTCCATCCATCATTGTTGGAGCATCATGAAGCTTTGAGTAGGTGGAGGTGGCACAGGCCACCACCACAAAGAAACCGGAAAAAGAAACAGAAAAGAGAGTAGGGGTCAGTACGGATTGTAGAGCTACCCTGAATAGTTATTATGAGGAAATTGAACATATAGAGTATCAGGATTAAGTTAAATTAAGTTAAATTGAAGTTATAGAAAGGCCATGTTAAAGTAATATGTTTTCAGCAGTGTTTTAAAGTGCTCTACTGTATCAGCCTGGCGAATTCCTATTGGCAGGCTATTCCAGATTTTAGGTGCATAGCAGCAGAAGGCCGCCTCACCACTTCTTTTAAGTTTTGTTCTTGGAATTCTAAGGAGACACTCATTTGAGGATCTGAGGTTACGATTTGGAATATAAGGTGTCAGACACTCCGATATATAAGAAGGGGCGAGATTATTTAAGGCTTTAAAAACCATAAGCAGAATTTTAAAGTCAATCCTGAATGACACAGGTAACCAGTGTAGTGACACTGGTATATTAACCTCAGTGTGTCTAAGGTTTTCTCTGAGAGCAAGGTGTGTCTGTCTTTAGGTCTAGGTTAAATCCAGGGACACCAAGAAGATGTGTTAACCTCCATGGGTTTAAGTATTTCTTAGGGATCAAGGTGTGTTAATCTTTAGTTCTAGGTTATATTCAGGGACACCAAGAAGGTGTGTCAATCTAAATGTGTCTAGGTTATTCTTGGGGATATATTTCATATTCAGGGACAACAGGATTTTTAACATTCAAAAGCTAGTGAGCCTCTTTTTAGAGTAATGAAGAGTAATACGCTATGCAGACATCATTTATTTAATCAGTATATAATAGGATAGAGTCTGTGTGTGTGTGTGTGTGTGTCTTTTTCTGTGTGTATTAAGCTTAGGGTGTGAAAGTAGGCTAACCCATAATGAACTTGGTGACTTCTACTAACAACACAATGATGCGCTTGGCAAGCTTCTTCATCTGAGTATGTGAAATGGGGAAAGACAGCCCTGAAAGGTGTATTGCTTGTGACCATGAGCTGAACAATAAAGAAAAAAAGTATCAAAAAACAGATGACAAAAGAAAGAATGGTTTTGTTTACTCAGCTTTTCTAATTGTATACGTGCTCTAACCCTTATTCCTGTCCCCAGCTTCATCTCTGCTTACTCTCTTTAACTAGCCAATCTCCTAGTCTTGTTATATTTTCATCTCTGGTTTTTCCATCCTGCAGGATTATAAGAGTTTCTTACTTTGTATCCAGGGATGGCTCCTGCTACCACATAAAGTGAGTTTGAGATAAATTGCAAATCAACTGGAACCTTAGGTTTGTACCAAAACTCCAAATGTAAATGCACATCAACAAAGCCAAGTGGGAAAATATCCAAATGGTAATTCTAAAAATTCCATAGCACACCACCATAGCATTCATTAATAACTGTTGTCACACATGTGCGCATGGGAGGCAGCTAAATGGACCAAACGAAGGTAATTCCACGGCAGGCCTCTTTTATCTCTGCAGACCGGACACAGGGGATTCTGCCTAATTCTAGCCCGAGGACGTCACTTCTGATTCCGGCCCCAAGGACGTCACTTCTGGTTCCAGCCCCAATGATATCACTTCCATCTGTCTACCTTAAATACAAGACAACTTCCTCTTTAACTTCATTTCTGTTTTGGACTCAACTCTATGCACATCTGTGCAACTTATTTTGCATTTTTGCAGCCAGACTTCAAGTATACAGGTGGCTGCCCCAAACCTTTCTTTGTGTGTCAAGACTGTTCTTTTTCACACTGTTTAATTATTTATTACGCATTTCAATATTAGAACAACCTGATATACTTCAGGGGTATTCTTATTAGTCCTTTAATTGTGGATAATAAACCTTCTAAACTTGTCAACAGGCTCAATACCTGGCAAGTGGCTCATCCTTATGGCGCTGATAAGCTATGGATAAAAACCACTCCACGAACAGAGAAGCTGATTGGCTGGGTGCATCTTCCTTATTAGGTTGTTTCTATGAAGTGTAGAAAGACAGCCTGAAATTTTTCAATAAATCATTGCTTACGTACATTTTAAGTGATAATGCTTCAATTTTTTCTAAGAATTTAGGGTAGTCTTGTCATAGCCTGAACTAGTTTTCTAGTCCCTTGCATGAAAATTCAGCATTAGTTACATTTTTAAGACATCTATTTCTCGTTTAATGTGCCACATTAGAAAATTATTTTCACTCAATATTATTTTTTCTGTCCCATTTCAAGACCCTTCTCACAGTTTGATTTCGAGACCATTACATGATTCACAATAACAACAGACTTTTGATAGAACATTTGTATTCGCTCATCTACAGCCTGAAAGTAGTGGACTGTGACAGTTTCTTCTCATGCCTCTGATTTTACTTAATTGAGTTTGTCTCATGGAGATCATTTGTCAATAAACAAGTATTCTGTCCCTTAACAAACTGAAAACACTGGAAGACTGTTCGACAAAGTGGATATTTAACAAAATCCTCTTAGGAAACCTGTGTGCCACAAAAAATTGAACTCCACTGTGCAGCTGCCATTCACGTGTGGAAAAGATATGTAACTTCATAATAAATCACCAGTCCTGAAACAGCTAATCGATTAGATACTTGCATCCACATGTACTGTATAATAAGTTAATGAATAATTTCTGCATTACTGTAAGATGTATTTTTCCAAAAATGGAAAGATTAATAAATAAATATGTTAAGGAAATTCCAATAATGCACAACACCCTTTTCTCAAAGGCTGCTGAATCCTGATATTCAATTCTCTAATCACAAGAGACAATCCATTTGTTAGGCATTAGATCAAGACTAACATCCATCCATCCACTAATTCTGTACCCTACCTAACCCAGGTCAGGGTTTTGCAAAAACAGCCACAAGCATGAATCAAACTGTGAATCAAGTACCATTATATCGAAGGGCACACTCAGGGACATCGCCGCTAAAGTCCCAGTTTAGAGCTACCAGTTAACCTTGGCCTTTTTTCTTTTGTGATGTGGAAGGGAAAGTAGAGCGCCATATGGAAAATCCATACACAGATAGAACAAGCAAATTCTAGGTAGGTAGTAATAGGGCTGTAATTTGAATGCAATTTCCTGGAACCGGTAGGCAGCATGGCTAATCAGAATGCCACTGTGACTCCTTCTGGTCTAACATACAAAGCTGGAGTTTTCTCCAAGGTTCTACTATCTTGATAATGATTGTTTTCATTTGCAGAAATAACTCACTTATTGTCAGGACAAATATGCAACACTGAAACCAGTGTGGCTATTAGGTATGCAACGATGCAAATAGTAGCACAGTGAAAAGGGTATATAAAACCTTTCTAAATGCAAGACCAAAAAAGCTGCCACTTTCTAAAAAAAATTTTGTATAAGAACTTTATTACCAATCATATCATTGCAGGAAATGATTCACCTGGAACTTTGCCTATTTTGGCTCTCTAACTGTGAATAACAAGAATATACGGTAGTATAATTCTTTTATGGACTATACTTTTTATACTTTATGTCCAGTGCCAAATACTGACATGCTCTGGCTTCTAATATCTAATATAATATTACATGCTGTCACACGCGTGCGCATGGGAGGCAGCTACAGGACCTGAATGAGGGTAATTCCACACCAGACCAGGGGGTGGCAGAGTGTAAATGCCCTTTCTCTCTTTCCACTACAGACCATGATGACTGATGACGCCACTTCCGGTTCAGGGTCCAATGATGTCACTTCCAGTCCCGGCCCTGATGACGCCACTTCCTTGCCTTGCCCTTAAAACTGCCATCTTTGCCTCATCAAGACAGTTCTGTTTTGGACTCGAACCTGTACACAACTGTATACAATTTCACAATGTAACCATTTTGCAGCCAGGGAAAATTATATGGGTGACTGCCCTAAATCTTTTTGTGGCTCATTGTCTTTGACAATGCATAACATTCTTGAACATGCAAAATCCAGTCAGGATTGCAGGAGGCTGGGGCTTACCATAACAGCACTAGGAGAAAGACAGAAACCAACTGGGAATGGAGCATCAAGTGCGCAGGTGTGAACCTTGCAGCACCTTGTTACAACAGCTCTGTGTCTTGTCTACATATTTTAGTTTTTTTAGACTGTTTTTTGTTTTCCTAAAAATAGCTTAAAGTGCAATTAAGTATTCGTAAGTGGAGGTTTAAGAGCGTTTTAATTAGTTTTTTTACTTTTTGTTTGGTTTTCCTGAGCGCCACTAATGTTAACGTGCCGGGCAACATTGGATGGCTTCTGGTTTACTCACGGAACTAGTTACTCACTCTGAAGCCTTTCCTACTCACTTTGGATTTACCTCCAGAGTTAAGGAGAAAGACGAAGAGGGGGTCCCGTGGAGGTAGCGAAACGTCTTGGGAAACAAACAGGTGGAATTGTGCAACAGGCAGGTAAGAGTGAAACAAGAAGAAGATACAAGCCGTATCTCCCCTCTGTGATCATGGGCAATGTTAGATCGCTTGATAATAAGATGGACGAGCTCATGGCATTGGTTAAGTGTAACAGGGAGTGCAGTTTAATTTTCTTTACTGAGACGTGGCTGCAGAAGCTTATTCCTGATTCTGCAGTGGACATAGCCGGCTTCCAGTGTGTATGAGCGGATAGAACATAGGCTGAAAGTGGAAAGCGCAGAGGTGGCAGGCTTGCTGTACTTGTAAATGAACGATGGTGCCACCCAGGTCACATTGTGATTAAAGAACGTATCTGCAGCCCGGACATCAAGTTGCTAGCAGTAGGACTACACCCATACTACATGCCCAGGGAGTTCTCAAATGTGATCGCCATTGTTGTTTACATTCCTCCTTCGACAAATGCAATCACGGCGTGTGATGTCATCCACTCGGTCACCATGGGACTCCAGACAAAACAACCAGATGCTTTCATCCTCATCTCTGGAGACTTCAATCACGTTTCCCTTAACGGCACACTTAACAGTTTCAGCCAGTTTGTTAATTGTCCTACCACAGAGGATAAAACACTGGCTCTATTGTATGCTAATGTTATAGAGGCATACAGTTGTTCAGCCATCCCACCTCTTGGGAGATCAGACCACAACCTTGTGTACCTTCTTCCTCTTTAGGTGCCACTTGTGAAGAGGCAGTCAGCCACTGTCAGGACTATGAGGGTGTGGTCAGAGGAAGCCAGTGTAGCTTTACAGGACTGCTTTGAGGCAACAGATTGGGATGTTCTCTGTGAGCCACATTTGGAGGACATTGATGGTCTCACTGACTATCACAGAATATGTTAACTTCTGTGTAGACAACACTGTACCTTTAAAATCTGTACGCTGCTTCCCTAACAACAAACCATGGGTCACCAAGGACATTAAAGCTTTTCTGAATAAAGAGATCATTTAGGTCAGGTGACAAAGAAGCAGTGAAGGGGGTACAGAAACAGTTGTCTGTTAAAATAAAAGAGGGGAGGGACAGCTATAGGATAAAGCTGGAACAAAAGCTGCAGCAGAACAACACCAGAGAGGTCGGGAAGTGCATGAAGGCAATTACTGGTTTTAATTCAAGCTGCCAGAGGACTGAGGGTGACAGAGAAAGGGCAAATGAATTTAACCAGTTTTTGAGTAGGTTTGACAGCATGCCTCAGTCCAACCTGCCCTGCAGCTCCACCTCCACCTGACAATGTATCCCTGGACTTTACCATCAAAACCTCACCTGCTAACTTTTCCCTCTCCCACCACTCATTACAGGGGAAAGAGTGCGATGAATCATTACCTCCTACCCCCTCCTTACCAGCTGAACCCTACTCCGCCCCTTGTTCTATCCACAACACTGACACAACCAGACCATCCACCACCTTTACAGAAGACCAAGTTGTGAGAGAATTACGCAGACTTCGTTCTGACAAGGTGGCAGGCCCTGATGGCATCAGCCCAAGGGTGCTTAAAGTCTGTGCCTCACAACTCTATAGTGTACTACTTAGGATTTTCAACATAAGCCTGAGTGTTAAAAAAGTGCCAGTGCTATGGAAAACATCTTGTCTGGTTCCTGTTCCAAAGAAGGCACATCCTAGTGTCCTTTCTGACTACAAGCCAGTGGCGCTCACCGCACACATCATGAAAGTCTTTGAGAGACTAGTCCTGGAAATACTTCGCCCCCAGGTTAAGTCAGCACTGGACCCTCTCCAGTTTGCCTACAAGGCGAGAATTGGAGTTGAAGATGCAATAATCTACATGCTGCACGGTGCCTACAGTCACCTAGACAAGCCAGGAGGAACTCAATGGATTATGTTCTTTGATTTCTCATGTGCCTTTAAAACCATCCAGCCAGCCAGACTGGGGATCAGAAATGCAGGTGGGTGCTCCCTTAGTTTCGTGGATAATGGACTATCTGATGGGAAGGCCACAGTTTGTGTGGCAACAGGGCTCTGTATCTGATACCATGCTGTGTGGCACTGGT
Organism: Polypterus bichir lapradei; assembly: GCA_026402145.1. Taxonomy (NCBI): domain Eukaryota; kingdom Metazoa; phylum Chordata; class Cladistia; order Polypteriformes; family Polypteridae; genus Polypterus; species Polypterus bichir. The sequence continues at coordinate 112,635,009 of JANRMT010062814.1, read as the reverse complement.
GCTCCACAAGGGACAGTTATGTCACCATTCCTCTTCATCCTGTACACTACAGATTTTAGTTACAACACAGAGGGCTGCCATCTACAGAAATTCTCTGATGACTCTGCAATGGTTGGTAGTATCAGACATGTAGAAGAGACGGAATACAGGAAGGTAGTGGACAATGTTGTTGACTGGTGTGAGCTGAATCAACTGCAGATCAACACCAGTAAAACTAAAGAACTGGTAGTTGATTTAAGAAGATTGCAATCTCCAGCCACTCCCCTGTCTATTAAGGGTATGGAGGTAGAGATAGTTGAGGAGTACAAGTATCTAGGGGTGCATATGAGCAATAAGCTAGACTGGTCCAGGAACTCGCTGGCCATATACAAGAAGGGTCAAAGTAGGCTGTATGTCCTAAGCAAGCTCAGATCTTTTAGTGCCAGCAGCACTATGTTGTGGATGTTCTATGACAGTGTGGTTGCCAGTGCCTTTTTCTTCGCTGTGGCCTGCTGGAGGAGCAGCATGAAATTGGCAGACATCAGGAGACTAAACAAACTAATTATAAGGCTTCCTCTGTGGTAGGAGAGAAACTGGACAGCTTGGATACTGTGGCAGATCAGAGAATGTTGTCTAGGCTTTGGTCTATTATTGAAAATGCTAATAACCCACTTCATAGTGTTGTGGTTGGACAGGGGAGCGTTTTCAGCAGTAGACAGACTAGCATCAAGTGCTCCACTGAACGTCACAGAAAATCCTTCCTTTCCACAGCCATCAGACTCTATAATACAATACAATACAATACATTTTATTTTTGTATAGCCCAAAATCACACAAGGAGTGCTGCAATGGGCCTTAACAGGCCCTGCCTCTTGACAGTCCCCCAGCCTTGACTCTCTGAGAAGACAAGGAAAAACGCCCAAAAAAACCCCAGTAGGGAAAAAATGGAAGAAACCTCGGGAAAGGCAGTTCAAAGAGAGACCCCTTTCCAGGTAGGTTGGGTGTGCAGTGAGTGTTAAAAAGAAGGTGGTCAATACAATACAATACACAGAACAGAACAAATCCTCAATACAGTATAAAAATAAAAAATTTTAGAAGTACGTAGCAAAATTTAACAATGGATGACATCACATAATATTTTTGGATTTGTTTATAGTCCTGGAGAGCTAATCCATCAAGCTGCCTCCCCCATTTGGCCATTCCACAGCTAAAACAATGCTGGGCCAGTCAATCCAATGAAAAGACCTCTCTTTCCCACGATTCCAGTGATCCTCCATCAGGGATGACTTTACCATAAGCAGGCACAACAACTTGGCAGGTGGGCCATGGCACTAAGTGCCACATTTGTGTACCAAGAAGAGAAACAGAATAGGTGAGGGTTAGTATCAAATTATAACTATCATGTTACTTATGTTTTAGTGCTAATGACTGACAACAGAGATGCAGTCTGTACAGTTAATCAGCAGCTCTAGTCAGGATATGCTAAACTGAAGTAGTGAGTCTTCAGCCGGGATTTAAAAGCTGGGACCGAAGGGGCATCTCTTATAGTAGCAGGCAGACCATTCCACAGTTTAGGGGCCCTGTAACTAAAAGCTCGACCTCCCACTGTTATTTTATTAATCCTTGGAACCCCTAGCAGACCGGCATCTTGAGATCTTAATGTGCGCTCTGGTTTGTAAGTCATTATAAGTTCAGACAAGTAAGCCGGACATTGGCCATTTAATGCTTTATATGTTAAAAGGAGGATTTTGAAATCTGCCCTAAACTTAACCGGGAGCCAGTGTAAGGATTTAAGAACTGGAGTTATATGTTCGTATTTTCTTGTTCTTGTGATAATTCTTGCAGCAGCATTTTGGATTAACTGGAGGCTGTATAAAGAACAGTTTGAACATCCAGTGAACACTGCATTGCAGTAGTTAATCCTACTAGAAATAAATGCATGAATTAATTTCTCAGAATCCTGTTTATTTAGGAAGCACCTTAATTTCCTAACATTTTTAAGATGGAAGAAACATGATTTGGACAATTTTGTAATATGTGCTTTAAATGACATGCTAGAGTTAAAGAGAACTCCGAGATTTCGGGCTGATTCAGTAAAATTAATGGTGATTCCAACTGAGTTAAACGATGACAGAATATTGTTGTGATGAACGTCATTCCCTCCAACAATTAACATCTCTGTTTTATCTGTGTTTAAAGACAAGTAGTTCTCATCCATTCAGTCCTTTTTGATACTTTAAAATTGTACTACTTTCATAATCTTTAACTTGCTCTGCATGTGTATCTTGCCAACGTTTTTGAATGTCTTTATGATGTTCTACTTTGTCTTTTACTCTTGTATTTTATTTCTGACCCCGATTGGACCTGCAAGGTTTTCAATTCCACTTGGTCCAGGCTGATCATTACTTTCTTTATTTTCAGGATTTGCGCACAGATTATTATTGTTCTTTTTTGCATTCTTTTCTCTCCAATGTTTTTGGGTCTGTTTTTGACGCGCTGCTCTTTCTTCGCTTAGTTGTTGATGTGTCATCTAGAACGTATAAAATTACTGTCCTGATAAAATTTATAAGAGCTGAGAGAGCAGAAAGTGTGTCTGCCAAAAGCATTCACACGACGGAGAGGTTAGATGACCGTGGTCTTGTTTGAAAATTGTTGTAAGTAGGGCGTGACTTGAAAGAATCTCATGTTAAAAGTCTCCATCTTGTGGGACTTTATTCCAAAAAGTCTCTTCAAAAAGTCACGTCTCGTCCCAAGATTTTTTTATTATATTATATTATATTATATTATATTATATTATATTATATTATAAAAAACAGACTTCACATGAAAAAGTCACCCGTGGGGTAGACACTGAAATAACATTCATATTTTGTTAGAATTGCTCCACTTATGAAGAGTTCTTACCAAACTAACTGCAGTATCAATGGGTTAGAGACAATGTTTCTTGGTTTCATTGTATTACTCTCAAAATCAGTGGTACACCACTTGTTCACTAACTGCTGAATTGTACTGTTCACTGGAGCACTTGAAATGTGATATTGTTCCTCGAAACCCTAGTATGTCCACCTGAAGAAGCCTGATTGAATATAAATCTCCATAGATTAAATGTGCTATACCAAAGAATACAACATGTCTTCTCTCCAACATGTACACTGTTAGAGCCAACAAAATTAAAATGAGCCGAGGGATTTTCTGCTAATTTCACCGAACTACATTTGCTGTTACTAAAACCAGGGCATGGCTGCTTACAGTGTGCAGGACTATATAATGTAAAAGGCGGCATACTCTTTGCTTTATAAATATTAGATTATATTATTAGGTTATCATTATATTACATATTATAATTATATAATTATATTTGAATGTTACATTATATTACAATTATAAAGTACTAGCAAAATATCCGCGCTTCGCAGCGGAGAAGTAGTGTGTTAAAGAAGTAATGAAAAAGAAAAGGAAACATTTTGAAAATAACGTAACATGATTGTCAATGAAATTGTTTTGTCACTGTTATGAGTGTTGCTGTCATATATATATATATATATATACACACACACACACACGCACACATAAACATATATATACATATACACATATACATATATACATATACATACATATGTACATATATACATATACACATATACACATACATATATATATACACACACACATACATCCACATATATATATACATATATATATACACACATACATACATATAAACATATATATACATATACACATATACATATGTACATATACATACATATCTACATATATACATATACACATATATAT
>JANRMT010062814.1:112591029-112631129 GCA_026402145.1 Polypterus bichir lapradei | reverse complement strand
ATATATATATATATATATATATACACATACATCCACATATATACATATCTACATATATTCACACATACATATATACACATACACACACATATATATATATATATATACCCTTTGGGGTGCGAGCAGCTGTTGCTAGGCGTGCCAGAATCCACCGAGGAAGAAAAATGAAAAACATTATTTGTACAAAATCTTAATTTATCTATCCATTCCTAAATAATTAAATGGGCAGGCTATTTCCTATCAGTGCAATACGCTCCTTGTTAAAACAGATGACCTCCGCTCTTACGTGCACTTAGTGCTGCGTGTGCATTATGAACTATCGTATCTGTTCAAGTTCTATTTAAATTTTAAATATATTTTTATTTAGTCGACAGAAATATCTTTGGTAGGAATGTAAGTTAAATTTAGTCATCGATGCATAAATTTTTCTTCACCATAGAAACGTAAAGACTACATTCAACTTGCATTCCTACCAAAGATATTTCTGTCGACTAAATAGAACCTACTTATATCCAAATAGAACTTGAAAAGATATATTTTTTTGAATCTGAGTGCGCATTTTAGATCGACTTAAAACGTACTACATCGAGCCCCGTGCTATTGTGCTCTCGCCTGCCTGCCTCAATAAGTCACCGTTGCTTTGCTCTTACTTTTTTACTGTTCGTTTAATCATGGGCCTCTCTACAGTTTTGTTTATTTTCGGGTTGTAATGTTCATTAAATTTACGTATCATCTGGTCCATTGGCGGACCGTGCATCTCACACCTAGGCCTTCAGTACTGCTCCGTCTGAATCAACCCGCCCCTCAAAAACTAATTTATGGTTATAAAAACCATCTTAATATGCAGAAATACAGTATAAAGAGCCGCTGCATCGCAGATAGATAACTCCTGTAGCCACAATAAATGCCTTTATTGAATAGACAAACCAGGGGTGAATAAGTTCCTTTCTACTGCAGCCATAGCCGCGACACACATAAAAAACATCAATAATAACTCATAAACTTGCAATATTATTTAGGAAAATCGCAACATTTTACTCACCAAAAATTCGGATTATTTGTAAACAAAATCCATCCTCCTCTCTTTCCTCAAAAACAGTTCAATTACTCTGTCGTACGGATTATTAGTGCACCTCAGTTCCATCAAAAAGTCCCTTTCTATTGCCATCCAAGCTAATGCTGAAAGTCGAACCTGCGGCTTCTATCCAATCAATGGGTCTGAATACAGTGACATCACTGTACGCCTGCTAGAGGGCCGTACTGACACCAGCTCAAAATCTGATTGGTTGAAGCAACAGGGTAATCGACATTTATTCTGTGTTAGAGTGTCTGCACAATGGATTGTGAAGGCCTCTCTGCCTGGCAACAAATGATGGCTGAAATGTGATTAGTTAAATGCTTTAATACGAAAATACATGCCTGGAAGCAGCACAACCATCGGAAAAGCTATGAAAGGAAGCGGACAGACTATTTGGAATTATTTAATAAGTAATCATGGACAAAATATAATTAACATCAGTTTGTGATTCAGATATTTTTACTTATGAATATGCTAAGCACAGTCCTTCACTCGCGAATATTTACCTTATATGGGCAGGCACTCAATTATGTGGGAGGCGTGACGATGCGAGACGCAACTCCGCCTCCCACAGCCATTGAGCTACAGTCTATTACAGTATATGGACGAAATAATAGGTTCCAGTTATGACCATTACGCATAGAATTTCGAAATGAAACCTGCCCACGAGTGAGTCAGTCAGTCAGTCAGTCAGTCAGTCAGTCAGTGAGGGCTTTGCCTTTTATTAGTATAGATAATATATAAAAATAAAATCATAAGCTGTTTGTTTGTTCACCAATTATGCGAAAACATCTAAACTAAATTTTAGGAAATTTTGCATGCGTTGCTGTTGGTCCAACTTAGAATATAGGAACTATGACATATCAGGAAGAAGGGTGTCCATTTCTGAAACGTCTGCAGATAAATATTGCACAATGTAGTTGTTTGTTTGTTGCACAGCCGAATTTCCTTTCGCATACAATTTCAAAAACCTGATGCAAAAATGATAAGAAGAGAGTTGAAGAGACTTCGTGCCAGCAAAGCAGTAGGTCCAGATGAAGTATCGCCACGACTGTTGAAAGCCTGTGCGTTGGAGCTGGGGAGTCCGCTACAGAGCATCTTCAACCTGAGCCTGGAACAGGGGAGAGTCCTGAGGCTTTGGAAAACATCATGCATCACCCCAGTCCCAAAGGTATCATGTCCTGGTGAGCTGAATGACTTCAGGCCTGTCGCCCAGAAATTATATGGTAAAATCAAGTCCCGACTAATCCGCGGGAGAACTTATCCGCGAGTATATATGGTAGTAGCTTTGGTTCCAACCCAGTAAGTAGTTCTAGCAGTTATCGCTTTGTACACAAGGTACAAGTTAAATTGCATCTCATTGCACCTGTCAAGGCACGACGAATGTTAAAACGTGTATGTCAGTATACCGCCACTATAGACTCAGCCAGCTTACTGGTGAACTTTGGCGCCACATTTCAATTATCTATTATAGTGCTGTCATGTAGAGAATAGCTATTGAATTTTTTTGGTGGTAACATCTTGTGGAAAATAATACTATACATCACAGGTGTTGAACTCCAATCCTGGAGGGCCGCAGAAAGTTTTCATCCTAACCATCTTCTTCATTAGTGACCAGTTTTTGCTGCTTAATTTTAATTAACTTGAATCAGACCCCTTTGTGGTCTCCTTTTCCTTAATTAACAGCCAAACAATAATGTGACACAAAACAAACCGCCACATGACCAGCTCAACTGTGCCCATCACATCATCTGAAAATAAAGAAAGGTGACGGTCTTGGTAAAGCTGATCTCGCAGGTCACCAAAACATTTTGATGATATTCTTAGAAAAACAGAAAAATCAACAGTTTTGGAAAATCTGCTGTGGTAGAATAAGAGCAGTAACAAGCCATGGAATTAAATAATGAGTTTAATTAACAGCAAGAATTGGCTTCTCATTAACAGATTGGTTGGAGTTTGACATCCCAGTTTAGCTGGTCATCTGTTGGCTCGTTTCACATCTCATTTCTTTTTGGCTGTCATTTAATGAAGAAAAGAATAAATTCAGAGGAGTGAATTCTTAAAATCAAGGCTATTAAAATGAAGGGAAAAGGTGTTAATTAGCAGTGAAAACTGATCACTGATTAGGAAAAGGGTTAGAATGAAAACCTGCAGCCGCTGAGGCCCTTCAGGCCTGGAGTTCAACACCCCTGCTATAGATAGACAATCCATAGTTATATCATCGCGGTGTAAAGCTGCTAATGTGTTGAAAAAACTAGATTTATTGCAAAATGAATATTTGGATGATAATGACAGTGATTGAGATAGTGACAATGAAATGGACCACATGAAACCTGTAGGCTCTGGCACTGATGTGGATTGCTGCCCCAAAGGCGTTTCTTCATCGCAAGGCGTCCGACTTGTCACGGCAGCATTACATGGACATTCTGCTGTCCACTGCAAACAGTCATCAGCAACAAAATGTGCTGTGAGCAACAAGCATGGACAGCACAAAGAAACACGTTATATTTACAGCACAGGTTTTTCTAAGCCTACACTTTGTGAGGTGCCATGCTTCAGGGACTCTCATTCAAATGGAGACTTTTAATTGTGTTGTTGGTGAAATACAGTTTCTTTACAGTTTGACATGGTTACTTTTGATTATAAAACTGTTGCTTTCTAATACATTTCTTCACAGTTTGTATGAGTTCATTATTTATCATATGCCTATCATTTGCATAGGCCTATACTGCAGCATCTTGGTAATGAATGGTCCAGCAGTCAATGTGTCATGGAATCCAATCATACACAAAAAGAATAAATTCTTGACTCACGACAGTTGAGAAAGTGACAGTTATCAGAGAAGTAGTTCAGATTACAAATGGGATGCTAGCATTTCAGCTAGCAACAATAGAAAGATCAACATTTAAAAAACACATTAATATTTGCTTTCCAACTTTAACCCATTATAAAAATTTAACTGGGTAATACCAGGTATGTTGACTAGTTATAATAGTCACTCTCATTTTTCTTGCCTGTTGTAAAGAATTTAGCATTTTAACTCATTATCCAGCTTTAGGAACGCATGTTGCCCTGCAGTGAAATCCATCCAAGTATTCAGTGTGTAACCAGCACACAGTGTCAGAAAGCACTGGGTACAAGGCAAGAACCTACCTTGAAAGGCATGCTAGCTCATCAGGCCACACAATTCCCAAAGATGCCAATCAAACCACTATACCTGTCTTTGTAATATAGCAGGAAAACTGACACAGACATGGGAAGACCATGCAAACTCCACAGAGTCAGCGACCAGGCCTTGAATCAATCCCAAGACTCTGGAGCTATAAAGCAGCAGGGTTAACCAGTGCACCGCAGTGCTGTCTGGAAAATGAAATGCTATTAAAAATATTATACACAGCATTGCATTGCTTAGTAGGTAACTTGCATACTCTTGGACATTTGACTACATTAATAGTTAAAGAGAAAGCCTTCTTGAGCAACTGCCACAAGAAGAAGCTGTTTTAGACGTGAGATGTTTCCCTCTCCTTATACAGTAGCTCTCTTTATTTATTGTTCATTTTGTATGCTGGAGCATGTTTTATGCCCTTTTCCCATTTACCTTTTACTAAATGTAAACTGAACCTTGACAGATTAGGCAGTGCTTATATTCACATCCTTACCAATCCACTGCCGGCTGTTTATTGTAGCAATTTTTAGATGTGTTTGCAATGAGATTAATCAATTCACATACAGTAAATGTTAGAAACAGCTTTTTAATAGGCAGCCAGCAGAACAGATAGATGGCAAGAAGACGGTGTTTTTCTCTTTCATGCAGGATGACTGATGTAGATTGCAAACGTTAAGAAACAGGCTATATGTCAACGTTTTAAAGCTGTTCACTCAACACATAGGTCAGATAATTTCCTTTACAACGACTGCTTTGGCAGAAGGACAAAAAGACTGATAATCCTGGCTTATAACCAGGCAGAAACATGTTTGCTCTTTTTCTTTTAAATGTCACTGTGTGATTCACTATTGGGTCAGGCTAATTAATGAATTATACACAGTATTCTTTAAATAGCAGCAAATTACGCAACACTGTTAAAAATGTCAATGCGATCATATTTGAAATGATTGCAAATAGGGGTTTGTCAAATAGCTGAAGATGTCTTTGTGATTTTATTCTCATTTTAAAGCATACAAACTATTTGACTGTTGATTACTCATCAGTAAGTCAGTCAAGCAAAGCATTTGATGGAATTGCAAAGAAAAGTTACACGCCATCAGATACTGCTATTGAAAATTTTGCATGCGTAACTTTTTCTTGGGACAATTTATTTTAGAGAAAATAGAAAAGACAGTTGATGGAAAACAGAACCTCTTATACTGTATATCTACAGCCATCCCTACGAGAACTGAACAGATAGCTTTGAACATTTCATGGGATTAATACTTGTCTGCTCTGGGATGAACTATATATACAGTGGCAGTGGCAGTGTACATTCCACTGTAATGAGTGATACAAAGAGCATTCTAGAAATGTATTCCACTCAGAGGAGCAAGGGAAAGGAGTGCTAAAGGTTAAGCAAGACACGAATAACACACAATGGGTGGTAAAGCACGAGTGAAAGGCTTGAACACAGTGTGGCTAAAATGAAGGTAGAGTAACCACTGCACATGGGTTAGCACCCCCCCCCCCAATATATACAATACAGTTGACCTCACACCTACCTCCAATATCAGCAAACGGATACCCATTCTTAATTCAATCATTTAACACTCTCTGTTCTTTTAGATATGTTGAGAACTTTCATTCCAGGAATACACATACTGTCAGGAAGACGCAATGCCTGCCATAAATGCTATTAAAGGGAATGCCTGTAATAGCAAAGCCTTACTGAAGACAGGTTTAGGGTAGGGGATTCCCACCTTGCGGTGGGTGGGTTTATATGGGTACACTACTACAGACATATTAATACATATTTTTTACGGACCCTCACTCCATCTATATATTTAAAGAATGTTTTATCAATTAAACTGCCCTTAATTGATTCTAATCCATCCTATTACCAATCTTCAATCCAAACTCCCATAGAGGTCTAAGTGACACAATATCATTGTTTTTACAGATTGTTATTCCCATGAACGGGTTTACAACAAACAATCATCACTTTTCTAAATTTATTTTAATACTCCCTCCCAAGGTTTAAATTGAAATCATCCTGAGGATATCCAAAGAATCACTATCAGTCAGTTATTAAATCACACTCCTATTTTTTTCTTTATAGTAAATATATCCCATATATTTAGGAATTTTTGTATGTTTAATGGTCATAATTTTTTCATAATAAATAAAATAATAAAGTATGATCTGCATTTCAAAAATAATTAATAACAATAATAATATTGATAACATAACTAATTACTAAGCAGTACTTCAGACGGTGTAGTAACACAGTCTGTTCCAACTTTAAGACAGATAGAGGGTTTTTAAGTAATCAACAAACTCTGTAACGCCTGTGCAAATTGTTTGCTTCAACTTGTAAGGCTTAATTTACTTTAACTGCTGCAGAACATCTGCAGGTTGTAACCTATTAGTTGTTCCCTGAAGATGGTCCATTTGTAATATTCTGAAATTTCCTTTTATTTCAGTTTTTGCTATCCTAAGCTTTAAATTTAAATTGATCTTTTAAAGATAAACCTCTGGCAGTTTACTGCTTATGTTTTCACCATTTCAGGTCATTCATTGCATTTCAAGTGATTAAAGTTGAAGAAAAACTGGAAAAACTGAGATATTCTAAAACCTTTGACCAGTAGTGTATATATATTTATTTAGAGCATTTGTAAAAAGTCAAATTTACCCCCGGGGGACAAATAAAGTTGAATCTATTGTCAAGCTTGGGTCACAAAATTTCACAGGAGAGTTAAGCAGGTTTTTCAAGGAGTAGAAACTTTATTGCTGTTCTGCCAGTTACAAACGCAATTCTCTTAAAGAGGCGATTCGGCCTCACAAGGAACAGCTGTCAAACTTGACGCATCGGCCCTGACTCCTGCTCAAAATAACATAAAGTCTTCTTCATCAAGGGGATCCAGCGGGCCGGTAGCAGCGGCTGGAGCAGACGGAGTCTGGGGGAAGAGAGACAGGAGAGTGAGAGACCAATGGATGGCCGAAGCTCGATCTTTTAAATGTTTGTAGTCCCGCACAATGTGCCAGCAAGCCGGCAGCTGCTCCCGCAAAGAGCTGCTGAAAGAGTGTGTTTATTTTCTATTGAAAAACTGTTTAAGAGGGGGTTTCTAAAGGTCCGCCATGTCCCCTTGCAGCAGCAGTCAAACTATCTGTCTAGCTATTTATCTATCTAAATGCAGTAGCTGCACGCATTCTCTGTTGAATTTCAAAGGAGATTTGTCTGGCAGAGCTTGACATGGATTGAACGCTGAATGATTCTTACCTACAGGCTAAGTATAAAGTTGTCATTTGCATTGTGATAGCTTTTTGTTGCTGGTGTTATTATGCTGCCGTAGTGGTTTTGAGGCAGTACTGTAGGCAGATCTACCTTTCCACAGTACATTTCCAAACAAGGAAACTTGGTCTATTTGTGTGGCTAAGGTTCCTTGCTAGGTGTAACGTCAACCGTACCCTTTTGTCTTTTTGTCTTCTGATGTTCTACTAATTTGATTCCGACACTTAAAAGGTTAAGTTTGTTATTTTTCAAGCCAAAGTTATTTTTTCTCAATACATTAATTTTCCATGGGAAAATGTGTTGTTAAGTGAAACATTGTATGGGGCATGAGCGTTAATAAAAAAAGTGTTACAAATTGCCAAAGAAGTATATTTTCAGGGAGTGTTTCAGAGCATTGTGAGTTTGCATGGATGTTGTAAAACTTTGTGCTCATGTCTTATTGGGAAAAAAAAATCTGTGAGATTCTGCCATTTTAAAAGGTGTCGGTCTCTGTTCTTTATCCCATTACCCTTTGGTGCAACCTTTCACCCCGGGTCATTATAGCTCTTTTTGTTAGTGCTGCACCTGCTGCTTTTGATGAAAGTGATCCAAGCACTTAGGGCTCAGACTAAACCCTCATGTCCAGACACATTTTCTCCTCTATAGGATTTCTTCAAAAATATATTGTATATATGTAGACATGTTTATAATGCATGGGTTTTGATAATGGCATCTGTAAAGAATCAGGTCCCAGACGCATGAACTTCAATATCACTCATCAGCTTTGGTGCAGTTTGCATTATCGATGGTGAAATGCTTTTCAGGCCTAATATTATGCTGTCAGGACATCAAGCTGGTGCAGAGCTGCATGCAGTGTTAGGCTAAGCTATGGAGGGTTAGGTTAGGGTGATTCAAGTCACTCGATTTTGTATGACTACATTTTTAGTTGCATGATGTGGTTTATATTGAATGCTCTTTGTCTGGTTTCCCGTACACTTATGGGAGCTACATTGCATGTGTTTTTATAGATGTTGTTTGATGGGCATCTAGAGCGTTGGCTTAGAATTAAGACTCTTCTCAGGATTTAGACAATTAAATTGTCATTTTATACCCAGCCACACACTAATTTGGATTCACTAATTCACCTAACCTCCATGTGTTTGGAGATGTGGGTGAAAACCCCACGTTTACTCAGGAAGACTGCATAGTCTCCACTTGAAATGACTAGGCTGAGATCTGAGATTCGGATCTAGTCATGCTAGACACATGACACAGCAGCACTTCTGTATCTCTATACTGTGCAGTATTCAGTTTGCAACTCTTTTATTGCTTTATTTTTTATGGTGATAAACAGCCTCATGCAAGCATGATGTTTTGTGCTTTTTACTTCCTTATTTACATGAAAGCTTCACTCACAATGTTTTCTGTGAGCAGAATGTGCCCTTAAACCAGAAAAAATGTATTAAGAATCTGTGATGAAACATATTACTATTAGTTTTCTTTTGTTGTCTTAAACATACCTTGGACATACAGAAGGTATGCTTTCTGAAATTGTAAACTTTTTCTGCTTGAAAGTGGATATATCCAGTAGGTTTTAGGGCTTTTTTCATGTTTGCACTGATGCGATGTAGACCCTATTTTATACAGCCCTGCACTTTCTAAAACTTACAAAACAATCCATTTTCTTAAGAAAGCAAATTGCATGTCAAATTAAGATACACCATGATCATGAACACCAAACCTATCCTTTAAAGTACCTTGAATTGCTGACTTAAGATTTTAGATTCTATCTAACTTTTAACACTAGAATTACCAGAGCCTATGAAAAAACTCGTAGATCTGGCCCACCTTAAATCCGTTCGCACCTCTCCGCCAGCATCTTTTGTCCTCTAAATGTGCCGATAAAGACAAGCTGCAAGCAGCTGGCTATTCCATCCCCCCGCCGACTTAGAACGTGCACGAACTTTTCCCAGCTCATGCCTTAATTGATTATCTGGGAGTGGAGTTTTAGAGTGGAAATAATAGATCGTTATTTGGAACACACGCATTTCATGTGTGTTCCGTTTCTACGGTAATCTGTGTAAACACATTTTTAAAACAGAAACGTTTTTCATATTTCAGTAGTAAATGACAAAAACGTTTCTGGTTTAACAATGTGTTTACTCTGCATAGATCGTTGTAGACATGGAACAGACATGAAAAGTAAGTGTTCCAATAACAATGTAGTATTTATAAAAGGTGTCATTTTGCTTGACTTCTAACTCTATACAACTCTAAGCAACTGACACGCAGGTAAACAGACTTGAGCTGAGAAAACTGTGGGTGGGGGGATGTGATAGAGGTTGCTTGCTCTTTGGTGCTTATCCACACATTTACAGGACAAAGGACACTGACGGAGAGGTGAGAAGCGATTTAAGGTGGGACGGATTTTTGAGTTTTTTCGTAGGCTCTGGTAATTCTAGTGTTAAGGGTCATGAGGTGGTCTCACACTGCAGCATGGTCCGTTAACTGTTTATTTGTATTCACGTTTGATTAGGAAGCCTAATCTAAGTAGTCAATCTGAAGTCATCAGCTCTCTGTTGTTTCTGGGCCCACTTTGTAGTTGCTGTTCCAGTACAGTTTCTCATCACCTATAAAGTTAGCCCTTAACTTCATAAAGGATATACTTTAAGTTCAAAGGCACACAATTTCAAAGTTTTTAATAATGGATTAAAAATGTTTTTTTTAGAAACTTAAATAATAATTTCTTTACTTTTTTTGTGAAAAACAAAAGAAAGATCTTTTTTCTTACAATTTGCATTTATTTTCCCATAATTCCTTGGTTGGGATACCAGAGGCTTTAAGCTAAATGGAAAAAGCTGAATACTTTTTTGTGGAAGAAGAACTTCAATGTTATTTTAAAAAACCTTACAATATCATATTCACCTTGTCAAAACATGGTAACACAAATAACAATGACTTTCAGAGATACGAGACAAACTGTTGGAAGACATAAAATTGATAAGCAGTACACATGAGTGTGAAAAGGGGCAATAGGAGTAGAAATCAGGCAAAATACAATAAAAAACAGTTTCTTCTGTGTGCTTAAATAAAGGAGCTAAGCTGACATAAGCAAACCTTAGATGGCTGCCCTGTGACTACAATTGCCAGCCGATGTTTAATGAAAAACACAGAGACTGGTGAACCACAAACTGATTTGGCCAAGGCTGAAATCAAAGGTGAGGCATTACTGTTAGGACCTGAAGAATGTTGGTGAAGCCAAACCAATGTTCTTTCACTGCCGTCTATCCATCCATCCATTATGTGAACTTGGTTTTCTTATTACAGCAGACCTAGATTGCAAGACAGGAGCAAACTCTAGGTGCGATATATCACCATCTCATGGCACATTAGGTCAATATAGAATGGACAGTTAAGTATCATGCATGTCTTTGAGATGGAATAAGCAGAGAGAGCACTCAGAGTAAAGACACTTTATAGACTGTTAACCAAGCCAAGGTGTCAACTTCTGTTGAATATGAAATCACTGTGTTACCCAATTGCATTGATGTCGGAAATAAAAACTACTGATATAATTCTAAAAAGTGTATTATAGCTTCTATTGATTGGAAGCAGTTTTTGGGTCATTTCTAAATATTAGCAGAGGACCAAATAGATGACATACATTTCAAATTAAGAATTGTTAAGACATACTGGTGGTACATATTCATGTTGTCTGAATAGCAAAAAATAAAAGCTTGAAAACTTTGGATACTCTTACAAGGAATCACATTCTGGGATTACTAAAAGTAACCTTGAAAAAGAAAATTGGCAATGCTTTTAGGTTAAGAACAAAAAAAAAAGAAAGCTAACATTTAATAGAACTCTCAAATGACTGGCATGTCGTTGAATTTTTTTTGAGTTGACATGGATACCAAACAAAACAATGCTTTAACAAATTTATTGATGTTGTAAAATTTTCCAGCTGTTTTCTCATTAGGTGTTTAGGCCTTTTGTTTCAGGAGCCATTAAACGTTAATTATATCATGCTTCTGTACTCTTATTGTTCTCCAAGATAAATGTGCACTTGGCAATTGAATTTCATCACACTGAAAGTCATTTCATTTATGCACTTTTTTTGTAAAGAATTGACAAGCTGTGGAGTGCATAAAAGTCAAAGAGAATTTTTTAAAAATCAAAAACAAAATAAACAGCTTAATGTAAGTATGGAAAAGGATGGAATATTAATCACACAGTTTTGTTTCCAAAAATGCTTTTGTAACCAGCTTACACAGCACTGGGTTGCAGGGAGCTTGAGTCTGTCCATCCAGCTTTGTGTAGAGAGCAGGAATCGGACCTTAACAGGACACTAGTCCATTATATGGCGCAGCCATGCATACAAACACACTAACTCATAATGTTTCAATTTATAATGGCCAGTGCACCAAGCCTGCATGTCTTTGGGACAAGTTTGGAGAACCCAGGGCAGACCTACAGAGACAATGGATGAATGTGCAATCTCCAAAAAGACGGCGTTAGAGGCAGCAGGACTGTCCTACAGCAGTACCAATGAATGAGTTTGTGGGTGGGTGGATAATTTATTTTGTTCTTAATTTTTTTAAAGTTCTTTTTTAATGGTGTTCACTGAAAGAGCAACTGTATATAACAAACACTTGCGGATAATTATTTCATTATTATTACTTATGTAAGTAAAATAAAGCAAATTTAAAGGAGAACACAATGAATCTAGTAATAAATGTGAAAAAAATGTAATGCCAGACAGTAAAAAATAATATACTCATAAGATCTTTCTGTGGAAAGAAAAACAAATGTATTTGTGCGCAGAATGGGAACAAAGGGGATATAAGAAACTACGGTAAATGAGACCATTTTCCTTTGAAATAGTAAACTACCAATTGCGTCACACATGAATTTAGTTTCTTTCCACAAGTTAACACTTTATTTTTGAGTCTTTCACTTCCAGTTGCTGGAAAGAACTGGATTCCCTTGACAGAAATAAAAATGTAAGTTTGAGAAAATAATAATGGTGTCAGTAATAACTGGTGCAATACCATACTTTATGGTGCATCAGCTCTGCCAAAGTTTCTGAACAAAATGTGAACTTTTTATAACAGCATGTAATGTGCTTAAATATACACTGACTATAAAAGTTTGGGGTATTGTTATATTAAAAAAAGGTAAAAATCATCTGTTTTGCCAGTAAAAATGATCATGTTGAATACATTGAGCAAAAAAGCGCACGTCAATTTACTGTAGAAAATTAAGTTGATAATAAATACTCCATGTCATTTTTTATACCTGCTTATTTGGTCTTTAGAAACTTGTATTTTCAATGCCACATTCTTACTAGTAAAGGCCGCACTCCCATAATGCATGCTGATTCTAGAGTCATATATTGCAGAGGTGTCAGCTCACTGCAAAGAGTTACCCATGCAGAGGACATGGACCTCCTGCTGCTTGCTGCATCCCTACTTTGAAGATACTGGCAGTCCATTTATCTGAGCCACCGCTAGCTTTTAGTTTCAGGATTAACCAAATAATTCCAGATAAATTAAGATCCGAGTAAAAACTTTTCTACTAATATTCCTTAAATGGTACCTGAATGATTGCAAATTCAATAATCCTTTATGGAAAATCACCAACAAAAGCAATCACTCTATGTGCTACTGCCTTACTATAAGTAAATGACTTTGTGAAAATGATAATACAGAAATAAAAAGTCATTGATGTACAAAGCAAACAACTGAATGCACTGTACTGTATAAATCACATTAAGTAAATGAAAGTAAAAAATGAAATGGCAAAAGATTAATCGATCATTCCCAATGATATGCTAATTTCAAGCTGAGGAGTTGTTATTTTGGAAAAACTATCACTTCTTCCAGGATTTGCTATGGTGTGATTACTACTAACTACTGTCTGCTTGTTGTGAGCTGTGCTCGTGGCTGCTGGCAGCTAAAGTAGCTTAATACAAATACATGCTTTAGCGCTGACATTCACATATATAATGCATTTACTTGTACTGAGCTCACTCTAGATGAATATATATGCTGATGCAACATACAGCATGAATTATGCACACTAAGCTAGCATGTAAAACGTACTGTATATAGTATCTGATTGATATGGAGGTGTCAGACATACTTACTTACCTACCCATTAAAACTCTCCTTCACATGTATGGATTTTACAACCTAACTGAATTACTGTGGTATTAACTTATTCACTGTATGAAAAATACTTTCAAAAATGTTCTTTACAAATCAACTCTTACTATTCTTAACTGGAATATAATTTTTAAGAATATGACCTTAACATCTAAGAACCCCAATTACCAACATACTCAACTCAAATTTGTACGCCGTTTGTATCTAGCACCCTGCAGACGCTTTGCTATGGGTTTATCAGCTGACCCTCTGTGCTATCTTTGTTCTTGTAAGTCCCTATGTACATTTCCACACATGTTCAGAGAGTGTCCCACAATTAGGATTCTTTGGGGTAAGGTGTCAAAATTTCTCTCGTTTATTCTTTCTTATAAAATTCCTTTATTGCCACAATTAGTTCTTCTAGACTTTTCTGCTGTCTCTCTTTCTTCTGATTCATGGAAAATGTCCTTTTTTAATCTTATTTTGCTTGAATTACCTGCAGCACGGAATAATAGTTTGTCTAGCACCTGCATTTAAAACTGGCAGTCAGCCTCCCAACTTGTCCTAAGTCATGTAGCGGGAGACTACAAGCCAAAATTTATTTAGATTATTTAGTTATTTATTTAGTAATCCTTTTTTCTATGCGGGGTGGGCGTTTTATTGGTATAATACAGTATAATGTACCTTTCTGTGAGCTGTTGCAACACTTTATGATTTACTCTGTTTTAATAAAACTTTGATTATAAAAAAAAATCAACTCTTAATAAAAGAAGAGCTACCTGATTACATTCCCTTACTTTGACCACATCTTCTTTAGCTGTTTTCCTTCATAATCATAGAAAGGGAGATGGAGCTGTGTCCTTTACTACTGATGTCAAGCAGATAATTTTGGCAATTTCACAATTTAAATCTCACTTAATTCTGAGTTATGGAAAATTCTTAACAAAGAAAAGTACCCGTGTTTAATGTACAAGGCAAATTGGAAGCACAGGTGGTTTGTCACAGCTTGCCTTTCATAAAGCTCTGACCTTTTTTTTGCATTTTTTGCATAGTTTTTTTTGCTTTCAAAATCAACATTTTTTATTTCTATAGCACATGTTCTTTCAAGGCATAGAGTGTAACTGAAAATGTTTTGCAAGATGTAAAAGAACAAAATTGCAAGGAAAAAAAACAACAGATTAGATGTATAAATGAAATGACAAAAATAGTGAATAAAAATAAATCAGTGTGTACTTAAACAATGTAGATATACGAGTAATAGGTGAATCAGAGTCCTTAATTTTGAATTTGTTTTAAGGCTTTAATGATAAGTCTAATGGTTTGCTCAGAAAATTCTGGGGATGTGATGCTGGTGAAATAAACAAAATCTGCAGGGGTTCCACAGTCAAAAGACGATCCAGATCCCACTATCTCATATAAATGTGTGTTAAGAAGTTCTTATTGTTCTTCCTTGAAGATGCAATGCAATCTGTCTCGTCAACAGTTGGAGTATCGACATTCATTACAATATATCAGGCAGCTGCACAGTATTGTGATCAGATGGCTGTGGCGCTTCACAGAAAGCCGGAAAAGAAAACGAGAAAAGTAGCCATTAATAATGATTGTAGATCCAAGAAGGATATGATATTTTAATACATATATGATTTATTAGACTGCGGTGGCCTGGCACCCTGCCCGGGGGTTTGTTTCCTGCCTTGCGTCTTGTGTTGGCTGGGATTGGCTCCAGCAGACCCCCGTGACCCTGTAGTTAGGATATAGGGATATAGCAGGTTGGATAATGGATGGATGGATGGATGGATGATCTATTAGAAGTGGAACTAAAATGCAGCTATGAAAAAGCTGAAAACATTAAAAAATAGGGGTCTTTAGGAGGTTTTTTTTTTTTTTAAATGTTGTGTGGTATTAGTCTGGTATATCTCTTTTGCTTAAGTATTCCAAATTTTTGGTGCATAGCAGCAAGAGGCCTTCTAGAGCTGGTCAATCCATTAGGGCCGTTTATGAAATTTAAGAGGTGTTCCAGACACTGAGGCGAAAGTCATCAAACTCTAAAGATACTGATTGGGCACTCTTACTTGTTAGGCACCGTTTATGAAAATAAAAGTGTGTACGCTCCTTAAAGTCTGCAGCATATATACCAAGTGGCACTGTTTGTGCTCCCTTGTAGCAACAACGGAGACCTCCCCAGTCATCAGTTTATAATAATACAAATTACCCCACCATGGACAACAAGAGGCAACATTCGTCCATTCTGCCTAGGGCTCCAAATAGGGTTCAATCGGCACTGAGGCCACCTCAGAACTTCTTTAATGCTTAGCTCCTAAAATATTAAGTATTTAGAGGGCATACACTCCAAAATGTATGAAGGAACAGGATTTTTCAAAGCTTTATATTTAGTATTTTAAAAACAATTCTAAAGGTTGAAGGTAACCAGTATAACGATTCTGAGTGAAATGTGCTCAAATTTTCTTTTCCTGGTAAAGATTCTTGCTACTGTCTTCTGCACTAATTCCAACTGAAGAATGCCTTTCTAAGGTAGGCCATTTAGGAGTGCATTACAGTACAGTTGAATAAAAACTAAAGCGTGAATTAATTTCTCAGCATCTTGCATCTTGTGATGTTGTAAGAGGTCTAACTTTAGCCATACACTTTAAATAAAAAAATGCAGTTCTAGTAATATATGCTAATCAGAAAAATTAAGGAAATGCTTAATCATCACAGTTCTAACACCAAGTCAGTTAAGATTCAGGGATATCAGTTAGGAAGCATAAGCGATTATGAATCAACTTCACCTGCTTTTGGTGCAAATGAAACTGACAACAGGTGCACTGGAGATGTAACAGCAAGACAACCCCCAAAAAGGGATTGGATTTGCAGGTGGTGGCCACAGACAGTTACTCTCACCTTATTCCTCCTGACTGATTATTCTCTAGTTTTGTGTTTTGCTAGTGTCCTTGTCACTACTGGTAGCATGAAGCAGTACCTGCAGCCAATTCAGGTTGCACAGGTAGTTCAACTCCTCCAGAATGGCACATCCAAACGGGTTGCCATAAGAGGTTTTGCTGTGTCTCCCAGTACAGTCTCAGAGCATGGAGGAGATATCAGAAGATGAGCCATTACACGAGGAGAGCTGGGGAACTTCCAGGACAGTCAATGGCATCATTGCCTTTGTCATCCAGGAAATGCCTACACACCACCTTTTCAGACAGAAATAAAAACAGTTACAAATTTTAGTTTAGCTAGGTAGTAACATTTCCAGTTATGGACAGTGTCTTTTGTATTGTACTGTATTGTATGTTGTTCAGCTACAACTTCTGCTTCAAGTTTTTTGGTTTGGCAGTGTTTTGACCTTACTGTAGCAAACCTTGGCATTTTTAATGGCTATTCTTTTATTTTGCTATCTAACCTTCTTGTCTCCAGGTCCAGCAGTGTTAATACATTTGTCCTGTGGACAAGGCAAATTTTCCATCTTGGCTACAATAAGTGTGTTTATGGAAAGTGCATATGGAACATAATATGATGGAAAGGCTATGAAACACTAAAAGATTGGACAAACTGTGTTAAATGCTATGGTGTGGTGTAAAAATGACAAAACTGAAAAAATGTTTGTGCTTTAGCTACACCAGTGTACCTCCATCAGTTACTACTCTTAACTGTTGACAAGGTGGGTTGGAAGGGGAGGTGTTAGTGGGCTCCAGGAGACGAGTTCAGAAGAATGCTTCTGCACTGTAGTCATGGTGACTGTGAAGGAAGAAAAAAGATGGTTCATTCTTGATATTCTTCTCTTAATGTCCATCCTTGGTTTCCCACAAATCAGTTCCAGTAAAACCCACACTTTATTATGTTTAATATATGTCTTTGGGAAGTGGGAGAATGGTTAAGATT
The DNA here is from genome assembly GCA_026402145.1 of Polypterus bichir lapradei. Classification (NCBI taxonomy): domain Eukaryota; kingdom Metazoa; phylum Chordata; class Cladistia; order Polypteriformes; family Polypteridae; genus Polypterus; species Polypterus bichir. The sequence goes on along the minus strand of JANRMT010062814.1, from coordinate 112,613,604 downwards.
TATGAAAGTACAGTATAACTTTTTATACAACCAAAACGTTTTTACACAATCTGACTCTGGTGTTACAATCTCAAAAAGGGTACACTTTTAATTTAACAGTGCCAAACATTTCTTTAGACTTTTGAGATTTTATTCAATGTGAGTTTCCAGATAATGCTTTGGAAAGTGTCCACCCAAGTGTCTCAGTACCTTATATCATAACAAGACAGCTCTTGCATCCAGCCATGCCGATTGCCATGCCTTCCACTTGCTGTTGCTTGGCAATGACAATTATCTTCCGGTCAGCATCTGACAGTTCTCTCAGACTCTAGCTAGGAAGATTAAACCATTCAACAACTTATTAAGTGTGCATATAGATAAGCAACAAACATATTGCTTTCTGTTTAAATCAATAAGTGTCCTTCCTGGTGTAGCATTTTTACTTTGGAATTAAATTAAGGGATCTTGCCAAGTTCAGAAAAAAGTCTGAACAGTTGCTCATAAACAGAATTGGGTTTTTCCTGTTTGACATAATAAAGAACATTATTTTCCCACTGAGTTATAAAAGGTGGATTCCAGTTGAGTGAAATAAGTCTTCATGCAAAATAGTGTGAAAATAATTTTTCATACAACACTTTTATCTCATCTGTTTTTTTCTACAAATATTGCTATTGGTGCAACATTTCATGGGAAAATGTTGCTACGGTAAAGAGTGCTTGATTAAACTGAAGACTCAGTGTCTCTAGTAAAGAATAAATCAGAACTCCCATTCACACAGACATCTGACAGGACCACTGAGTAAGCCAATGCACTGACTGTCATGAAGAGAACAGTGGGAGTGGATGAAATGAAACTCTACATTAGTGATGGAATCGTTCCTCGTGAAAAAACAATTCATATGTAACTAACCACCCGGCATCCTATGCAAAGGTTTTTGGAACACATGTGTTGCTGCTGTGTTTATTGCAAATGTCCATATAAAATATAATATATATATGTATATAATATAAAAGGGATGATGTAATGCATTAAATGGAAAGGATGCCTTGTAGGCATACATGAGTACAATGTGTTTTGAAGTGTTAATGTGTAAGACAAATAAAAGGGTTAGATAATATAAGGTCAAAAACAAGTTTAAAAAAAATACGAATTATCATTAAGAACAACCATTAAAAATAAATTCAGTGTCAAAAGAGATTGTGACGTCTGCTATCTGGCATATTAGTACTCATTCTGTTCTCAATATATTGTGCACAAAAAATAAAAAACAATTAAACTGACAAATTACCTACTCTAGACATTTACCTGAGGCCTCTAGGTGATTATCTGCTAGCTAGTTAGGGGTTAAATTTACCTTGGCATAAATAATTTAGTTTTACAACAGCAAGTCTTTACGGATGATTTTCAATGCTATGTATGTATGGCTCTGGGTTCAACCAATGAACTTTATTTGTGGTGGAGTGCACTCGTTGCCTTTGTACCATATTATTATTCGGATTTCGCTTTTGGATTTGTTTGCATTAGGTTTTGCCTATTTTTGCTCATTTTCCTTTCCTTGTTTCTTTTGTGATTCCTTTATGACCAAAAGTTTCAAGGTTTCCTCTTTTGTTTTTATTATGAACATTTTACATTTGTGTCATTTAAAAGTTGTAGTCCCAGTCTGGCAGCCTGCCATTTGAGTACAGGGCTAGTTTGCCAAAGGTGAGGCCTACTCAGGGAGTTCAAATCCGTAAAGTGGGAAGGTATTCCCTTTTTCCGTGGCTTTTTTGGGGCCTCCCACCTTTTTTTTTGCATTGTGGTGGCAGGTGTTATGGTATAGCCAGGTTTGTTGCCCTTGCTTAAGTTTATTTATTTGTTTTGTTTATATAGTCTTTAGGATGTTGTTGATAAATAATTTTGTATATTGTTATTCTGTTTAGTTATTGCATTTTCTGGCCCCAGCAATACGTATGTCAAAGCTTTAAGATGTTTCAAACGTTTTGGCATAGTAGTGGTTATTGTGGTTTTTTAATGATCTGCTTTGTTTTTGTTCATTGGATCCCGAAGCTTTTGACCCCTTTATTTGCTATTTCTGGTTGGTGTTTATTGGATTTTTGTTTTAGGGTGTTGTTGCTCCTTTTTGTTACAACCTTGGTTTTTCTTGTTATATTTTTGAATTCTTTCGAATAAATCTTTAAATGTAAGGATTTTACCTTGTTTTATATTGGATGAGATGTTTTCCTTTTTTCCTTTTTATCAAAATTTTAATACTTTAATTATTTAAGAAACAGTATTGCATAATGGTCTTTTGCAGGTTAGGAAGCCTGCCTTTTGAGTTTGGGGCGAGGTTGCCTGGAGTTAGGCCAAGCCAGTGGGCCCAGATCTGAAATAAGGGAAGGTGTGGCCTTTTGTGTGCGTTGTTGGAGGCTGGCTCCCCATTTTTGTGCTTTGTGTGGAAGAATTTCACAACAGCAGGAATTCACAGCAGAGTCTGGGTCTAATTATAGGTTCATGCCTACTTATAGGTGCATTAGAATGTCCATCAAAGTAAACAAGAGTTCAGCTAGTAGTTGCAATGCCAAAATGAATGTCCTTTTAAATATCTCTTTGGTATACAGACTTGTCAACTCATTTTAGATTAACATCTCTGATTATCAGTTGAAATTTATAAGGCAAGCTCTCCAAATGTTGGCTTAACATTAGAGCTGCAAAGCAGTTCAGCCACTCACTATAACGTTCTTCAGGAATGCAAGGGCTTGGGAGGCAGTAACTTAATGGTGTGAGTAAGCTATAGAAAAGGGACTGGTTGTGAAATTTAAGAAGGAATGGTAATGTGTTTTCTTTTTGTAAGTTCTAGAATGTACCCTGGCATCTGACTGTTGTTATGAATTGGTATACATTTAAATTTTTCTCTGTTTTGGTTTCATATATCTTCATCTTTTTCTTTTCTTGCTGAAGTTTTATTATTTTATAGTTTTGGTAAACTTACTTATAATTTTTAAAGTCTTGGCTCATCACCATTTTGTTCTTCTTATGACCACCAGATTTGTGAGATTGACATTTAGTACTGTAGTCAGTCCTGTTGCTGTAACATGACAATTGGAAGTTGTGGCACATAGGTAACATCAGCGTTGCAATTGTGTAATGGAGTCTTGTGCACTTTCTGCCCAAGTATAATCACAAAAACCTTCATGGTGAATAATTAATGTTGAAGATCGGTTTATAGGCTGGAAATTTTTCTTGTGTGCTTCTTATACTTGAGTTTTGTTTTGCGCATTGGGCTTCAGTGTTTATGTCTAGTTTTGTTTTTGGTAACAACCCCTTCTTGCCTCTGGCTTTTATTTTTGTAACATTCATCTTCTGCTCCTTCCAAAAAAGTCTTTTCTCTGCCGTTTCTTTACCTGTACTAGAACAACTGTATAGTTAAGCTCTGTCATGTCACTTCATCTTCTATTACATTAGTGTTTTGTTTACTTTTTTCACTGCATCCTCTGCATTTATTTATGAATTATTAACATATTAAATAAAAAAAATTAGTATTTTGTTTTTTTTTTCTTTAGGGGTACCATGGCTTATGCCTTGAAAACTGGATAACAAATGTCTTTTAACATAATGTGACCAAATATGGAAATTATATGGAAACATTTTATATATTTTAAATTGTAGTGCAAATTAATTATTTCTTGGGAAAAGCCTTTTAAAATTAGAGGATTTTTAATAACATTTTACATAAAATCAGGTTACTCCTGAGAAGGGATGCTCTAGCCACTTTGGATTTCTTTTCCTCATTCATTAGCTAAAGGAATGCAGAGAAAGTTTATACAAAAATACCAGAAGTTAGAGTTTATTTACACAGCCGCCACAAACCAAAACATACTAAGGCTCACCTTAATAAATGCTCTCCGCCTTCAAGTTTTGAAAGGAACAACCTGCTGACTGGACAGAAATTCTCACCCAGATTAAAACTTTTTCCAAGAATATGCAAGCCTCTTGCCTGTGTGGCATTCCATCTCCCCAGACTACGAAACTTTGTGTTCCTATACTCTCCCCTGTAACGCGGGGAAAGACACGCTTGTTCAGCATTCCTCATTAATTCACCAATTAACTTTTGGTTGAACAAGTCTGGTTTGGCACCCGCAAAACTGGACGCTTGCCGAAGCAAAAAAACTTGCCAAATACAGAAGGTCAATATACTCTTATACTGCAAGACAAATTATCTATGCGTGTTGCGTTATAGAAAGGTGAGCCAAAATCTGAATTCATGAGAATGGAAGCAAATTATTCCCTATGTTGGGCCACTGCCAGTATTAGACCATAAAGCATGTTTAAATATCACTACAGACGACTTCAGCATCTGGATTTGTCTGAGCAGTGAAGGTTACCCCGTACAGTTACATAAATGAGTGTGATTCTGCCAATGCAGAGTCCTAAACTTCCATCTAATAACTGATTAAAGGGCTTCTTCACTGAATCCTGGTATCATCATTGGACTCTTACAGTATTAAAAATGTACTGATACTGTTTAAATAACACTGATAAAGAAGGCCTGTTAAAAATGAATTAACCAGGTGACTACAAACAAATTAAAGCCAGTTATTTAAATAATACTTAATTATGTCCTTTGTTATCGATAGCTCAACAGTAAGATATATGATTAAAACTGGATAAAGGCTTACACAGTACTAATTGCTATTCATTGATTCATCCATCCAGCATTTGAAGATACTTATTTTGTTATGAGATTGTTGGAGCTGACACTGGACATACTGTATGTCAGGATGACTGCAAGGACACCTCACACACAAAAGGACCAGTTTACAGCCTTTAATATTGTATTCAAAGAAAACCGACACTTGTGCAGAAACATAGACACTATATACTGTAGATTTGGACCCTGTATCCTTGAGGTTGAGTTTTACCTGTGGGAACCGGTGCCTATATCAGCAGCATCAGGTGCGAAGCAGGAACCGTCCCTGGAAAAGTCAACAGTCCGTCACAATACAGACTCAAATACGCATCCAGACTCACACTGGGCAAAGTTAGAGTCACAAATCATCCCATCATGCATGTCTTTGGGACTTGGGAGGAAGATCAAGATGCCCTCACTGGCACAGGAAAACGCCACGTACAACAATAGAAAAAGTATTCAGCCCCTTGGAAGTTTTCACATTCTATTGATATAGAATACTAAATCACAGTGGATTTAATTTGGCTTGTTACACACTTATCAACAGAAAGAGATTCTTTAATTTCAAAGTTAAAACAAACCTCTGCAAATTACAGAAAATTTCGATTGTATTTTACTGTTTTCACATTTTGTTTATCAAAAATAAAAACAGAAATATCACATTGATATACAATAAATTTTCAGAGCATTTTTTATTATGAAATGGCACAGGTCCATCCCACTCTATTGATCATTGTTGAGCTGTTTCTACACCTTGCTCTGAGTTCATCTGAGGTCAGTTCAATTGATTGAACCTAATTAGGAAAGACATATCAGAGCAAAAACCAAGCTGTGAGGTTGAAAGACTTGACTCCAGAGGTTAGAGACAGGATTGTGTCGAGGCACATATCTGGGGCCTCATGTACTGTATAACGCCATGCATAGAATTCACACTAAAACATGGCGTACGGACAAAAGTGGAAATGTGTGTTCACACAAAAAAATCCAGATGCATAAATCTGTGCGCAGGCCAACTTCCACGTTCTTCCGCTACATAAATCCTAGTCAGCATGAAATGTAACGCATGTGCATGCGCCTGCCACCCCACCCCATCTCCTTTCAGAATTAGGCCTCTTTAAATATGCAAATCAATATAAATAACCTCTTAAGTTCAGTGTTCTGTGAAAAGACAAAGGCAAACGCATGGGGAAAAAGAAGAATTTCAGCGAATACAAAGTGGAGGCAAGGAAAAGCATACTATTTATTGGTTTAAACAGTGGTATAAACAACAAAAGAAAGTTGATTGAGTGGCGGAGAAACTTGAAAGTTCATGTTCAGAAAGTCTCACAGTGCTCGAAATAAAAAAGAAGTGATCAGATAACAAAGTCGCTGTGAAAAGGCGAGTCGTAGCCCACTGTCTGAGTGTCATATGGAAGTGTATTAAGGTACAGAGAAAAGAAAAAAACATGGACACAGTGGAAAAAAAGGTCAAAATTTCCACTTTAAACCATCTTAAAATCGTTTCATTTACTAGTTTCTCAAATCCCATCGTAACTAAAGTATCACATTAAATGGTTCGTATTGTATGTGTTCTTCTACGTGCTCTATGTGTGCAAATCACTATATGCTTTTTAAACAGGCTTTCTCTTATGCCGAAAGGACACTGAATACATTACATTCATGATATTACAGCTGTCCGAACAATTTAAGTACTAAGATGTATACTTGATATCATTTTCATGATGATAGGAATTAAAGCATGTATTAAACATGGGAGCACGGTGGCGCAGTGGTAGTAACAAGCTGGTAATCCAGTGATTGTTCCTGCCTCCCGCAAGATGCTTGCTGCGCCATGCATTACCTTTAATAAAATAATTTATTGCAGCAGTAGAGACTTTTTCAAACATATTAACGCCCAATTCCTGTCCTTCCTTTTCTTTCTCCAAGTAAGCAATTGCCACACAATCAGCTCTTTAATAAATGAAAAGTCATCTGTAAGCTTAGAACGGCAATTATTCAAAATTTTTAAGGAACATTGAAATATCTTCATAGAACATGTTTAATTATTTCACCCATCTATCCATTCAAGGTCGCACCAGTCTCAGCAAGACTGCGTGAGGCAGGAACAATCCCTGAATGGGGCACCAGTTCATCACTACCACTGTCCACTATGCCCAAACATTTAATTATTAACAGTAATACATTATTAATATCTGTATATGTAATATATATATACAGTATATAATTTACTGCATTTCATCTTAAAAAAGATATCAAGAGCTCCAAGAAGATAGCGCTTGGAAATCTAAATCGACTAAGAAGCCAGCCATCATCTGTAAATACATTCTTTCTTCTAGGAAGATAAGGAAATTAATTCCTTTATTGTTATTGTATGGTACAATGAGATACAATATGCAAATCCTGCCATAAACTTATTTTCTTTTAAAATGTAAAATAATAATAATAATAATATGATAAAAAACAATGAAAAATATACAATATGAAAGCTGTCACACATGTGCGATTAGGAGGGAGCTGAGTGGACCAAGTGGAGGTAATTACCCGCCAGGCCAGGGGGTGTCGGGGTGCACTAAACCTACCTCTATTATCTCTGCAGGCCAAATAGGGAATACTTGCCTGAGTCAACATCAACGACGTCACTTCCGGTTCTGGTGCCAAGACTGACACCACTTCCGGTTCTTGCACCCAGGCTGATGCCACTTCCGATTCCAGGGCCTAGACAACGTCACTTCCGGTTTCGGCTTATAAAGCCACCATATTTTCTAAACCAAATCAGTTCAGTTTGGAACTCAATGAGAACACATTTCAACTTATTTCTATACCCTTTTCCAGCCAGGGACAATATATGGGTGGCTGCCCCAAACCTTTTTTCATATGTTGAGACTGATTCTTTCACAAAGCATAAGTGGCTCAAGGTGTGCAATATTACAACCGTAGTGCAAGATTACTGTGAGGTAATTGTCCTTGTAAGTACAAACAGTTCTACTGGGAGCACTTGATGAACTGATTGGGTGTGTTTATAACTCTTGGGATGAAACTGTTTCTGATCAGCTACTGTACAGCTGTGATTCCACACTCAGATATACTAGGTTCAAATACTCTGAGTGGTGCACTGAGAGTAACAACGCTAAAGCAGCTGTGGTTTTTGGAATAGTTTGGCCATTCTGTGGACCATTATGTTGTTACAGGTTGATTACAATCAGATGCCTTAAACTAATAAAAGATATGCAGTTAATTTCAGTGTATTTAATAAAGCCGCGTCAGGGATGTGGATCTAAAAAAGAATGACACAGAAACAACACAGGAACAGTAGTACTACTTTGACGTTGGATGCTGCCAATTTGCAAAACCGAGCCAAAAACTTGCCTAAGCAATGGTTTAAGCAGGCGTGAGAATGTGTGTGGCTTTATGCCAAGTTTAATTTTTATACATTGCGATGTGAGTGTGAAAACGGGCGTACGCAACATTTTTCTGCATATGCACCATTTATAGATTAGGCCCTTGGAGAAGACTACAAAAACTTCCTGTAGCATTTAAAGATTCCAAGAGCATCATTGCCTTCATAATTCTCAAATGGAAGATGTTTGGAACAACCTACCCATACTGAGAAGGGCCTTGGTAACAGTGGTGATCAAGAACCCAATGGTCGTTCTGACTGAGTGCCAGAGAACCTGTGTGGAGAAGGGAGAAACTTCCAGAAGGACAACCTTCACTGCAACACTCGGCCACCCTTAGATTAATGACAGAGTATCTAAAAAGAATCCTTTCATCAGATAAAGACATATGGAAGCCCAATTTGAGTTTCCAAAAAGTCACCTAAAGGACTTTCAGATTGTGACAAAACAAGATGCTCTGGTTTGAATAAATCAAGATTAGCATCATGACTAGATTAAACCAGACACTGCTCACCACCTGCACAATACCATTCCAATGGTGAGATATGGTTGTGGCGACATTTTAGTGGGGAGTCTCGACGGAATTGAGGGAAAGCTGAACAGAGTGTGATCTCCTTCATGAAAATCTATCCCAGAGTTCACTGGACCTCAAACAGGGCTATAAGCTTACCTTCCAGCTTGACAACACAGGAGTGGCTTAAGAGCAACTCTGAAACTATCACTGAGTTGCCCAGCCAGAGCCTAGACTTGAACTCAATCAAAAATCTCTGGACAGACCTGAAAACAACAATCAAATGTGAGTCTCCATTCAGCCTGACAGAGCTCGAGAGGATCTACAGAGAAGAAATTCTCCAAATGCCAAGTGTGTCAAGCTTGTCATATCAAAACTCAGAAGACACCAGTCTGTAATCGGGGCCAAAGGTGCCTCTACTAAGCAAATAGTCTGAATACTTGTATCAATGTGTTTATTTTTAATAAATTTGTAAAACTTTCTGAATCCTGTTTTCACTTTGTCTTTCTGGGCTATTGAGTGTTGCTTAATGTAGGATAAAATAGCACAAGGCTGCAACATAACAAAGTGAAGGGGTCTGAATGCTTTCTGAATTCAATGAATATCAGAATGCATATGCTTTACTATATGTTTAATTATGCTGAATATTATTTTAATAAATACAAAGGCTCTACCAACCAAAAGACACATTGTGCCTATGTACTCTCCAGGACTAGTAACTTTTCAGACAATCCCTGCACTAAATCATTTGCAACAACACGCTTCCCAAAAAGCATTGCAGCTCTGTCATTATATTGATTTTAGCCTCCAAAGCACAGCTCGAATGTGTGGTATTGGGCATTCCCTTGGGATGAGCCGCAGAGTTGATGTTACATTACGTAAAGGCCTCTGGCAATCTGATCTGTTTTGAAGAGCTCAACAGGGCTAATAATGCATCCAAATAAAAAAAGAAAAGGCTGACTTACAAAGACCCATAGTAAGAGCTTGACCTTAGGATGTTTTTACCAATGCAAGAGATCAGATTATCTTTTCTAATATTGGAATGTTAACTTATTAATAAAATCGACCGTCTGATAAGGACTTGTAATTGTATGTTATACCTTTTGTGTTTTTAAGACACAGGGTGCACTTTTACATTCACACAAGCTTAATGCATACACAGTCTCATGTATCACATTGCACATTCTGCTGCCTTGTTCTGTTATTTTTATGGCTCCTATAAAGAATATGCTGTGTATAGTACATTATTTCACTGTGTGCTTGTTGTGTCATTACTGTTGTGAACCAAACTTCTTGAGTGCAGTTTCATGGCTGATCAACCCGTGATTTTTGGACTTTTGATGAAATTTTGCATTGTGTCTTCTGCTTTTATGTATTATTCATTAAGTGCTAGTTGGACTACACTGTAGTTAGGCTTGGCTAGTAATAACCATACCGTGTACACATACCTACATCACTGTACATAAGTGCTGCCACTCTGTTCCAAGATGAACCCTTAACCTACACTAGTTTGTCAGCAGTAGTTGCACTTCAACACACCAGGACAATGGTTCAACTGTTAGTATTGCTTCCTCGCGGGGCATGAACCCAAGTCTGATTCCTTACTAACAGAAATGACACCCTCTCCTCATGTTAGTTTGGATTTCTTCAGACCAAAGGCATATTGTTAAGTGAATTGCCCAGTCTGGATGGCTGCACGTGAGTATGCCCTGTGATGTACTGGCATCTTATTCTGAGTTGGTTGCTGACCATCTCCCATTGCTACCAAGACAAGCTTTGTCTAAATGTACTGGAAAACAGGGTCATAACATGGAGCAATAATGTAGTGCCTCAGATTATTGCCTTGTGGCATGGTGACACGGTAGTAGTGCTGCTGCCTTGCAGTAAGTGGGGGGATGGTTCATGTGTGGAGTTTGTACGTTCTCACAGCGTCTGTGTGGGTTTTCATCGAGGGCTCTGTTTTCCTCCTAGAGTCCAAAGACATGCAGGTTAGCTGGATTGGCTTTAGTGTGTGTGTGTGTGCTTATGTTCACCCTGCAATGGACTGGTGCCATGTCCAGGGATTGTTACTGCCTTCTGTAATGGAGTTTAAGTTGCCTTCCAATTATAACCATCCAGTATTATTCATATTTATATATACAGTATACATATATATATATACATATATATACAGTACAACCATAATTCTAAAACTCTGGACGTGACCCGATTTGATCATGACCCGAACATAATTTCCCCATAAGATTGTATATAAATACAATCCATTCCAGACCATACAAACTGTATGTAAATATATATTTTTTAGTACAAAAATAGTTAATTATACCATGGAATGCACAGTTTAATAGTAAACTAAATGTAAAAACATTGCATAACACTGAAAAACCCTTGAACAACAGAGAAAGCTACCATTGTAAGAGATCGTGCTAGACGCTTACGAACCGCTAAGAGAGTTTTAAGCACAGGGAAAAAAAATTAAATGCCACTTCTCTTGCGAAACTTTTCAAACCATCCTCTACTGGCTTTAAATGCCTCACCTTTGCCATTCGAAGAAGGTTTTTTTTCAGCAAATCGCCATGAATCTTCCTGGCTTTCTCGCATATAATCGCCTCGCTTATGCTATCCCCTGCAAGGTGCTTCTCGTTCAACCACACTAGCAACCGTTTTTCTACCTTTTCCAGCACTTGAGGCCTCTGCTTGGTTAACATTGTAACTCCTTTTGCAGCATCAGCTGCTTTGTTAGGCCCTGTATATGCAAACAAAAGAAAATGGAAAACGGAGAATGGGAAATCATTGGCGCTTACAAACGCGCATAGGGAAACGGGCCCTGCAGTGTTTTTGTTCACCACCAGAGCATGTGGTCATGAACAGATGCAAACTTTTTGGTCGTAACCCGATTTGTACGTGTTCCGAAACGTTCCTGACCACAGGTTCTACTGTATATATACTGTATATATTATTCAACTTAAAATCTTTAATCGAGCACATTTGTCTTGTTTAAAATTGTCCAAAATGTTTCCAGGGCAAGATCCAACCTGTGAACATTGCAATTGAGCTCCAGCCTCACTGGGCCACATGTTTTAGACCTGCACCAAATTCTGTCATTCTGGACAAAATTTTTAAATGCATTTCAGACAGCCTTGAAGTCACAATCCCTCCTAATCCACTAACAGCTGTGTTTGGGGTACTTCCAGATGGGCTTAAAGTGTAGGAGGACAAACAAACTGTAGTTGCCTTTACTACACTATTAGCGCATAGACTTATCATGTTCAACTGGAAGAATCCTAACCCATCTCTATTTAGTCAGTAGGTAACCGATGTTATATACTATTTGAAACTGGAAAAATCAAATTCTTACCTAGAGTATCTGTGCAAAACGTTTTTAAAACCTGGCAGGTTCTAATCAATATCATTTTTTGAAAATCGGGGAAAAGGATTTTCTCCCTTTCATTTTTTCCCCCCTTTTCTTACTCTTAAAGTTTTACTCTGTTTGTTGGCCTAGCTCTCTTTCTCATTGGGGGGGGTTGATTTGAACTTAGTATTGTCAAGTTTGACTTGCTTGTATGGAATGTTACTTGCTTTTAATAAATTCAATAAAATATTATTAAAAAAAAGATTATGAGGACTGTCATGTCCCAAAATCTCTATAACAGGCTTTAGCAGGAAATTGGGGACATGAGGTATCAGTATCAGCACCGAGAGTCAGTGGGACAATAAGGAAGGCAAACACAGCTGATGTAACAACTAAAAAGGTGTATTTATTGAAGACAAAAAAAGTCCATTAAGAAATTAAGAAAAAGGCACACAAACACTGCAATGATGAATTAAGATGAACAAAAAGATCCAAAAACTTCATTCAACACATGGCATGCACCAAAAATAATGTTCCCAAAAAAAACCCAAAACAAAACAAGAATCAATCCCCTTTTTAATAAGCTCTTCAGTAAAAAAAAAAAAAAAGATTCTTAGCCTGCTTTCTCCCCCTCTCCAAAAACTCAGGGTTAAAGCTAACTTGTCAAGCTAAGGACAAGACTATACTCCCAAGGCTATGTGCCTTTAGAGGTGAAGGACAGCAAGAAAAAACTCATTCTAGATTTCAGGAATCAGAAGGCTACTAATTGAATGCTCACTGTGATTGCTGGGATATTCAAGTAATCCTTAAACTTCAGGGATGTGCCCACTATGCTGTGAAAGGGTTCTAGACTTTTAATGCAAAAGCAAGCGTAAGGGCTGCTGCATTACAGAGGTTCCAAGCAGGGCAGGGTGATAAATGGGAGGTGGCTGTATTTAGTCATGATTTGTCTCCCTTATTGTCCATCTAAAGAAAAGAAAACCAGTAACAGTCTTGTAAAGTGTACTTACATACCCATCACACCAAATTCACAGTTATGAAGGGGGGCACTGTTGGCTTGGTAGAGTCGCAACTGTTACTGCTACATATTTAAATCACAACCAAAGTTAAATATCATAAACTGTTCGTAATAAACTATAACCTAAATCTCACTTCCAATAACAAGTTTAAAACTTTGCAATTATGAAAAAAACACACATGTTCCATTAACAAAATTGAAATGACAATCAATCAATCAACATTTATTTATATAGCACATTTTCATACAAAAAAATGTAGCTCAAAGTGCTTTACAAAATGAAGAATAGAAAAATAGAAGACACAATAAAAAATAAACATAAGTCAACATTAATTAACATAGAATAAGTAAGGTCCGATGGCCAGGGTGGACAGAAAAAAACAAAAAAAAAACTCCAAAAGCTGGAGAAAAAAAATAAAATCTGCAGGGATTCCAGACCAAGAGACCGCCCAGTCCCCTCTGGGCAATCTACCTAACATAAATCAAACAGTCCTCTTTGTATTTAGGGTTTTCATGGAAGGACTTGATGATGATGGTCACGTAGACTTCTGACTTTCAGTCCATCAATGTTGGTGCATCATGATGCTTTGGGTAGGTGGTGGTGGCGCCGGCCGCCACCACAAAGAAACCGGATAAAGAAGCAGAAGAGAGAGTAGGGGTCAGTATGGATTTTGGAGCCACTGTAAATAGCTATTATGAAGAATTGAACATACAGAGTATCAGTATTAAGTTAAAGTGAAGTTATGAGAAGGCCATGTTAAAGTAATGTGTTTTCAGCAGTGTTTTAAAGTGCTCTACTGTATTAGCCTGGCGAATTCCTGTTGGCAGGCTATTCCAGATTTTAGGTGCATAACAGCAGAAGGCCGCCTCACCACTTCTTTTAAGTTTAGCTTTTGGAATTATAAGGAGACACTCATTTGAAGATCTAAGGTTACGATTTGGAATATAACGTGTCAGGCATTCCGATATATAAGATGGAGCGAGATTATTTAAGGCTTTATAAACCATAAGCAGTATTTTAAAGTCAATCCTGAATGACACAGGCAACCAGTGTAGTGACATCAAAACTGGAGAAATGTGCTCGGATTTTCTTTTCCTAGTTAGGATTCTAGCAGCTGCATTCTGCACTCGTTGCAAGTGATTTATGTCTTTCTTGGGTAGTCCTGAGAGGAGTGCGTTACAGTAATCTAGTCTACTGAAAACAAAAGCGTGAATTCATTTCTCAGCACCTTTCAATGATATAAGAGGTCTAACTTTTGCTATGTTTCTTAAGTGAAAAAATGCTGTCCTAGTGGTCTGATGAATATGCGATTTAAAATTCAGATTGCAGTCAACGGTTACCCCTAAATTTTTTACTTCCGTCTTAACTTTTAATCCTAATGCATCAAGTTTATTTCTGATAACCTCATTGAATCCATTATTGCCAATTACTAAAATTTCAGTTTTCTCTTTATTTAGTTTGAGAAAATTACTATTCATCCATTCAGAAATACCAGTCAGACATTGTGTTAGTGAATCGAAAGAGTCGGAGTCATCAGGTGCTATTGATAAGTACAGCGCTGTGTGTCATCAGCATAGCTGTGGTAGCTCACGTTGTAACCTGAGATAATCTGACCTAACGGAAGCATATAGATTGAGAAAAGCAGCGGACCCAGGATAGAGCCTTGTGGAACACCATATCAGATATCATGTGTCTTTGAGATTTGATTACCACAACTCACAAAGAATTTTCTCCCTGCCAGGTAGGATTCAAACCAATTTAAGACACTGCCAGAGAGGCCCACCCATTGACTAAGGCGATTTCTAAGAATATTGTGATCAATGGTGTCAAATGCAGCACTCAGATCTAAGAGGATGAGAACAGATAAATGGCCTCTGTCTGCATTTACCCGCAAGTCATTTACTACTTTAACGAGTGCAGTTTCTGTGCTGTGATTTGTTCTGAAGCCTTACTGAAATTTATCAACAAATATATTTTTTTTGTCTACTTATTGTACTTGTGGCAAATTAAGCACTTTTTTATTTTTAAACAAGTTTGAAAACATATTCATGGAGTAATACTCAGGTGTTCTGGGATTGTGTTATGTGTTTTGAAAGACATGCAGGTTAGATGTGTTGTGCGTGTGTGTATGTGTGTGTTCACCCTACGATGGACTGGCATCCTGTTCATGGGTTTTCCCTGCCTTGTGCCTGATGCTTGCTGGGTTAGACTTCAGCTCCCCTGCATCCCTGCTCTGGATATATGCCTTGAGAAAATGGATGAATGGAAAGTTGGAGAAATTTTAATTTTATTATTTAATTCATCCAAAAATCTTTATGGTTTAATAAATAATTTGTCACAGTGGTGTGTGTGTGTGTGTGTGTGATGCCAGGTTGAGGATTGCTCATACCGCTAGACTGCTATTTGTACAGGCATAAATGTCACGCGTGCCGACATTCCAGTCATTTAAATAGCTGCTTAATGACAGAAGAGCCTGATACCTGATATGTAAAAGAGGAAAATACTGAATACCAAATATACAAGTTAAAGTGACCTCTCACAAGAGAGGTAACAAATTTATGCAGAATGTTCCTGTGTTTTAGGTGATGTGCAAGAAAGTTGCTTAGGTTGGATGAATTAAATTATCCAGCAAATTGATTATTATCATATTTATACTAGTTACGGCCTTAAAAATGAAAAAAAAAAAAACAAACAACCTTTAATTGGAGATTAATTTTAGTAAATCCAGGGGTGGGGACAAACCCCCTTTGAAATCCACCTATATGCACTTATGAGCATTTTCCAATAAATCCAGTAATGAGTCAAGGAAAATTACACCTTTCATTGGCTAACTAAAAAGATTACAATATGTGAGGTTTTCAAGGCAACTCAGGCCCCTTCTTCATTACATCTTGCCTGATTAAGGGGTCTGAGTTGCCTCAAAACTTGCATATTGTAATTATTTTAGTTAGCCAATAAAAAGTGTCATTTTGCTAGACTGCTTACTACATCCATAATGGCTAACACGGTACAACACCCTAGTACTATAAATTCAGTGGAACTGTAATGTAGTTAGTGCTCTTATTTCCACAGTTCTACAGATTAATACATTACATAAGGAGATCAGCTATATAATGTGCATAGTTTTCAGAAAAAAAAAAACAGAGCTGCTGTTAAGTAAACAGAAAGTTGGACCGATGAATTAACAGTACATTATAGTGTGTGACACTTCAGATTACCAAACACAGGTTCTCCACAGAGGATTAAGGTGCAAATAGCAGCAGAATAACACTGTTTCACATTGCTTTTGTTGTGAACAGATCCTAGAAAAACAACAATTTACAATACAAACAACTGCTGCATCTAACAGTATGACTCAGGGGGTTATTATGGATGCAGCTTTGTAATAAAACTAGCAGAAGGCCAGTTTCGTCTCCGCAGTGACACGGAACCCTTAGGAAGTGCCTCATTGAAGGCTGGAGACAAAAACTTTTTTATTTTTCACAGATTTTTACTTGTAAGATCAATCTTTAAGATTTGCTGATAACATTCTTTATGAGGCTTGTAATAAAATAGTTTCATAGTTGATCAGTAAGTCCAAGAAGAAGTCATCATCAGCAACAAAGTTAGTTATTTGCATGTATTGAGCCTGTTGCTGCAGCCCGTGTGTAAGATAAAGAAATATCTCCCACTTATGCATTGTTACTTCCCAAATGAACAATTTATTACAAAAGTTATAAATGTACGTTTTTAGTGGCTCCAGAACTGCTGCACTGCTGACACCCCTGTTACTTAAGACAAATCCTACTGCTGGATTGCAGTGTGCAGTATGTTTTTGGTGAAGCTTTATCCCTGTGTTTGATTTTTTAAATTTTGATTAGTTTTGCTCTTGTTTAATTTTTATTATTGATAATTGCTTCCTTTTTATTCAGTTATTTTAGTTGTCCGTCTA
Source organism: Polypterus bichir lapradei (assembly GCA_026402145.1). Classification (NCBI taxonomy): domain Eukaryota; kingdom Metazoa; phylum Chordata; class Cladistia; order Polypteriformes; family Polypteridae; genus Polypterus; species Polypterus bichir. The sequence continues at coordinate 112,596,751 of JANRMT010062814.1, read as the reverse complement.
TGGTTTTCTTTTTATTTTATTATTCTATTCAGTGTTTGTCCTGTTGTAATTTAAATGCTGTGCTGGAGATGAGCATTATTATGTACCAGTTTGAATTCATTTGTATTTTATGTTTTATTGTTGTTTTTCTTAATTTTGAGTTAACATTTTTCATGTTTTACGTTATTTCTGTTAGTTATTTGTCATTTGTTATGTGTATTTTGTTTCCTTAAATGTGCCTAAATGCCCTGTATTTTGTGGGTGAAGCCATAGGAGGTGGGGCCACCCTGCTTGTTAAGGCCTTCTTCTGGTTATTTATTTCCAGTTAGAAGTGAGGCCTGAGTAGTCAGGTATTGAAGTTATTTTGAGGTGATTTTAAGTATTGTTTCCTTGTGAATTTGCTGTTTTTTAAAAAATATTTCTGTTCTGTTCTTGTATTTTGATCTTAGGAGGTGTTTTGGGACTTCTTCTTGAGACTGCATTTTAGGCAACTCCTTTTTGTTTTGTAAGCATTTGTCACACACATGCAAATAGGAGGCGGCTGAAGGACTTAGAGAATAATGTTAACACGTCCGCCCAGGGGGTGGAGGGGTGCACTGACTCCCTTTCTACGTCTCCTGCAGACCTTTCCAGGGAAATCCCGCCAGGAGCTGGTGCCTCAGCTCATGTCACTTCCGGTCCCGGCCCCGAGGACGACACCACTTCCAGTCCTGAGCCCAAGGATGACATCACTTCTGATCCCGGCCCCGAGGACGATATCAGTTCCCCCAGACTCCCTACAAAGCCTCTTTCATCTCCTCTGGATTTCAGTTCTGTTTTGGACTCAGTCTTGTAAACTACTCTGGTCTTAAAATTCTTTATTTATGCAGCCAGGAACATACTATATGGGTGGCTGCCCCAAACCTTTATCATGTCTGGAGTCTCGTTTTGTCACACATTCTTGTAATATTTTTCTTTTTTGATAAATAATTCTCACATTTATAAACATTACTTGGATGTCATTTTGTGTACAAAACATAGTTTTACAGTCATCCTCCTCCTTATGGGTTTTTTTTTTATTGCTAACCAATCTCTCTCTCTCATTCTTTCCTAGGGCACGAAGCGGAAGTAGAAGAAGACAATGGGCGACAGTGAGATGAATCGCGTTGCCGTCGTCGTAGAAGAACTCCAGGCACTCGACAAACAGATTCACAAACTCCTGTCCAGACGAAGGTACCTCAGAAATCTGAAGACTCGGCTGCTGGATAAAGCATCCTCGACATCTGAAGTCGATGTAACATCAACCCCGTGTCGTGCCACTCACTCCCTAGGACAAGTAAGCTTCACCCCCGTGCCTCGTAGGAGCGGCGACGACGCAGATGAAGACCTTGGCGTGTTTCAGCTATACAGGCGGGGGTTCAAGGCTAGAACACCTCCATCGGCACAGGCGAGAATCTCGACCCAGAACCGGTTCGATCCTGTCCGCGTCCCCAGTTTGTCTTCAACCCCGGGTGATGTTATCGTGGTAGGTGACTCGATTGTACAAAACCTCAATATCACATGCCCTAATCGAAAATGTTTTGTTTCTTGTTTTCCCAGTGCTCGAGTCCGAGATGTGATGAGACATGCACCGACCGTCTACGAGAAGCACAAGAGGGCAGTTGGATCCATTGTATTACACGCCGGTGTAAATGACATAAGACACCGACAGTCGGACATTCTCAAAGCTGACTTCTCAGCACTAATTAAAGACACAAAGGAGAGGACCCCATCAGCAAAGATCTTCATTTCGGGTCCACTACCTCTCGTCAGACAATCAAATGAATACTACAGTCGTCTGCTGGGATTAAACAACTGGCTGAAAGGCTTCTGCAAGAATCAAGACATCAGGTTCATCGACAGCTGGGACCTCTTTTGGGAAAGGCCACGTTTCTTCAAGCGGGATGGCCTGCATCCGAATAGATTCGGCACCCGGGTCCTCTCCGAAAACATTGCTAAGGTAATTCATCTATCTTGACTGTCTATTTCTACTTTAAACCCCTTCCGTAATGCCACTACTTTGCTAGGACATGATAATGGCTTAACAAAGTCTTCCGTAAAAGTGCACAACATTAATACTCTAATAACCAATCTTAATTTACAGAAAAAATTTAGGCAGTGCGGCATAAACACCAATAATTTAATTGCAATTACTACTTTAGATGAACAATGCATTAAAACTATAAAAACAGATTATAGATTACATAAAAAATACACACAGAGCGGCGCTAACAAAAATAACCTAGTTTCTGTTTCAAATATCAATAACGCGCATAGATTCAGCCCTGCCCCTCCGAAACATTAAATTTGGCACTATTAAATGTTAGAGCTTTAACTAACAAGACATTTTTTATCAACGATCTTATTAGTGATAGAAAAATTGATTTTATTGCACTAAGTGAAACGTGGCTTAGCTCAGACGGTGCGGCTGTTTTAATCGAATCTGCACCTCCGGATTACAGTTTTACTCGTGCGGATCACTAGGGAAAAAAGGGGGGGCGGCTTGGCAAACATCTATTCCTGCCGGTTAAAGTGTAAAGATGTCATTTTTGGTAATTTCAAGTCCTTTGAGTATCTTGCCGTTGTTATTCATGGAGATTCTCACGTTCTAGTATTATCCATGTATAGACCTCCTAAATTTAATTTAATTATTAATTTAATTAAATTTTTTATTTCTTTCTTTGAGGAATTCGCAGACTTGATGTCAATTTTAATTACGAACTATGACACACTCTTAATAGTCGGTGACTTTAACTTTCATATCGAGAATCAGTGTGACCTAAAAGTAAAGGAATTCATGAACCTCCTGGACACTCTTGATTTGAAACAGCTCATTAATCAGCCTACACATAAAGCAGGTCATATGTTAGACTTAGTAATTACCAAAGGACTAAAAGTTGATGTGAAGCAGATCACTGATATTGGTCTATCAGGCCATTTTCTTCTACTATTTAATATAGAAATAATGTTAGAAAACATTCTTGAGAAGCATATTGTTAAAAAATGCTTCTTTGACTCATCAGCAGCTTTAAAACTTACAAACATTCTAAGCAATCAGTCCGTTTATAGTACCAACTATAATAGCGAGGATAATGTAAATAGTAAGGTGGAAAAATTTAATACTAAAGTGAGAGCTGCTGTTGACATAGTTGCACCTGAAAAGACAGTTAACAAATCTTCTAGCATTGTTATACCATGGAAGATCCAAAGAGTGTCTGATTTAAAAAGAACATGTCGTAGAGCTGAGCGTAAATGGAGGAAAACTAAACTGATTATCCATTATGAGATATTGAAGGTTAAAATAACAGAATACAATAACACAGTCCGTCTTGAGAGGCGCTGCTATTTCTCTAAGATTATAAATAAAAATGCTAGTAATCCCAGAGTCTTATTTTCTACAATTGATCGTCTGTTAAACCCAGGTAACACAAAGGAATGCGTCCAAAATACTTCCAGTGAAACCTGTGAGGCTATTGCTGTATTTTTCAATCAAAAAATTAATGATATTAGAAATAACATAGTATATCCCCCCAACACTGCAGATCCTCCTTAGCCCCAGTACTCCATTATAAACAAATTAAATTCTTTCGCCAGGATAGATTTACCTGATTTACATAGAATAATCTCTCAACTGAAACCCTCCACCTGCGTCCTTGACCCAATACCAACAAGTTTTTTCAAAGAAGTATCAGGCGTGCTAATTGATAATATTCTTGACATAGTAAACTTGTCATTAAATATGGGGGGTCTTCCCAGACTGTCTTAAGACTGCTGTAGTTAAACCCTTACTCAAGAAAAATAATCTTGACCCCTCTGCTTTTGAAAAGTTTAGACCCATATCTAACCTGCCCTTCTTAAGTAAAATTCTAGAGAAGGCGGTCATTATGCAGTTAAATGACCACCTCAATAAAAATGCTATTCTTGATAAATTTCAGTCAGGCTTTAGAACAACTCACAGCACAAAAACTGCACTCATTAAAGTAGTAAATGACTTGCGGGTAAATGCAGACAGAGGCCATTTATCTGCTCTCATCCTCCTAAAACTGAGTGCTACATTTGACACCATTGATCACAACATTCTTAGAAATCGCCTTAGTCAATGGGTGGGCCTCTCTGGCACGGTCCTAAATTGGTTTCAGTCCTACCTGGCAGGGATAAAGTTCTTTGTTAGTTGTGATAATTACAACTCAGACACATGATATTCTATATGATGTTCCACAAGGCTCTATCCTGGGTCCGCTGCTCTTCTCAATCTACATGCTTCCGTTAGGTCAGATTATCTCAGGTTACAACGTGAGCTACCACAGCTATGCTGATGACACACAGCTTTACTTATCAATAGCACCTGATGACACCGACTCTCTCGATTCACTAACACAATGTCTTACTTGTATTTCTGAATGGATGAATAGTAATTTTCTCAAGCTAAATAAGGAGAAAGCTGAAATTTTAGTGATTGGCAAAAATGGATTCAATGAGATTATCAGAAATAAACTTGATGCATTAGGATTGAAAGTCAAGATGGAAGTAAAACACTTAGGGGTAACCGTTGACTGTAACCTGAATTTTAAATCACATATTCTTCAGACCACTAGGACAGCATTTTTTCACTTAAGAAACACAGCAAAAGTTAGACCTCTTATATCATTGAAAGATGCTGAGAAATTAATTCACGCTTTTGTTTTCAGTCGACTAGATTACTGTAACGCACTCCTCTCAGGACTACCCAAACAAGACATAAATCATTTGCAACGAGTGCAGAATGCAGCGGCTAGAATCCTAACTAGGAAAAGAAAATCTGAACAGATTTCTCCAGTTTTGATGTCACTACACTGGTTACCTGTGTCTTTCAGAACTGACTTTAAAATTCTGCTTATCTATACTAATAAAAGGCAAAGCCCTCACTGACTCACTCACTCACTCACTCACTCACTGACTGACTCATCACTAATTCTCCAACTTCCCGTGTGGGTGGAAGGCTGAAATTTGGCAGGCTCATTCCTTACAGCTTACTTACAAAAGTTGGGCAGGTTTCATTTCGAAATTCTACGCATAATGGTCATAACTAGAAGCTATTTTTCTCCATTTACTGTAATGGAGTTCAGCTCGAGGAGCGGAGTTTCGTATGACATCATCACGCCTCTCACGTAATCACGCATTACGTAGAAAGCCAGGAAGAGCTACAAAACGCGCTTTAGAAAACATGCATTATATAATTAAGAAGGCAGCGAAACAATTAGAAGCGAGCGAGTGACATATAAAACCATATTCAGCGCCTCACGTGAACTGACGCAGTGCGCAGACAAAAAGCAACAGTTCCAAAGAGTGCTGAACAAAAACCGAATTACACTGCTACGCTCAAATAGATAAACCACACGCCGTGGCGCAATAGTAGAGCATTCGCCTGTAGCGCCCACGTCCGAGGTTCGACTCCCGAGAGGGGATTCACTAAGTATGTACGCGCGCTTCTCGATTTATTTTAACCTCGCATCCCCTTAGTTTGAGATGTATGAAAACGCATGCGGTTAACGCAGAAAGACAGATCACCTATTCACCTATTGAAGCTTCATGAATAATGGATACTTTATTCGCGATCAATGATTGTTTTGGTAAAGCCATACTCAGTGTATTCATTAGATGAACGGTAAAAAAGTAAGAGCGAGGGGACGGTAACTTACTGAAGCACACAAGCAAAACCACAATAGCACGCGGGCTCGATGTACTG
>JANRMT010062814.1:112555846-112590629 GCA_026402145.1 Polypterus bichir lapradei | reverse complement strand
TGCCCAGAGGGGACTGGGCGGTCTCATGGTCTGGAATCCCTGCAGATTTTATTTTTTTTTCTCCAGCCGTCTGGAGGTTTTTTTTTTTTTGTTTTTTCTGTCCACCCTGGCCATCGGACCTTACTCTTATTCTATGTTAATTAATGTTGACTTATTTTATTTTCTTATTGTGTCTTTTATTTTTCTATTCTTCATTTTGTAAAGCACTTTGAGCTACATTTTTTGTATGAAAATGTGCTATATAAATAAATGTTGTTGTTGTTTTGCATTATGTAGAGACTTTTCTAGTTATTTTACAAGCTCTCCTTGTTTAGGGCCAGCTAGAACATAAACCAACAGTTAGCAGTGAGGAGTAGCTGGAATGAAATGAACATCTTCTGGGCTTCCTTGTGGCTCTATTTTGAGGGCCTTACATTGATTTTTGGTGTGTTTCTGATTCCCAGTCTTAGCACAACATGATATTTCATTGTTTCCCTATTGGCCTCTTTACTCAAAATTCAAGATATGTCATTTTTGGCTTTGGGAAGCTTTGAAAAATTGTGTTTCTTTATGAAGGATTTGTTCCATAGCAGTTTCATAAGTTCGTTTACATTTAAAATCTTTAGGATTTTTTGGGCTTGACGTTTAGGCTGGTGTTTATTATAGCTTGAGATGGCCATCCAAAGCAGAAAAAAATAGAAACAAGGACAGCAGGAGCCAAAAGGTAAAAACAAAATTATATAGAAAGCAGTGTGGGAAAGAGCCAAAAAAAGTCAAAACAATCTTGTAAGCAAAACCAAAACATTAATCAAAACTTGAGGGTAACAAAACAGAAGCAAAGCATGAAAAATAATTAATTTCCTTAATTATGCTATGAATTTGTACGGATTCATCATAGATTTTAGATGTTCAAAAACATTATGCAATGACATTATGTTGATTTATATACTCAGTGTATGTAACCACACTTATTACTAGTTTAAAGAAACAAAGCTCTAATACTAGTATAAAACAACTTATATTGAGTAAAGTAAAGGCACTTACCTTTCTAAGCAGTTGAAGTGAGAACATTTCAATTTTATGTTGACAGGACCTCACTGTAAAAAACAGACAGCTGGGCATACATGGGTTCAGGACAGGCCTACAGGACTTCACGTGTGCCCGGTCAAAACTCGGGCATCTTCGTAGCCATCTGCAGAATAAGAAGTGTGGAGTGTTAGTTTAATGCATGCATTATTTCAGTGAAGGAAATCCCAGGTTAAAACTATGAAAGAGCATCTTACTATAGTAGGTTCATAGAAAGGATCAGCTTCGCCAGCTGAACCACATTGAAGTTACACTCACTCACACGTACACACAAGGCCGTCATGTAATTTAACACAGGCCTAGCAGGGGTGTGACACTGGAGTGTGCCTGCGTCAGCCGCAATTGGGGGTAGAGAGCTGTGTGATGCAGGGTTGGTTGAAAGTAATGCTCCCCAGTATAAAATTCACTTCTGGCCTGTAGACTAGTGATGTGCAAAATGATTCTTTTAGTGATTTGATTCATTTTGTTCAGTTCACCAAAATGATTCTAATCTTTGAATCACTGATTCGTTCACTTTAAAAACAACAAGCCATATTCTACGTTAGAATTTAGAACAGTATCATAACAGTGTAACACCTTTAACCACCAAATAATACAAACAATATAAAAAGCAATGAACAAAATAAGTAATTCACGCATAATAATAATAATAATAATAATAATAATTAATAATAATGATCCTCTTTATTGAATTTTGACAATAAATAAAATTTCAACAACAAATAAAAAAAAACAATCGTACAAATAGACCCTTAGAATAGTGCACACATCAATAAGACTGAGAAAACATTAAAATATGACTAAATAAAACTGACTTCAGTTTTTAATTAATCTCCCACAATTTCCTTCTTTTATATCCCACCTCCCATACTTATATCATCAGTGAAATAAACTGAGATTCAGTGTACTGCGAGTCTCTTGTCTGCAGTTCATGAATGAACATGCAATGGTTCCCCAGACCAGTAGGGACATACTGGTTCATTCAGTCAGTCAATTTAATTAGACAGCTATAGTCCCTTAGTCAGAGTGAACTGATCAGTGGGAGGTGCTTGGTGTCCTCTACCAAGTCAGTCATTGGCTAGTTGTTGTGATGACTGTTTTGCTCAAACAGTTTACTATAGGCTATTTCCCAAAGGCAGCAACCATTTAAATGAAGTTAAAATGATAGCTCCAGACTGTTACGGAATGCAACGTAAAACGTAGTATGCACTGCACATGTCCGAAAAAGGTTTGTTCTTTAATTTCATTGTACCATTATGTTCATTCAGAGACCAAGACAAGTACAAAAGAACTAGTTTGTTTGTATATTGCACATCTTAGACCGACTAGGGAGAGTAAACTGGGATTATTGTAGAGCATTTCAGTGTGCAATTGTTGCTGATGGCTTGTGCATATTTTTGTGTACATTTTTCCTTTTTGTATTATAGTTATCCCCTAGTCATTGAGAGGGTTTGGTGGAGGTTTTTATATTGACTGGGTTTTGGTGCACTTTTTGTGTATATACTTGATTCTTCTTTTTATAAATATTTCTGTGGCTTATTTTGTATCCCTTGTATTTCAAGGAACAACTTCCTGAACTGCACATATTAACAGAGGAAGACTGCATTTCATCTCTCTCTCTCTCTCTCTCTCTATATATATATATATATAGAATCCAACGTCTGTCTGTCTCTCTGTCCGTATGTCAGTCCGCTTTTCATGAGAGAACTGCTTAATGGATTTAGATCGGGTTTTTTTTGATAATTTGCTTGAACTTTCCGGTTGATTTTGTGACTTCTCTCATTGCGCTAAGTATCATAGTTCGCTTGTAGGAGGGATATGTTCTCGCTAATCTGAGACAGAAACTGTGGGTTGAAGGTACGGGGGAATGTCACGTCAAGAGTGGGGAGCTGGGTAGGGACCTCCCTCATTCATGCGCCAGACTCCGTTCGAATCAGTCTACCTCTGGCCATTGGAGCATATCTTGCCTACGCTTAGCTAGCGATACCTGTATGTTTATTGATTTTTAAAGTTTGTCCTGTTTCATTACTATGTGAGGGACAGCTAGTAGTGTACATACATTTTTTTTATCTTTATTTATTTTTGCATGTCATCGGCCATGGACTGTTTACAAAGCCCGCATGACATGGATTTGTCCCTACACCTGTAAATAAACTGCACGTTTTTGTTGAAACCTGGTATTTTTGTCTGCTGTTCTGTACCTTAAATCTCTCCTGGTTCTGTTCAACCCCAAACTTCGACGAAACCCTGCATGGAGTTTGGGGTCCATATTGTCACCACACGGGGTGTCATAAGGCATCACAGAGTTGTTCTGTCAAGGGGCATAACAAGAACATGAAAATTACCAACAACACGGCACAGACAAAAAAAACCTATAAAATAGTAATCAATGTCTAAAACTAAATAGTGCTGCTAAACATAATTTATTTAAAATATAACCAGGAATAAGGGGAAATCATGAAATGTGTTTAGCCTTTCTGGTTTATAACCATTAATGCTGCGTGATATTGTGAATTATGTGCCTTTATTTGCCTTTTTATTTTGTAGTTTATTATCCGTTTACATTTTTTTTTTACTAATTTTAAATTTATTAAATGGAGGAGTTTCTATGCGGTTTATTTCTTGATAAACAATTTTGAGTTCATTGCATTAATTAGTCAATTTCCTTAAATAAACTAATTACTTAATTAATTAACTTAGCTAATTGTGTAGCTTCTTCTGCTTTTCCGTCTTTCACCACCTGTTGATTATAACAGTGTGATCCTGAGCTCCTCGTACTCTAATAATAATCATAGATATACATCAAGTTCATGTGAGGTGATTGAGGATGAGCGACACCATGAAAGAAATGAAAATATGTGACATAATAGTCATGATTCTCTAAGCTATGGCTAAGTGTGCTCTCTGAGATGCTGGCCTAATTAGACGGGTAGCTTAATGAAAAAAAAAAGTTTTATTTTAGATTTTGGTATTTACTAAATCCTCTAAACTTTCTTTTTTCCGCAACACCTCATATGAAAATCTGTGGCTTAAAAAAGAGTAAACATAACATAATAATGAAAATGCATTGCCTAGATTTAAGTTGCTGTGTCTGTGATATTGTTTAAGGGCATAAGGCACATGACAGAAGGTGAGGCAAATCACGTGAGTTCTCTGGTGAAAGAATCTTCCTGAATGATGAGGGAAAATACTCTCCAAATAACAACTTGTCTACATAATTGTAGGAATGACCCCAAATGGTGCAGATTTGAGGGAAGTCAGGGTGAAGAATGAGTGCTGAGAGGAGTTGGATAGCATGGGTGCGGCAAGAAGCACTTTGCTTGACCTTAAGTTAGATGATCCAAACTCTTTAAAAGATTTTAAAAACCTCATGTTTCTGCATATGCTCTAGGCATCAAAAAAATAAATAAATAACAGACAGTTTACTTAGAGTTGCAGAACAAATCCACTCAGAGGCATTGGTTTCTACAGAACCATTGGACTAGATTGATTTGGTGGAATAAATCAAGTGACGAAAACTAAATCATCATCAGGAAATGAAGGTATTGACTCAGTAGTGTAGTGGCTATTGTTTACAGACAGTTTTTGTGTTAAAATACAAATTGAATTAACCATTCTTATGTTTAATATTGTGCAAACATATACATAAAAACAGTTAATAAGAGCAGAACAAATACAATTTTGTCTGTTTAGCTGGGACCTTTAGGCAACACGGTTGCAAACTGAATTTCCACTTCCAACTCAATGTGTTATCTCAAGAAATCTATCTTGGCTCCAATTGGTTAAAAATTACGTGTCCAGCAAATGATTTTCCATACGTAAAGCCGAAATTTTAGTAGTAAAATTTTTAACATTGTGATGGACAACCGGCATTTCAGTCCGGCCGGGGCATCCCTCAAATGAACAAAACAGCCTTTGCAGGACAATACATCCCCCAGGACAATAGATGGCAGTTCCCCTGGATAGAAATGGTTCCCCGGACTCCCGCAGGGCAGCATGGGACATGGAGTCCGGTTCTTCAGCCCTGTTGGGTGCCGTGGGTGCTGCCAGGGGGAGCTCACCAAGAACCAGGGGGATATTATGATGACGTTAACCCGGAAGTACTTAGGAGTCAGGATGATGGAAACCCGCAGTACTTCCGGAGCACCTGAAGAAGGCGTTTGACCCGGAGATGGAATACTTCCGGGTCAGAGACTTTAAAAAGGACTATGGGAAACCCAGCAGATCAAGCCAGAGTTGGGTGGTAGAGGACGGAGCTGCTGGGAGTGGAGGATTGTGTTTATTATTATTGATTATTGTATTGATTTATTACTGGAGAATTGTAGAGAGTGTGGTGTTTTGGGCACTTTATTGAAGAAAATATTAAAAGAATCTTCTTGTGCTTTTACAAGTGTGTCTGGGACGTCTGTCTGGTGGGTTCAACTGGGCAACAGCGACCCCTAGCATCCACAACACAAATAAAATCTGAGCAGTTAAGGCACAAATGCAGACAAAGATCACTAAAATAATTATCACTAAAGTGTAGAACCGACTGACATGTTTTCTAGCATTTTACACTACTAATAACTGTACAAAGTTTAATTTGAGCTGACTGATTCATTTTTGAGTTGTTGTTCCCACATATTCACAGACAAACATACACTCACAGGTAGACATCACTCTGGAAGTGGTCATATTGTAAATCCATTACATTTTGACATGGTTGCAATATTTTGTCACGTACATGGCATATATAGGAAGGTTAAAAAAACAAATATATAATAATTCTATTAAATATGCTGAGCTGTTGCTTGCTTAAACTAGAGACTCTCAAACTCAGTCCTGGGGACCCTGACCTACCTGCAGATTTCTGTTCCAACCAACTTCTGTTTTTTAAATGGACCCCTAGCACCATTAAGCCATATATTATTTCCCAGTTTCTATATTATTTAGTCAATGTAGAAATTGTAAAATTAGGTCTGGTAAATTTTACTTGAACATCAAACATTTATGTATGTTGCATGGAGATAATGTATAGTTTTTTTACTTGGTTTTTAAGATTTTCATCATTTTGACGATTTTCAGTCTGCTTGTTTGGGTGTTGTGGTTGTTTAATCCGTTATTTACTAATGAACAGGTTAGTGGGTCTGACACTGAAGTAACTTAAGCCTTTTGGAATGCTGTTTTGTTAATTGTCATTATTAGGATATTAAAAAGGTGAATTAATAGGAAAAAGGCAAAAGTGAGTTAGGCATTTTGAGTTACAGGATAGCAAACATACAAATATTTCTAAATCTATACTAATAAAAGGCAAAGCCCTCACTGACTGACTGACTGACTCACTCACTCACTCACTGACTCACTCATCACTAATTCTCCAACTTCCCGTGTAGGTAGAAGGCTGAAATTTGGCAGGCTCATTCCTTACAGCTTACTTACAAAAGTTAAGCAGGTTTCATTTTGAAATTCTACACGTAACGGTCATAACGGTCGATAATGTCTGCAATGTTGAACTTTCTTATTTATGGTCCCATCTTCACAAAATTTGGTAGGCGGCTTCCCTGCGCTAACCGAAACCAATGTACATACTTATTTTGGTGGTATGACGCCACTGTCGGCTGCCATATTGAACTTGTTACTTATGGGCCAATCTTCAAGAAATTTGGTACGCGGGTTCCCAACGCTAACTGAATCCTACTTATGTACATATATACGTCCATAGCCCACAGCTTGGGTCACCGTGTGAGGCGGCGTTGGGTCCCCCATCCCAATGCCTCCCACGTTGTTGGCTGCCTGCCTATATAAGGCCGTCCGTCGCTCCGGTCTCTACATTCCCTTCCTTGCTTTGCCACGGGATTCACGTCTCCCTGCTGATAACTACAGCCTTTTTATTTAATCCATGGCTCCTCCGCTGTTTTATTGTTTGTTTATATGATTATAGTTATTGTGTAGGTATTTTAGACTTACATTGTTCAGGTACCCATTTCCTTTATCGTTCCAACCGTACCCCCATTAAAATGTCTATCGAGGTGATCACCATCAATCAAAGAACTGTCACTTACCGAGTGGTTTCCATGCCCGGAGATGGCATCTGCCTTTTCAATTTCCATTTGTTACATATTGCACGGCCATATCAGGCTCTTTCTTGATATCCGGAGGAACATTGTGTCTTATATATTGAATGACTGGGACAGGTTCAAGGTGTGGACTGATGACGGTACAGGAGATAATTATTCTACACAGGAGCACTATGAGAGTGAAATGCTTAAGCCCTTCACCTATGGTTCTGCATGTGAGTTGATGGCTGCCGCTGAATTGTTCGGTTGTCGCTTTCAAGTGTTCCGAAATGGCCAAATATTTTACACCTTTTGACAACCACCAATGCCTCTTAAACATCTTAGTTTCACAGGTGACGATTTCAGTAGTGGACACTTTGATGTTGATGAATGTTTAAACTCTCAAAAGCTGGATGTGAAGTTATCGATGAAACCGGTTGTATGCTTACAACGCTTGACAGATGCCGAATGTCACTTCAACACAAGTCCTGCAAATACTGTCGTAATTGAAACAAACCATGAAACTCAAACCGATTATGACAGCAGCAATCCAAGCTGTGAGATTTGAGACAAGATAACTGTTCACATGGCCAACTGTAAGTTGCATGCTCAAGAGTAAGCTCAGCGCACAGCTTGGTCATGTTACAACCGGAGGGCCGAACTGACAACATGGTATACAAAGAGATCCTTAACAAATAATTATTGGTATATTTTCCCTCAGTTTAAAAAGGTTTAATTTTCTTCTTAATAAAAATTTTAAGGCAGTACTTCGCTGCGAAGCGCGGGTGTTTTGCTTGTGTCTTACAAATGTTACAATCATACTGCTGTGCATTTCTGAATGCAGAATACAATAAGGCAAAGACCAACCAGCTGATTAAATTGGATCAATTTAAAACTAAATGACTCACAGCTTGTGAAGTTGGTTGGAACAAATACAGTTTTTTTGACCTCCTCTTTGCTCGATAAGCTGCTGGCTTGCTGCTTCTGTGCTGTGTGATCTGCATCTCGCATGGCGTTTTGAACATTTAAAAGCCTGTACAGGAGGTGTCCTACTCTTTGTCTTTTATTTCTGGCCCCGGGCATGGTTAAATCTTTTGGCACAAAGTCTTGTCTCATGGGACATGAGTTCTTGATATTTTTTAGTTTATAATTTAAAAACGGAATAAGAATCTGAAAATCTAACAACATCACATTAAAGTCCGATAAATACTGAAAAAAATGATACCAAAAACGTGATACAAGAAAAAGAGATGACAGGGTTATGGTTTTGCTCACACTGAATCCAGAGTATGACCTTCCTTTATTGGCTGGTAAGAGAAGCGACCTATTCCTAATTAATACCTTGGCTTTTTAAATAACTCTCTGCATTATTAAGAAATTTAAAAAGTTTGCAGCAAACAAAGTCACATTTTATGACCTAGTAGGATGACAACATAACAGCATGTGCTTATATAGCAAAATGGCATTTACTATCAGTTAATCCTAAGCGCATAATAATAATAATAATAATAATAATTTATTTTATTTATAGGGCACTTTACATTAGCAGTATATCTCAAAGTGCAACATAAAAAGATTAAACAAAGGCAAGGCAAGATAAAAACAGAGATAAAACAACAATAATTATAGCATTCTTGTTAATAAGCTTTCCTAAATAGAAAAGTCTTTAGCTGTTTTTAAAACAGCCCACCATCTGCTGTGTTCTTAGGCTCTCTGGTAGGGCATTACAGAGCCGTGGAGCAGTGGCTGCAAAGGCTCGATCTCCCATTGTATGAATTTTGGTCACGGGGGCGAAGGCGGTAGGTATTTGTAAAACGGAAGTTTCTTGTAGTGGATTGTAATATAAGGAGCTCTTTGAGATATTGTGGAGCATTTCCATGGGTACACTTGTGAGTAAACAAACAGAGTTTGTATTCGATACAGAGATGGATAGGGAGCCAATGAAGTGACAGAAGGATTGGTTAGATATGTTCATATTTCTGCACCCTCATCAGGATTCTTGCAGCACTATTTTGAATTTGTTGGAACTTTAGAAGGCTCTTGTTGGGTATCCCGATGAGGAGTGCATTACAGTAGAGTCCAGTCTGGATGAGACAAAGGCATGAACCAGTTTTTCAGCATCACAGAGGGAGAGGTAGGGACGGAGTTTGACTATATTTCGGAGATGAAGGAATGCAATTTTACAAAGGTGATGGGTATGTATATCAAATGACAGATGGGAGTCTAACTTGACACCCAGATTTGTAACAGAAGGGGAGAGGGTAATAGTATGGTCAGAAAAGGAAATACAATTTACAGAGGAACGAAGTTGATGGGGAGTACCAATTAAAAGAGCTTCAGTTTTAGTGCTGTTCAGCTTGAGGAAGTTCTTGGACATCCAGGCCTCAATCTCATCCAAGCAAGAGGAAAAAGTTGATGGAGGTGTAAGAGAAGTCAAATCCACTCTCACATAGAGCTGCGTATCATCGGTATAGCAGTGGAATGAAACTCCATGCTTGCGGATGATATTAAAGAGGATCAGCCCAAGGACTGATCCTTGTGGGACTCCACAGATGACAGTGTGGGTATGAGATTTAGCATCCCCTAAGGCCACATACTCAGTCCAGAAAGTCTAATTGTATAGTGAAGATGATGAGGGAGAATATTATGATCTACCGTATCAAATGCCGCTGTAAGGTCCAGGAGGATAAGGAGTGATGGAGAGCCATGGTCAGCAGCCAGCTCTGTGCTGTGAGAAGTTCAGAAACCAGACTGAAATTTTTCGAACAGATTGAATTTTTTGAGGTGATCCTGAAGAATGAATTACAAATGTATGGATCACAATCAAACCAAGATCTAGCAATTAACTAAGAAGACATTGCACTTATGTAATGTTTTTCAAGAGTGCTTTATATAGAGGATGGAGCCACTTTTACCATCACTAACGTACAGCATCCACCTAGATGATGAGACGACAGCCATTTTTGCACCAGAACGCTCAACACACTTTAGTTATTAGGTGTTGAAGGGGTGAGGAAGACAGAGAGATAGGCAAAAGGGAGGATTAGTTGGCCAGAATGACCAGGCTGTGGTGTTCAATTTAGTCTTGGCATCAGGAAACACCCTAACCTTTACAAAAAAGCTTGGCTATCTTTTATGACCACAGAGAGTCAGGACCTCAGTTTTTGTAGTACAGTGTCCCCATCACTGCACTGTGGCATTGCGATCCACACACAAACTACTGGGTAAGTACCTCCACTGGCCTCACCAACACAGTAGCAACCCAAGCTTTTCCTAGATGGTCTACTATCCAAGTACTGCCCTGGCCCAAACATGCATAGCTTCTAGTATGGCTGCTAGATCAGAGTGAAATGTAAGTGTGTTCCTAGGTTATTATGGATGAGAGTCTGGAGCTGGCTTGTAAAAGTGAAAATAAAAGGCACATTGTATTTTTCATATTTAGTGTGGTGTCAGTTGGTGGCAGTCCTTATCTTGGTGTCTGCCATTTCTATAACAATGTACTAGATTTATTGTATTATCTGAAGTTTTTAAGAAAGATGCTATGACTTGCTCAAAGAGTTTTTGATTCTCCTCCAATCCCTGGTTTCTCTTAAAGTCTTTTGAAGTGTCTTGACGTTTTGGGTTTCTGTTCCCAACTCCACCTTGCATTTGTTTTTGACTTAGCTTGAACTATGAGACAAGCATGGTCTGTTAGACTATGTGCATGCACTCTTCAGTACTCCAGAAATTGATCCACAATGCAGTTGGCCAGCTTAACCCCTTACATTGCACTTAATTTAAAACCGATGTCCACTTTTAGGCATCTCTGAATGTGTCTTTGAACTGATAACTGTGTTCATCTTGAACTGACTGTAAGGGAGCCACTTGTTTTCAGACTCCTCCATGTTAACTCACAAGCTAGACAGGGTCTATTGATTTGATTTGATATATGTTTTTAATCCCCAAGGGGAAACTGTTTTTTCGCATGACCTTTAGGGGTCATCCATTGTACAGCACCCAAGTTAAGTTTTCAGGTCAAGAGCTTTGCTCATGCACACCCTCATACTGGAAAGATGTAGTTGTCAATTAACT
This sequence comes from Polypterus bichir lapradei, assembly GCA_026402145.1. Classification (NCBI taxonomy): domain Eukaryota; kingdom Metazoa; phylum Chordata; class Cladistia; order Polypteriformes; family Polypteridae; genus Polypterus; species Polypterus bichir. Next base: position 112,579,458 of record JANRMT010062814.1, on the reverse strand, counting down.
TAGCATACCTGTCTTCAGACTTCAGGAAAAACTGAACAGACTCCATAAAAATGGTTTCAGGGAGAAGTACTAACCACTGTACCACCATGCCATCCATATGTGAATGACTGTCAACAAGAAAGCAAAACCCTAGTCACAATGAAATGACTTTGCATGTACCTGGAGCCTGTTTGTATGCAGAACATTAAAAGCAATGGGTCTGATCTTTAAGCTATGAAAAAGGGAGCTTGACAACAGTGCATCTTAAAACTGTTTATGTTAGTGAAACTGTTGAGGTCTTGAGAAATTTGTGTATTTTGACCTTGCCACTACACTATCATTTATTTCTTTTTCAGAATCTCGTTTTACCTGCAAAAAAATTCAATGTCCTCTGAGTATAATGAAGAGCTTGACTGCACCGTTTCAGGACTTGCTTTGCAGGGACAGCTCCTTGCCTTTGATGTTCAGATGAAATACAGAATCTCGGTAATATGGCACATCTAATCCGCTCTGACACACAATGGCATATCCATTGAGTGTTCATGTTTTCTTTTGATGGCTGCTCAAGATTTGCAGTGAAGAGCTTTGCAGATAGTCTGTACTTACAGACGGATTACACCTGCTACATGGATTCCCAAGGATTTAAGGCTGCAGTCCAACTGGAAACCTGATAATGTGTCCTTCTATATACTGAGTGTTGTTTCTTTTCTGATATGTTGTTGCAGTTTATTGCCAAGAATGCTGAATGTTAAATATTAATGTAAAGCTTGATGTGGATAAGTAGAAGTAAGAAGATAATGTGTTGTATGAGCTTTGTTTCCGTATTTTGTTGAGAAAACACAAAGTACAGCAATGCAATGAATACATTTAGCACTTTAGATATCTTGATGGCCTCTTGTGAATATACTATAATAGTTCCGCAGGTTGATTGCATTCTTTATAGCACTTTGTCAAAATTAGTCATGATGTAATTCTTGTTGCCTATCAAATAACATCATAACGTCTGCCATCCAAATACGACTTTTTTCACATTAGACATTAAGAATTAGTTTAATGATTACATTTGAACACAGAGAGGGAACAGAAGAAATCTAAAATGATAGTATTTAAAAAGAGCTTGATGGTTAAGGGCCTTCATTAGTAAATCAGTTGTGTACGGTAGCTATGCAGCATCTGCTTTCCTGCTGTAATTTCACCTGGATATTTGAGTGTTTGGGTGATAAGTTAAGGAACAGGCATTTTTAGATATGGCACATTCTTCAATGTAGCTGACACTTGGCTCTCCTCCTAGATGTCTGTCTTACACTAATTAGCCGACTATCTGCCTCAGTTACATTGATTGGCAACATTCTTTAAGCTAAAAACTAACTAAAGAAAACTAATCCATTATTGATTTGTGGCTATGCCACAAAGTTTGATTTTTTTCTTATTGATATTATCTCATCTCAACTTTGGACTTTTTCCTGAAAAATGAACTTAATTTTTAATGTTGAGTGCAGTCATAATTTCTGTCTTTTACCACCACTGTCCCAAAATACCTGATGCACTATTTAACTGGATCAACTGGCCAATGCCTTTAAAATTTTTGAAGAGTTGAAATACAGAGCCTATAAAACTTATTCACCTTCTCCTGGATGTTTTCAGATTTTAATGTTATACAGCATTGAAGCAAAATGGATTTAATTTGGCTTTTTTGACACTGATGAAATAGAAAGAGACTCTTAGCTATCAATTATTTAGTGTTGCATATTTGTAATTAATTTTCAGTACTTTGCAGAGATCTTTTTCACTTTGACATTAAAGAGTTTTTTTTCATGCTGCTCTGCTTCAAAAACGCCAAATTAAATCCACTGTGACTCAGCATTGTATAACAATAAAACACGAAAACCTCCAAGGGGATGAATACTTTCTTTAGGCACTGTAGATCCTCACAGAGCTTTCTGGGCTGAGGACTAACAATGTTTCATTCTCTTAGTAGTAGTAAAAGGTTTGTCATGTGTACAGAGTACTGTGAAATTCTTTGTTTTATATTCAACCAACATGCAACACATGACCAGTTTTGGGGACCACATTAAACTTCATTTTATGAAATAAAGAAAACATAAATCCACTTACTTGATGTTCAAGCATGCTCCATGTTCAAGAAACCTTGTGGAAAAATTTACTGGATATAACTGGGTTAAAATACTACTAGCCTGTCAGAGGAGCAAATGCCCTCCTTTAGTGTCCGGCTGCACTTGTTTGCTGTTTGTTGACTGCTTGCTTTCTTACATGGTAGCATTTGTCAGAATGGCAGCATGAAAACCAATAAAATAAAAATACTAAATGGATACATAGGAACATTACTAAAAATTAAAAATGAAAGATCTCTGTACAAGAAATTTTAAAAAATGGCCAGATAATTCTGACTTAGAGGAATACTGGACACTACAGCAAATGAGCAAAGAAGGCATTTGAAACATCAAAAGAGGAAACACAATAAAAATTGTTTGACAAGCAGCAAGCATTTTTTTCAGTACCACTACAGTAAAAAGACAATAAAAGAGGATTTAAGAAACCTTAGGGACATGAATGAAGAAATCATTGAAAATTAGAAGGAAATAACAATTAAATTGAAACAAATTGAATAAATATTTTCACCCAGGCATTTATAAAGGAATAAACAAGTGGAATGTCTCATTTAGAAGTAAAAACAAACAGTAATTCCATAGATTTTAAAATAGATGAGTCAGATGTGCTTCAAGCACTCAATACGTTGAAGACTAATAAAACCCCTGGACCTGGTAGGATTTTACCAATTGCATTGGAAGAAATGAAAGACGTCATCTATAAAACCTTTTTCGGCATATTTCAGCAGTCACTTCAGAAAGGAGAAGTACCTGAGGTCTGGAAACTGGGAACCTTCAAGAAGGGAGTGAAATGGATCCAATTAATTACAGACAAACAAGTCTTATATGCCATCCAAAATTATGGAAACTTTTAAAATAAATAAATGATAAAATACCAAAATGAAAATAGCATACTAAATAACAGCCAGCATGGGCTTATTAGAGGGATGTCCTCCCAAACCAATCTCTTAGAATTTTTTGAAGAAGCAACCAGCATAGTTGACAAAAACAAATCCGTAAGTACAATTTACTTAGACTTTCAAAAATATTTAAGATAGTCCCACACCAAAGATTAATCTGAAACTAGATGCTCTAGGCATCAAAGGTAACCTGTGAAACTGGGTCTCTAGATTTTTAACCAATAGGAGACAAAGTGTTCAGATAAGAGGAGAGCAAGGTCATCAGTCAAGTCCCTCAGGGGTCTGTCCTTCCACCATTACTTTCTTTGATTCATATTAATGACATTGATTTTGGTATAGTTAATAAACTTAACAAATTTGCAGATGGCGTTAAAATTGTAGGAATGGTAGACACTGAGGAGGCAGCAAAAATTATTCAAAAAGACCTGGACTAACTTCAGAATTGAGTGAACACCTGGAAAATGCAGTTCAACATAAAAAAGTGCAAAGTGCTACACATAGGCAAAAGGACATCAATTATAAATACAAGATGGGAGACATTTTCATACAGGAAGCAACCTCTGAAAATGATTTAGGGGTTCATATTGACACAAAGTTTTCATCATTTTTGCAATGTGCAATTATAAAGGTTAATAAAATGTTAGGTTACAGTGATCCCTCACTTATCGCGCTTCGACTTTTGCAGCTTCACTCCATCGCGGATTTTAAATGTAAGCATATCTAAATATATATCACGGATTTTTCGCTGGTTTGCTGATTTCTGCGGACAATGGGGCTTTTAATATATGGTACATGCTTCCTCAGTTTGTTTGCCCAGTTGATTTAATACAAGGGACGCTATGGGCGGATGGCTGAGAAGCTACCCAATCAGAGCATGTATTACGTATTAAATAAAGCTCCTCAATGATATACGATATGCTTCCCGCACAGTGCTTCGCACACTTAAAAGCTCTAGCAGCACGTATTGATTTTTGATTGTTTGCTTTTCTCTGTCTCTCTCACTCTCTCTGACATTCTTTGCTCCTGACGGAGGGGGTGTGAGCAGAAGGGCTGTTTGCACAGAGGCTGTTTGCCTAGAGGATACGGCCGCTCCTCTAAAAAATGCTGAAAGACTACCTTCACATTGCTCCCTTCATTGCGGCCGCTTTATCGCGGTGCTTCGCATACTTAAAAGCCCAACAGCCCTATTGATTTTTGATTGTTAACTTTTCTCTCTCTCTGACATTCTCTGCTCCTGATACGCGCACTCCTTTGAAGAGGAAGATATGTGTGCATTCTTTTAATTGTGAGAAAGAACTGTCATCTCTGTCTTGTCATGGAGCACAGTTTAAGACTAAAGGGTCTTATTTCATGTCTAGAGGGCTCTAATAATGTTAAAAAACTTATTTAGAATGTCGTAAACAGGTTTTCTATGCTCTAACTGTGAAAATATTTATAAAATAAAGATTTATAAATAAAGAATGCTACTTCGTGGAAATTCATTTATCTGTCTAGAGCGGATTAACCGCGATAAACGAGGGTTTACTGTATAACTGTGCGGAGAATATTTATAAACAGTGTGGGAGAGTTTCTAAGGCTTAAAATATATAAAAATAACCATACAAACATATGGTTTCTACTTCACGGATTTTCACCTATCGCAGGGGTTTCTGGAACGCAACCCCCGTGATCGAAGAGGGATTACTGTATATCATAAATTTAACTCAAGGAACGTTATGCTCAAATTTTAGAATGCTTTAGTAAGACCACATCTGGAATACTGTGTGCAGTTCTGGTCACCACAGCACAAGAAAGAAATAGCAGCAGTTGAATTTGTACAGAGGAGAGCAATGAAGTGTATCACAGGACTTAAGAACATGTCTTACTCTGACAGACTCAGAGAATTAAACCTGTTTAGTCTCAGGCAGAGGAGACTGCATGGGGACCTAATCCAGGTCTTTAAAATCCTCAAAGGCATTGATAAAGTAGATCCGGCAACACTCTTTCAGCTCAATGGTGAATCACGTATTTGAGAACATCAGTGGAAATTAAGGGGAAGTGCATTTAAGTCTGAAGCCAGGACTCCTTTACACAGAAAATTGTAGAACTCTACTGAGACATTTAGTTCCTTTACAACCTTTAGGAAGAATCTGGATGAGATGTTGGGACCACTTAGCTATTAGCTAAACAAAAGGGCTTGATGACTGAATGGTTTCCTCTCATTTGTCAAATTTCTTATGTTTCATATAGTCTTGGTAAGTGAAATAAATCGATCATTCTCACAGTGGGGACAAAGGTGAAGTCTTAGCACTGTGTCATAGTTACTCCTGGACTTCCTGTAATTTTGTTGTATGTCCTTGTTTATTTTTAACTAGGTGAAATACCCAGCGTTGGTTAAAAATAAACAAGGACAAGTAAGGGGAGGAAAATAAAGTTTTTTTTTAATTGTTTGAGAAAAACATAATTAAAAAAAAAAACACAACTTTAAAAATAAAAATAAATCAACAAACAATATACCTGGCTTTGTTTCCCGGGTCTTCCCTGCGTGGAGTTTGCATGTTCTCCCCGTGTCTGCGTGGGTTTTCTGCGGTGGGCTGGCGCCTGCCCAGGGTTTGTTTCCTGCCTTGCGCACTGTGTTGGCTGGGATTGGCTCCAGCAGACCCCCCGTGAGCCTGTAGTTAGGATATAGTGGGTTGGATAATGGATGGATGGATGGACCCACTAATGTGCTTGTCTTGCGGTGTTGTATGTATGTTATCATCTAGCTGACGCTCGGAACCGGCCAACTGTATTTAATTTGAAAAGCAACAGGGGTACGGTGCTGCTCAAAAATAAAGAATGCTGGTAGTCACCTGGTATATACTAACTGCATAAGCCCGTGCTGTTAAAAGCACAGGATCCTAGAAAGTATTAAATCGTCAGAAGTAATCTGGGCATCTCTCTGCTAGAAGGATTCATGTTGCCGAAGTGCTCGCATCGTTTGTGCATTAGCAGCTAAGCGACTGTCTTTCTTAGGAGGTTTCCTTTTGCCGGTGTACTAACCTCACTTGCGTATCCTCGGAGTTGGAGCCCTCACCATGACTCTACGTTTCACTTCCAGGCCGGACAGACACACACACTTCCACGTGTGGAACTGTATTTAATTTCAAAAGCAACAGGGGTGCTGTGGTGCTCAAACATAAAGAATGCTGGCAGTCGCCTGGTATATACTAATTGTGTAAGCCCGTGCTTTTAACAGCACGGGATCCTAGAAAGTATTTAAATCATCAGAACTACTCTGGGCATCTCTCTGCTAGAAGGATTCATGTTGCCAAAGTGCTCGCATCGTTTGTGCATTAGCAGTTAAGAACATTAGAATTCTCTAGACGAGAACAGGCCATTCAGTCCAACAAAGCTCGCCAGTCCTATCCACTTATTTCTTCCAAAAAAACATCAAGTCGAGTTTTGAAAGTCCCTAATGTCTTACATGTTTACCACACTCCTTGGTTGCTTATTCCAAGTGTCTATCGTTCTTTGTGTAAAACAAAACTTCCTAATGTTTGTGCGACATTTACCCTTAACAAGTTTCCAACTGTGTCCCCGTGTTCTTGATGAACTCATTTTAAAATAACAGTCTCGATCCACTGTACTGATTCCCTTCATAATTTTAAACACTTCAGTCATGTCACCTCCTAATCTTCTTTTGCTTAAACTGTAAAGGCTCAGCTCTTTTAATCTTTACTCATAAATCAACCCCTGTAGCCCTGAATCAGCCTAGTCGCTCTTCTCTGGACCTTTTCTAGTGCTGCTATGTCCGTTTTGTAGCTTGAAGATGAAAACTGCACACAGTACTCCAGATGAGGCCTCACCAGTGCATTATAAAGGTTGAGCATAACCTCCTTGGACTTGTACTCCACACATCGTGCTATATAACCTAACATCTAAACATCTAAAAACATCACCCTGAACTTCCACTTATTTTACTTTGATGCCCAACCTCTCATTTGGCACCTTATCAAATGCTTTCTGAAAGTCCAGATAAATAAATAAGCGACTGACTTTCTTAGGAGGTTTCCTTTTGCCGGTGTACTGGCCTCTCTTGCGTATCCTCGGAGTTGGAGGCCTCATCCCGACTCTACGTCTCACTTCCGGGCCGGACAGACACACACACTTCCACGCGTAGAATTCTATTTAATTTCAAAAGCAACAGGGGTGCGGTGGCGCTCAAACATAAAGAATGCTGGCAGTCGCTTCCAGTTCGCCCTCTGGTGGTTGTTCTGAGTGTCAACTGGATGATAACATGCATACAAGACCGCAAGATCACCCCCCACCCTACCCAGAAGGGGGTGGGTTACAGCTGATTTCACCCTATAGCAGGGGTCCTCAATCACGGTCCTGGAGAGCCGCAGTGGCTGCAGGTTTTTGCTCCAACCGAATTGTTTAATAAGAAGCACTTATTGCTCAAGTAACACTTCTGCTTCACTTTAGTTGTCTCGCTTGTTAAGATTTTGAACCCTTATTGCTTATTTTAGTCTTAAACAGCTGTATTCCTGGTTTTTAATTGCTCCTAATTAGCTATAACATGCAAATGACAAAATAGACTAGCATTTCTCCATTTAGCTTGTTTCCATTTACACCTGTGTGTATTTATCATGCACTATTGGGTTTAATTAAATACTTGGAAGGTAGTTAAGACTGAAAATTACTCCTCCATTTTAGCCTTCAAATCATTTGGATGATATCCTTAAAAAGGGGAAGAAAATCTAGGATATGAGAATTACCTGACATAGCAGAGTTAAAGCACTAACAAGCCATGAAATTAAAGTATTGGCAAGAACTGCTTTCTAATTAAGCAACCAGGTTAGAACAAAAACCTGCAGCCACTGCGGCCCTCCAGGACTGTGATTGAGGACCCCTGCCCTATAGTATTTTTAGTTGACTAATGAGGAACATGTGTACCAAGTTTCATGAAAATCACTCCAGCCATTTGGACGTGATGCTGGAACATACATACACACAGTGACTTTTATATATAGAGATTACTATAAACATTATTTTGATTCCACTATCTCAATGGTATTTTGTTTGGAATATGTGCTGGCATTTTGTGTTGTTAGTGCAACACCATATTGTTTACCATAGCTAAGAATGTGTCAAGGGACAACAACAGCGTTTATTTCTATAGAACATTTTCACACACAGAATATAGCTCAAAGTGGTTTAGAAGATTTTATAGAAATTGTTACAAGAAAAAAAACAAATTTAATATGGCATGAATAATAATTAAAAAGTAATAGAAAATAAATCAATATGAGGTTACAAAGCAGATATATAATTAGTAAAAAAGCAGACTCTTTATATATAATAATTGTATTGTAAGTCTGTAAAGATGAGTATAATAATAAGGTCAAATGACGGGGAGGAGGGTTTAGCTGGAGAAAACAACTAAATCATCAGGGGCTCAAAGGCCAATAGAACATCCCGAACCCCTAGGCTTTCATGAATGTGCTTAAGTCATTCCACACTGTTTACTGACTTTGTTGTAGCGGACTCGATGCAGTGGGTCTTCTGGGCAGCTGGGACACCTGCCTTTTATTCGAGCATCACAGGTGGCTGCCCAGTGCCTTGATAAGTTTGTTGTGTCACAAAACACCACCGCAGAAATAAATAAATAAATGAAAAACAGAAGAGAAAAGTAGAGATTAGTAAAGAATCCTAATCCCTAAAGAATATGATAATCCTGTGTATTTAGAGTCCATTAGGAGTAGAGCTAAAATTGTAGCTACTGTAAGGACTGCCAGCAGCCCAACCCTGCTGGGATGCCCAAAAGATGGAAGGATGAGGGAAGGCGGCTGCTTTAGGGCAGTGCCTTCCCCTAAAGCCAGATGGCAGCTCCCCTGGTTTACAGTGGTGCCCCGGATTCCCACAGGGCACCATGGGACTTCGATATCTCAACCCTGTTGGGTACTGTGGGTGTCGCCAGGGGGTGCTGTTGATGAGACATATGGCCTAACGTTTCCGCCTGACCCGGAAGAGCTTGCAGGGTGGGATAGCAGAAGCACTTCCAGTTTGGCCAATATAAAAGGACGGGACTGACCTCACAAAAATGAGCCAGAGTTGGGAGGTGGAGGATTAAGCTTATGAGGCAGAGCAGGGGCGAGAGAAAGGAAGAGGAAGAAAAGGACTATGTGTTATATCAGTTGGTGCTTTTTTATTGTACTGTGACGTGGGGAGCAATAGAAAAACGCTTCCCCACCTAAATAAAACAAGTGCTGTATTGATCTGGTGTCTTAGCCTGTCTGTGTCAGGGTTTGGGGAGCGGTATGCCCCCTGGTGGTCCACACTACAAAAAAGCTAAATTAAAAAAGTGGATTTTTTGGTGTTTTTTAAAATGTTCCACAGTTTTAGCCTGGTGTGTCTCGAATTGGTATAATATTCCAGATTCTAGTGCATAACAGCGCAAAACTGCCCCACCAACTTAAAAGGCCCCAACACCACAAGGAAGTCACACAATATGTTATATTAACACACTTCTCTTATATACTGTAAAATGGTGGCATCTAGCATTCTAGCTTTGGAACACAACTCTATGTCTCTCTGTAGTGACAGGAGACTAGAAAGTCTTTCCAAGGAAAAATTTCTGTTCTGTTCTGTTTTCACAACTTTATTTTGTGTTTGTGTGTTGTATGGGGATTTGTGTGTTAGTTCTTTCTGCGCTTTATTGAGGTTTTAGTCTCTTAACGGTGGAAAAAGATACTTCCTTATTCATAGTCATAAAGGCCTGATCATTTTGTATATTTTGTCCCCTGTTTTTTGTTACTTTTTATTTTCCTTTGGTGCTAGATTTTTACTGTGTGGCGTGTGGCTGGGGGTGGTACCCAGCCGGGACACCCAGGAGGACCAGAGGAGGTCTTACGCCTTCTCCAGACCACGTGGGGGCGACCGCCCTGGTGGCTTTGGGGACCACGGGAACAGAGCTTAGAAGCTCAGCCCTATTGGGGCCTGTGGTCACTGCCAGGTGACGCCCGAATGCCTGGGGAGCCCTGACCCTCAGCTCTTCCACCACACCCGGAAGTGCTGGGGGGAAGAAGACCAGAGACACCCGGAGTGCTTCCGGGTGCGCAGCCGGTACTTCCACCACTCTGGGGAGTACCAGCGGAAGATTATTGGGAGGCACCTGGAGCACATCCGGGTGAGGATAAAAGGGGCCGCCTCCCTCCATTTGTTGGCTGGAGTCGGGTGAGGAGAAGGACAAAGTCTTGGAGAAGAGGAGTGGAGGCGGCCTAAAGAGAAGAGAGGCATTGTGAGGCCTGGACTTTGGGGGAGTTTTGGTTTTGTGTGGCACTTTTGTAAATATGGAGTCAGTGAATAAACGTGTGTTGGGTGATTTAAAAATGTCTACCTGTCTGTGTCCGGGCCATATTCCACAACTGTTAGTTATTTTATACCCACATTAGGTTTGCTAATTACTGTTCGCTGTTAGTTTCTAAGGTATAGTCAGCTATAATTAACTTCATAGGGATTTGAAAATTTCAGCATTTGCTTTGGACTGGTACAGGGGAACTGAAAACGTTGAGTATTATACTACAGCAGCACATCCCAGCCCTGGAGAATTTATAAGACCGGAGGTATAAAAAGAGAGTAAGAGGCTTCTCTGAATCATCTGGACTAGAGTCTGGAGGGAAGAACGTAAGCTAACACATGGAAGCTATGTGAAGATGCTTAGGGTGTACATTGCTAAATCTACAATGTGAGGTGAAAACCAGACCTACTGTAGTAGCGGCATCCCATGTAGAGAGTATAGTGAAGTTCTTGCTGGAATGTCGTGATTGTCCATGTAAGCAGCAGATCAGGTGTTCCCAGACTTGGCCCATCACTTCTCCAGTTTCATTTCCATTAGTTTTGTATATTGAGAGGCCGTTCCCTGGTTTTCATCAACTCCTTGTTTCATTAGCTACTCAATGAAGCAAGAAACAAGCTGAATGTGTGGTTACGTCTTCATTAGCTACTAGCATTAAGAATTATCACCAATCCTGTAATATAAATATATATTTTTAAACATTTGTTTTCATGTTTAAAATTTTATTAGATGCTTGTTTCGCTTTGCTAAATAACAGAAGAAGATATAAATTAAAAGCTTACCTAGTATTCCTTTATCTTAAATAACAGCATTTTATGAAATTCTTTTCTTTTGTTGTTATAGCCTTAAGATTATTACATCTCTATCACAGGTTTTTGAAAGCAGAAACTATAAACGCATAGCCAGAGGCCAGCTTTTACTACAAAGAACCTATCCTGCTAATTCAAAGAAAGTAAAATATTTTAAATTTGCTGGATGTGTAAAATTTGACAAAGGGATTGTAGAGTACTAAAGAAAGTGCACTAAAATAGCTGACTGAGACTTATGACAGTCGGTTCGACATGAAGCTTTGCTACAATATAATAAACGGTAGACATTTGATGGCTTTTATGTGGGATGGAGAGATTCTAGAAGCACTTACAGTATATTTGGTCCCAGGGTATTTTTTCAGTGGTTTTGAAATTACACTATTAAAACAATAAATATTTTACATGATGCTGCAGTTTTTTTTTTTTTTGTGCATTTATGACTTCAACATAAACTTTATTGCATGGCTATGGCGATGCACTGACTGCTCAGATATGATATAAAAGGCCCAGAGACTATAATTTGTTGTAAGGAATTGATAATTTTGAAGCAATGAAATCCTGGAAATCACATCACTGAAGAAATAGCAGAAAGACTGGTTTGAAATAGATGAGCAAAAGTATGGGATTTATAAGCCATCTGACTTTTGAAATAAGCTTTATGGTTGCAAAAAGTATAATAATATATTGTATCAGAGAGCAAGGTGGCAATGAGAAGTGAAAGGCAATATTTATCTTGAACGGGATACCTTTAGCAGTCTGGCATGCAATGCTAGGAGTTCCTTGGCTTGGGAAGAACTCTGTATGAACAATAAATTTCAAGGCTGCTTGAATTAAGCAGTATTTCTGCAATGATGGTGTCCACAGAGGCTCCTGGGGACTGTAGTATTTTCATGATTTTCTATGGGAGTAAAGCTGACCCAAAAAAGTAATTTTCCTTTGTTGGGACTGCCACTGAAAATAATGCTGTGTGTAACGTTTAAAGGCCTACAGTTCCTAAATTGGATGAGCTTGGAACTGAGCAAAAAGGAAGGGGAGAGCTGTGAGGTTGGTGGAGCATTCCAGTCAGTTAGTTAGCATGGAAGTATTCAGAAAGACCCTTTAATTATGAGCTATGTAAAGAAACATACAAGTGCGTATTGGAATTATGGCATGACATCACCCTCCTTTAAAGGGTCATGGCAAAGGATGAATGATCCTTAATGGAATTGGACATGAAGGATGAGTCTGTGCCCAACTGTTGATGGACTCAAACAGTAAAATGACTATAGTTTAAGAAACCTTGCTATTATGGAAGTAAATTAATACTACTTATCAGATACAGTATGTGCAGTTATGTCAATTGATACAGTACCTTGGTCACACGGTATAGTACAAGCAGAGTTCCAAAAGTCCATTGAAATGGCCTTTTAAAATTGTTCCCGTTCCCTTATGTTGATGTTTTTCAGGGAATCTTTATTCAACTCTTCACAAAAACACCCTGAAATTTTCAGGTTCATAGTTCAATATGAAGATAAGAAATAAAGTTACAAAATCAACACTCCATGTGAGAATAAATGAGTGCTCATGCTCTACCACATTTTCATTGTGGTTTAACAGCGGCAGGAAATGTCAAGTAGCTGGATGCTCATGTTGGTAACCAAGCACTGATTCAGAGAACTGTCTTGAAACAGTTTGCCTGGTTTCAGATGTCTACACAACAAAATTTTTGGATGAAATTTTCCAGAATCTCAAGAGAAGTTGCCCCAAGTACAAGCTGAGTGACTGGTTCCTTCACCATGACAGCAATCCTGTTCATCGAGTCACCAAAGTCACCACTGGTGACTCTAGGATCAACCTTTTGGATGCACACCCTACTCACCTGACCTGGTCCCTTGTGATTTCTGACTTTTTCCCAAAATCAAGGCTAGCATACATGGAAAATACTATGAGGATCAAAAAGATATGATCAAGATAGAGAATGAAGAGCTGCCAAACCCAAGAAAGATGATTTTTGGTGATGTTTTGAAAAATAGATTCACAGAGTGCCAAAGTGCATTGAGGTTAATGGTTATTATGTAGAGAAGTACAGAATGAATATTGTTTCTGAGGAAAACAAATTTTGGAGCTGTCTCTTTTGTTTCTTTTAAAGCGAATGGACTTTTGGAATGCACCTCATGTAAACACTGTGTATCCATTATCACAAAAAGACCTGATCACTTCTTAACTATCCATCTTTCTGTAATGAAGATCCATGATGTTTCTTTGTGGTTCTGTCTAGAATTTCCAGGCTTTTCTGTGATAGGATAGGATGGGTCTTTAATGATTTTGCAGGCTCTGCTGAGGCATTGGGCACTGGGGATATTTTCTAGGGAGGGCAGAGAGCAGTCAGTGATTTTCTCTGCCATGGATATTACGTTCTGCAGAGCTTTCCTGTCTGATGCTGTACAGCCAGCATACCATGTTGAAATACAGTATGTTGTACTGTGGTAATTGAGCGGTAGAAGGTCAACAGCAGTTTCTCCTTCATTTCCACTTTCCTGAGGAGTCTCAGGAAATGCAGTCTCTGCTGGGACTTTTTGACCACCGCCAAAGTGTTTGCTGTCCAGAATAGGTCATCAGAAATGTAAGTTCATAGGCCTCATCATCACCGGTTATGACACACCTACTACAGTGGTGTCATCAGCAAACTTAATGATAGTGTTGCTACAGTTATAAAGTGAGGGCATAGAGAAGTGGGCTTGGTACACAGCCCTTGGGGAGCCGGTGCTAAGTGTGAGGTTGGAGGAGCTCTGGGGTCCAGTTTTAACAGTTTGTGGGCAGCCAGTGAGCAAATCCTTTATCCAAGCACAAAAGGAGAGAGGAAAAATGATTAGCTTCTATTTAAACTCAATACAGGAATGTAAAAGGGGGAGACTTACATGTTGAAGTTCTATTTTATCAAAGCCAAAGTCGAACTAAACAGGAGTTGGCATTCTTGGAAAGTAAACTGAAAACAAACTGCTGATCACAACAAGGAAGTGGCCAGATGAGAAAATGGCTTCTCAACTGAAAACACTTTAGCCAATGAATATGTCAAACAAATCAAACAAATTCTGATGAGGTGTTTCAGTATTCATTACCAAGGCATTTTAGTATTTGCATTAGTTTTTGTTGTCAGTTTTAAAATATTTATTGTCACATATACTGATTTCTATATAAAGATCAGTGCCCAATAACTTTAGTTTTGTGTTTTTCTGTACTCAGAAATTATATGTAGGGTTTGTTGTTTTGATGCTTTAATACATTAGCCATCAGTTTTAACTTAGAGAAGTCTTATATCTTCAATAATAACTTACTGCAAGGTTTTTGGGATTACTGAGCTGAAGAAGACATAAAGAATTAGGCATGGTGAGGGTTTTGTGTAATTTAAATGGAATTATTTTCTTAACTACCTATGGACACATAGGGGAAGTGCATTATAATTCTTAGAATCCAATTCATAGAATAAAATGCTCTGCTTCTATTGTATTTTATTATTTAATTAATCAGGATAGTCCTAAATATAGAATCATGACAAAAAAAAAATCGTAAGTCCAGTAAGGTATATCAGCCCCCGTTAAACTTACACTCTTAACCAATAATTTATCTGAGATAATTTTGGAATTGGCCATCAATATGTGGTTGTAAAGCCAGAATGCTTGGATAAAAGATGGTGTAAAGAACATGCATTGAATATGACTAAAGCATTACTAAAAGACCAGACATGATTTTTTTCTGAGAATGTGTGCTAAATCTTGTTGCCTCAGAGGGCGTAAAATTACAGTGCATCCGGAAAGTATTCACAGCGCATCACTTTTTCCCCATTTTGTTATGTTACAGCCTTATTCCAAAATGGATTAAATTTATTTTTTTCCTCAGCATTCTACACACAACACCCCATAATGACAACGTGAAAAAGTTTACTTGAGGTTTTTGCAAATTTATTAAAAATAAAAAAACTGAGAAAGCACATGTACATAAGTATTCACAGCCTTTGCCATGAAGCTCAAAATTGAGCTCAGGTGCATCCTGTTTCCCCTGATCATCCTTGAGATGTTTCTGCAGCTTAATTGGAGTCCACCTGTGGTAAATTCAGTTGATTGGACATGATTTGGAAAGGCACACACCTGTCTATATAAGGCCCCACAGTTGACAGTTCATGTCAGAGCACAAACCAAGCATGAAGTCAAAGGAATTGTCTGTAGACCTCCGAGACAGGATTGTCTTGAGGCACAAATCTGGGGAAGGTTACAGAAAAATTTCTGCTGCTTTGAAGGTCCCAATGAGCACAGTGGCCTCCATCATCCGTAAGTGGAAGAAGTTCGAAACCACCAGGACTCTTCCTAGAGCTGGCCGGCCATCTAAACTGAGCGATCGGGGGAGAAGGGCCTTAGTCAGGGAGGTGACCAAGAACCCGATGGTCACTCTGTCAGAGCTCCAGAGGTCCTCTGTGGAGAGAGGAGAACCTTCCAGTAGGACAACCATCTCTGCAGCAATCCACCAATCAGGCCTGTATGGTAGAGTGGCAGGACGGAAGCCACTCCTTAGTAAAAGGCACATGGCCGCCCACCTGGAGTTTGCCAAAAGGCACCTGAAGGACTCTCAGACCATGAGAAACAAAATTTTCTGGCCTGACGAGACAAAGACTGAACTCTTTGGTGTGAATGCCAGGTGTCACGTTTGGAGGAAACCAGGCACCGCTCATCACCAGGCCAATACTATCCCTACAGTGAAGCATGGTGGTGGCAGCATCATGCTGTGGGGATGTTTTTCAGCAGCAGGAACTGGGAGACTAGTCAGGATAAAGGAAAAGATGGCTGCAGCAATGTACAGAGACATCCTGGATGAAAACCTGCCCCAGAGCGCTCTTGACTTCAGACTGGGGCGACGGTTCATCTTTCAGCAGGACAACGACCCTAAGCACACAGCCAAGATATCAGGAGTGGCTTCAGGACAACTCTGTGAATGTCCTTGAGTGGCCCAACCAGAGCCCAGACTTGAATCTGATTGAACATCTCTGGAGAGATCTTAAAATGGCTGTGCACCGACGCTTCCCATCCAACCTGATGGAGCTTGGGAGGTGCTGCAAAGAGTAATGGGCGAAACTGGCAAAGGATAGGTGTGCCAAGCTTGTGGCATCATATTCAAAAAGACTTGAGGCTGTAATTGCTGCCAAAGGTGCATCGAGAAAGTATTGAGCAAAGGCTGTGAATACTTATGTAGTTGTGATTTCTCAGTTTTTTAATTTTTAATAAATTTGCAAAAACCTCAAGTAAACTTTTTTCACATTGTCATTATGGGGTGTTGTGTGTAGAATTCTGAGGAAAAAAATGAATTTAATCCATTTTGGAATAAGGCTGTAACATAACAAAATGTGGAAAAAGTGATGCGCTGTGAATACTTTCCGGATGCACTGAATATAATGAGGAATCGCAGAGGGCAACTGATTATTGCACGATTCTCTCATAACTTGATATCACGGCTTCAAACCTCCTGTTAAGCTACAAAAGTGTAGTGTGATCATATCATTTTGATCAATGCGAACTGCTGTTGTAGGCTAGTGGCCAAGCAAATGCTTACCAAGTATGTTGCTTTATCGCTTTTGTTTTCAAATAAGCAGACATCTGTGTTGATTCAACAAGCCTCTCTCTTCTGTTTTGAAAAGTCCAAAACACTCACTTTCCTTCTTTTTTTGCATCTTGTTTTTCACTGTCTGAGGATATTGTACATCCAGTTGAGTGTTCATTGGGTGTCAGCTCTCACATACAACAGCCTACCCTTACAACCGTTGAATCACAACAATACCATCAAACAAGTTACATTAAGTTGTACCAAGTAGCAGAGCTCTATGACTGAGTGGCTGAGAATGTCACACTATATGACTGTTCGTATTAGGTGCTGTGATTTTCAGATGTTTATGTAAATGAAGGCTACAACTTAAAATGGAAAAATTGTGAATTTGACATTTTGATTTGGCTAAGGTAAGACTAACAATTTTGCTGTCCCATTACTTTATACATTCTCAAAAATATATTCTCCTGGAAGAAGGACTTGGCTTGGTTGGCTTGTTGTCTGAGAGCATCAAAATTTGCATGTGCCAAAGCTGCCATGAAATCCTAAGCAACTGGAGCCTCGTGTACAAATCCTTGCTTAAATTCCTTACTAAAATTTTGCTTACAGTTGAAAGGCAAAAGCAGCATATGCAGAAAAAAAAATCACATTGATAAAACCATAAGTATGTCATGTGCCAAGCTTTTCGCCAATCCTCCTGCCAGTCACCTCCCACCAGCAACCATGTATGGCTTAAAAAATGCCTTTTTTTGAATAGTCATGATTTGGTCATGTTCCTAAGAGATGTCTTTACTACAAAAACAGAAAATGAAATGAATGGGAACTTGAGGTGTTAGCAACTGAAGTTGAGAACAGCAAAACATTCTATCTGGGGAAGTTACAAATAAAAGTGCAGGTAGGAGCAGCTGAGTGGCAAGAGAAAGAGCAATGTACCATCATGCAGTGCCCACACTGCCACCAGTGCCATGGGACCCACGCAACCTGCGTCCACTGATGAAGTGTGGCAGACACAAAGGAAAACACAGCATGAATTGACACAGGCTGTATGTATAGAAATGCACATCTCTCTGTTATAATGAAAAAAAATCTAGGGAAGAGAGATGAGACGTGACTTTTTCAGAGAGACATTTTCACAACCCGTGAGACAAGACTTTGTGCCAAGAGATTTAACCACGCCCGGGGCCGGAAATAAAAGACAAAGAGTAGATAACAAAGTATAACATCATAAAGAATTCAAAAACGTTGTTGCGATACTCATGCAGAGCAGGTTAGAGATAATGGAAGTACCAAATTTCGAAAGTCTCAAAAAAAAGTACTAAGATCGCATTAGCGCAAAGAAGTGGAAATTATGACTCTGTAAAATAACGGAACAGTGAAAACAGATTGAATTAATTGTTCAGATTTAAACTTTAAGTCGGAGACTTGTAGATCGTCTAATTCGTGTTGCCATCAGGGAATAGTAGTGTTTCTTCCCAATGAAGAGGTGTATCTGCGAGAATTAAAAAATGTGTTGTTTGGTGAAAGTGAAATCCCGCGAGAGAAAATTTCAAGCCCCATGAGACTTTATGCAAAGAGATTTGAAAAAGTCCTGCCCACATCTAAAACATTTTCAACCACGAACATGGTTCAATCATTTCTCATTTGTGTGAATGCTATTGTCAGACACAGTTCGTTTATAGAGAAAGACACCATATTCACTCATGGGCAGTTATACGTTGCGTTGTCATGATGTAATTCCAAACACAAAATCAAAATTCAATGAGATATTAATGAAAAGGTAAAACCGAAAAGAGATTGAATATATGAACATAGGTGATATGACAGAAATATTTAGATATTGTTTGGCATTAAAAAGTCTGAGACTTGTAGATCATCTAATTTGTGTTGCCTTCAGGGAAAAGTAGTGTTTCTTCCCAATAAAGAGAATTAAAAGTTTTGTTGTTTGGTGAAATTGAAATCCACATACGTGAGTGCCTAGACGCGAAGTTGCTGGTGCCTAGCGCAGGCAGGGGGGGTTGGCGAGCGAAGCGAGCAGGGGTCAAAGCCCCCTAGTAAATAATAAAATAATTTTGCCAAGAAAACATCAGTGTTGAAATACATACAAATCTCTTTACATTTGAAATACAACATCCAGTGAATTGACTTTTAAATATGACTTGCCATTGTGTTGATGTCCTGAGTGACAGGGTCTGGGTCATCCAGCCGCTCATTTTGGCCTTTCTCACCTGACAGGGGCATCCCATGTTTCTGTGCTATGCTGTGCAGTACAGCACAAGCCATCAGAATGTGGTAAACCTGTGTGGGTTTATACAGCAGTGTGCTGCCAGCAAATCCGTCTACCTTTTAAAGACCCAATGGTACATTCTATCACCAACTGTGTGAGGGAGTGCCTTTTATTCCCCCCCGCCTTGTGTGATTTGCTTATTGGTAAGAGATGTGAGAAGCCAGGCTCTGAGGGGGTATCCACTATCAGTTGAAAAAAAGATTATAGAAGTTTTGTTGTGTTTAGTAGAAAATAACTGTCAATGGCAAAGTTTGCTGTTTCAGAGGGTATTACTAACGGCAGGCTACACAGGGAGTGAGTTTTCAGGGATCACAATGGTTTTTTGACTCCTGACTTATAAGTTGGTTTAGACTTCCTAGAGTCCGCACTCTTGAAGTTGTGTGGTGAATTGGAGCAAACATTACAGAGATCATCATACATAAATCACGTGATCCCTATTTTTTTAAAGGTTTTAACAAATGTTGGGTATTTAATAACAGGCACTTTTGAGCATGAACTGCCTGACCAGTCAGGAATTTCACCGTCATCCCTGAGCCGTGACATGCAATCTGTATGGGATGGTATAATTAAGATGCTACAGAGATACATCCAATTTCTTTATGGTCAGTATAAGCAGGCCAAGGTCAAAAGGCAGTTTACAGCAATTGCTGATTTTCCTAATGTAATTTGTGAATTGAACTGAATGCACACATGCTGTAATAAAGGCATCATCACAGAATTAATTTGCTTTAGTAAAGCACTTTCATTTACTTAATATACAGCTAATATGTGATGCTTGAATATGTCCGAATAATGTTGTTGTGAGGTGTCTTGGCTAAACCTATAATTCCTTTATTTTATCCAATAGCACTGTGGGAAACAGACTTAAGGTTCATGCTGTGTGTGAATGTTGGCTGCATGGTAATGCTGTCTTTGCCAGTTATGTCATACAACACACAACACATCCTTTTTTGTAGATAAAATTGGCTACACAGTAAAGTAGTTAACATTAAGTATATGAATTAGGCTTTATTAGCAACATTGAGGGCGGCACGGTGGTGCAGTGGGTAGCGCTGTTGCCACACAGTTAGGTTCGCTTCCTGGGTCCTCCCTGTGTGGAGTTTGCATGTTCTCCCCGTGTCAGTGTGGGTTTCCTCCCACAGTCCAAGGACATGCAGGTTAGGTGCATTGGCGATTCTAAATTGTCTTTGCTGTGTGTGTGTGTGTGGCTGGCACCCTGCCCGGGCTTTGTTTCCTGCCTTGCGCTCTGTGTTGGCTGGGATTGGCTCCAGCAGACCCCCGTGACCCTGTAGTTAGGATATAGCAGGTTGGATAATGGATAGCAACATTGAAGACAGACATATTAAAAGAAAATGTCAATTAACTGTGATATAATTCATTCAAGAACACTGGAATGTAATTGATGCATCATTGCAATGTGCGATATTGGCCAAAGGTTTGAAGTGTGCCTTTGTGATCTGTGAGTTTTATTCCACATTACATTATTTTGCTTAAGACACATAACTGAGGCCATTGAAAGACACAGCTGAAGCATTTAAGTAATGTAAGCAAGATGAGAGGGAGAAAGCAAAGTAGAAATAAGGAGAGGCAAATGGAACAGGCCATTAAAAGAGAGCTACTGTGTCGCTTGTTGGTGATGGTCAATGTATGGTCTGAAGTTATTGTGTGCAATTTAAAATTGAACTGCGCTAGCAAAAAATTGCATATTTGGCAATTGCATGTTTTTATTTTGGAACCAAAGAATATGAGAAAAGTATAAAAACTCTGGCAACTACATTGACAATTGAAGCTCACGTATGGAGGCATGGAAGACATCTCTACTGCCTATGTCTAGGAAAAATGCCCCCAGCACACTTGAAGTGGACTGCCAGGAAACCCTTAACTGCATTATGCTTTACCAGGATCTTGCCTTGGAATAATATTATCTGGAGTATAAACTGATATTAAATAAGGAAAGTTAAGTGTATCATTTCTTTAGTGTTATTTTTCTTTTTTCATCTTAGAATTACCACTAAAGCACCAAGCAGGGTATACTGTATAGTACTTTATTTTATAAACTTTTAAACTTTATTTATATACTGTGCTTGGGAGACAATTTGAAGGCTTATCTAATGGTAATTCCACACTCAGTCGAGGGCTTGCACTGTCGCCTAATGCTTCTCCTCTCTCCCCTACAGAAAAGACGACAGCAGCACAGGTGACATCAGATCTGTGTCACAGTTTCCTGACCCCGCCCCTTCCAGTCCGGCTTCTTCTAATGGGGCGTCGATACCATTTGAATAAGTCTATCGTTTGACTCCAGTCTGAAAAGACCATTTGCAAATTTGATATCTTTTGTTGTTTTTTTCCATAAGCTATAAGGGGTTCACCTTCGAGGTGCCCGGCACCCCAACACTTGTCTTATCTCCTATTTTACTATATATATTGCATACTTACGACCACGTTCGGTTCCAACAGACCAATCGTAAGTGGATCTGATTGTAAGATGGACCGGTATATGTATTCAAACCTGACTGTATGTATAGGACTCTATAGTTCCTTAAGTCATGTTGTTTGTTTTTTAGGCTTTTGCATCATCATTCTTAGCACATTTGTATAGATTTTCTCAGATTTTTTTTTTTTGTAATTTTTTTTTATATTATTATTTTTGTTTCATTATTACTGTTGCTCGTGTGGGTGCCAAAACTTTTAACAGCTTCACAAGTCCTTTCTTTGCCTGTTTCTATAGTACGTCTATTGTGTTATCTGTGAAAGGAAGAATTGTACCAGCAGAGTTTAAACCTGCATTTGTTTTCTGTTTTAACATTTCACCCTGTTAATAATAAACAGTAACAGATAAAGGAGTTTAGTGTGGTTTCATTACCCTTTCAAAGTGGTTCACATGAAGTAGCATATCCTGAGTCACAACACTAAGCTTTGGAGGTTAACCAGGTTCAAAGCCAGAGAGCAGCAGTACAGTGCATGTGGTGAACATCGGTTACAATGGGGTAACTTAAAGTCGCATGCGATCACATTCACTTTGTGTCCTCCCTCATACTGCTTGATCACTTTCATTATTGTGTCGATATCAATTGCCTTTTTTCCTGTTAATTGTAAGACAAACATAATTCGACATAGTTGAAACTGAGATCGAGATGAATAAGTCATGGTATAGGGAGCTGGCGCAGCAAAAACTATCATTTGCCCATGAGACACGATAGTAATCGTAAGTCGATTGGTCATAACACGCATAGTTCATAAGTCGACAGCAACCTGTATATGTTGTGACAGATTGGGGGCGCTACCACTCCCTTGAACCCTTGTCCAAGACGCCAGACACCAGATAAAAGTCCAAAATTAGACTATATTTATTCTGCACAGTGCACCAAGCACCCTCCTCTCCACAATACTTATTAATATACAATACAAATACTCAATAATACAATCCTCCACTCCCAGACGCGTTGCCACCCTTCCACCCAGCTCAGCTCGCCGTTTGGGAGCTCCCACAATCCTTTTATACTCCCTGACCCGGAAGTGTTCCACTCCCCAGTCCATGTGATCTCCTATCTCTTCCGGGTCAGGTCAAAAGTCCTTTTCTTCACCCCAGAAGCACGTCATTCCCCTTGTCCATGTGACTCGGACGTACTTCCGGGGCGTAGGGTAAATAAACACTCTTCCTCCCTGCAGCGCCTTCTAGCGGCCCCTGTGGTATCCAGCAGGGCTGTGCATAAAGACTCCAATGTCCATGATGCCTTGCTGGTCTTCGGGGCACATCCATACTGCAGGGAGGGCTCCACCTGGCGGCTTGGAGGTATTGGCCGGGATGAACAGCCGGCCGTACACCATAATGTATATTGTCAAAAGATGAGACAAAAGAGCCAAAAAAAGATTTGGGGCAGCCTTCTGCATAATTGATCCTGGCTCCAATATCATTGATTTTTTGTACAATTATGTACAGATGTCCAAAACAGAAATGACCGGTGAGGTTGAGATGGTGGGTTTTTAAAGTGCGGCAGAGGAAGTGAGGTATTTATGACTGGAGCCGGAAGTGATGTCATCCGTAGCTGGTCTGCAGTGGAAAGAGTGAAAAGATCAGTGCACCTCGCCACCCCCTGGTCTGGAGTGGAATTACCTTAATTTGAGCCTTTTAGCTGCCTCCAATGCGCACGTTTGTGACAATACATGTATGTAAACGCTGCAATCAGTAATGAACATATTCCAAGCTAGCATATGTCCCCTGCTGGATTCAATGATGAAATGAGATTTTCTGTTCACTTCATTGTCCTGCTGCCTGTAGCCACTTAAACGCCAACACCAAATGAGTCTGCACAGGACGTAAGCATGATCACAATTTGCTATAACATTAAGCCAGTTTTCAAGCTAAGTTTGTGTTTTATAAATCCTGACTTTTGCACAAGAATTGGTCTGTTTAATACCTGAGGACCCTGTTCTGTATCCTCTACCACAAACAAAAGAAGAAACTATTGACTTAGTGAGAATGTGTTGCCAGCAGAAACTAGCAATTACAGGGAGAATGTTTTAGCTGCTTCTGTTTGTGGGTTAAAATGGTATCTATTTTAGATAGATAGATAGATAGATAGATAGATAGATAGATAGATAGATAGATAGATAGATAGATAGATA
>JANRMT010062814.1:112514391-112555836 GCA_026402145.1 Polypterus bichir lapradei | reverse complement strand
ATAGATAGATAGATAGATAGATAGATAGATAGATAGATAGATAGATACTTTATTAATCCCAAGGGGAAATTCACAATTTATTACTGATTTCATAATTTTTTTTCTTTAGATTATTTCATTTTACATACCTCGTAAATGATATACAAACTTTAACAAAATATATAGCAAAAAACTTGTTATTCGAAGCTTCTACACATCTTTTTAAATAATAAAGATTTAAAGCATTAGCAACAAAATTCAGGCAAAGTTGCAGCAAAGTCACCAGCACTTTTATGATTTATAACATTCTGGGACAGCATCCAGCAATCAGGATAATACATCTCAGGCTCCTGTACCCAATTAATCTCCATTCTCAAAACAGCGACTTCCATTTGACATTTGCTTTTCAAGGGGACTGTGTCTGACCGAATGGAGGTCATTGCATTTTTCAGTGAAGAAGCCCATGACAGAAGGTTTTCTTAGTAAGCTTGCTAATATTCATTCAAATTCAAAAGCAACTCTGAACAAGCTGATAAGGTCTTTGTGCAGAACAGGTGGCTGGGAGAGGAATGAAAAGATTTCCATCATTATGTGCTTCTGCTTGCTTTCTGGGCAGCACTGTTCATATCACAGGTCCATCTGAAAAAAAAAAATCAATATTGATAAATTAGATGATTCAGGCATTTATGAACATCAAATGCGCTTTGTGCTTCTTTATCATGAACTGGCAGTTAGTAGCTCTACAGGTACAAGTAACTTTTTATTCTATTTATAAAGAAACAAAAGAAGAAAACTGGCCACTAAGCCAACTTCATATGTTTAGTGATGACTGCCTGATGTGTTTGTTGTAATTTTGAGATGTTTCATCCATTGCTCATAGGTGAGAGGACTCCTGCTTTTGTGAATAATCTGCACTTGAAGTTTAACCATCATTGGAAATGTCTTACCTAACATATAATGAAGAATAGTTCTCTCCAGACCTTTTTTATGGATTGAGTGCTCTTGCACCTTATATAATGATGTTTGTACAATAGATCAGTTTATTTTTATGCTGCATTTTTAAAAACTAACCGATAATCATTATTCAATTAAGTATGAAAGTTGCCTGGTATGCTGGAGACAGTATTTTGCAGACACTGCTAAGAGTAAAGTATTGAAACAGAACTATAGTCAAAGAAATGGATATCAGTCACATACTTTTCAACACAAAGGCCTATCAAAGAAGAGAAACTGACAAATCATCCAATCATTGACAGGTTCGAGAGAATTTGTATATGCTAAGAATTATGCACTGCTTCTTGAGAAACCACAAAGCGTAATGGTTTAAATCAAGACCAACCACCTGAACAGGTCCCACTGTTCCAGAAATAGACAGAAAAGCCTCTGATTAAGATGCGACTTGTAATACGTTGAAAGTACATATCTCCAGCAATAACACCTAATTGTTGTGCGGGCTATGCCCAGAATTTTAATGCTGTTTAGTAAGAGTAAATGAAACATTGCAAAAATGGAGACCTGGAGATGAAAACTCAAAAAAGGAATAGGCAGAGTGATTGTCTAGGGACAGGCTTGGGTCAAAAATTACAAGAAGGAGTAAAAATTATTAACAGCAAAAAAAGAAAAAAATGTTTATATAAAATCAACTGAAATACAGCAAGAAGTCTATATCCTTTATGTTAGCCCTTTCTGATCTATACTATCCACAGTGTTTGTCTTTGGAGTTTTTATTTCAAAACTAGGATATCACTAGGATATTACACCACCATCTTAAATAAGACTGAAACGATAATGTCACTAATAGGGACGTTGGTTCATATGTCCTGTCAATAACTGACATAAATAACATGGCCACAGTGATGAAACGGCGACTCAAAATGGTAGCATCTGTTTGGGAAAACTATAACAATGTAATCACAATTATATCCATAACAAAAAATAAATCAAAAATTCAAAAAAATGTTCAAAGCAGAAACTGTCATCCAAAACCAGATTTCATGACATAGAGGAATTGAGCCAATGGCAGAGACAAAAACTCAACTTCTGTAGCTGGCCTAATGTTCATGACAAAATAATCTGAATCTCCCTGAATGAACAAGGAAGAAGGAAGAAGAAAGAAGCAGTGGAGAGAAAAGAGTAGCATTTCATATGACTGATCAAATCATATCACTCACCTTTTTATTCACATAAATTGAAAATACAATTTTTTAATAGCTTCTTTTCAGCTTACTGTAAGGCTTTATGCCCTTTTTTTACTTCCCTTTCTTATAAGTTCCTCCTCTCTGCTTTCCAGGTATTGTTTTGCCTGTTTCAGGCATATCCAGTTACCCAGGTATGTGATTCTGGGTCAAATCCAGAGGTCTATAAATGAAGGATTTTGTTAACTGACCTTTAAAACAAAAACTCCAAGAGGAAGTGGAGGCTGAGAAGAAACAAATGACTAACCTGTTTCATCATATACATATGCGGGCCAGGATGCCACGTTCTTTTCACTGATACAGGCTTAAGAAACACCTATATTTCTGGAGAGGGACAACGAAAAAGAGCTACACATTGGTTATGAACAGGACAAAAGTGGAAAAGAACAAAAAACAACTTATAGTCAAGAGAGAGAGAGTGAATGTTATTAAATGGTTAATAAACTGATTCTTGAAAAGACAGTGCAGGCACAGCAAGTAAGGGTCTTACAACAACTTTCAGATGTTTAGCTTCTCTTTTTTTAAATACCTAATAAAGTTCCATACCAGAAAGCAGTAGTGACTGTAGTAGAGAAAGTATAGAAGATTGTAGGGTTTGTAAGCATCAGAAGTTGGTGATGAGGTGATTCGCATGCCAGATGTTGAAAGACATTCTTGCAAGTCAATTTGATTTGGTGGAACCATTAATTACAATTCTAAGAGGACTACTCAATGGAATGGAAATCTATACTGTATGTCAGAGTGCACTTGACATGGACCCAGACCCACTAAAGGGCTTCTAAGGATTAAAGCACACAATAACCCAGAAGTTTGTCTGCTTGTATCTGGTTATGAGATTGTAATGAAACGCAGTGATTAGCCAGTAACCTTTATATAACAGGCCACATATTTATTTTTGACAGACAGTACAAGATAGTTTTAAGGTAGACATTAAGGTAGACATAAGGTACATTGATACTATAGTGACCTTCAACTTAGAAAAAGTTATGTAAATGGAGATTGATAAACATTGATAGTCTTATCTACTGTACATATTTGATTTGTGTGACTGGTAGGCCTCCGTCTAGTTTGTGAATTTGTTATACATGTGATCACTGTTAATAAAAGATTTAGAACATGTGAAAAAATGTAATTACATTTCAGACCCAGTATAATGAATGGCCTAGCTCAAACCCAGAAAAACTGATCCATGCCATTATCCCTTTGCAGTAGGCATTATTCAGTGTGGAAGATGGTGTTCTCCTGGCAGCCATCAAACCTAGATGTATTCATTAAAATTGTATTTCAGAGAACACGTTTCCACTGGTCCTAAGTCCAATGGCCACTCCAGCTGATGCTTGGCATTGCACATGGTGATCTTAAGCTTACGTGCAGCTGCTTGGCCATGGAAACCCATTTCTCAAAGCTCATGGCACACAGTTGCTGTACTGATATTGCTTCCAGAGGCAGTTTGGAACTCTGCTATGAGTGATGTAACAGACAGTTGGTGATTTTTAAATGCTATGCACCTTGTCACCTGGCCCTGCTCTCTGACATTGCACAGCCTGCCACTTCGTGTTATTACTCTCCTACTTCACAATAACAGCACTTGTAGTTGACTGGAGAAAATATAGCAGAAAGGAAATTTAATGCGGCAAAGGTAGCATTCTATGACAGTGACACATTTAAAATCACTGACCTCTTCAGTATGACCAGTTCTACTGCCAGTGTTTGCCAACGGAGAGTGCAAGGAGATGTACTTTATTTTATCTTAACAATGGGTGCAACTCAAACATAGCAACTCAAGAAGTGTCCATACAGTGGCTTGCAAAAGTATTCGGCCCCCTTGAACTTTTCCACATTTTGTCACATTACAGCCACAAACATGAATCAATTTTATTGGAATTCCACGTGAAAGACCAATACAAAGTGGTGTACATGTGAGAAGTGGAACGGAAATCATACATGATTCCAAACATTTTTTACAAATAAATAACTGAAAAGTGGGATGTGCGTAATTATTCAGCCCCCTGAGTCAATACTTTGTAGAACCACCTTTTGCTGCAATTACAGCTGCCAGTCTTTTAGGGTATGTCTCTACCAGCTTTGCACATCTAGAGACTGAAATCCTTGCCCATTCTTCTAAGCAAAACAGCTCCAGCTCAGTCAGATTAGATGGACAGCGTTTGTGAACAGCAGTTTTCAGATCTTCGATTCTCGATTGGATTTAGATCTGGACTTTGACTGGGCCATTCTAACACATGGATATGTTTTGTTTTAAACCATTCCATTGTTGCCCTGGCTTTATGTTTAGGGTCGTTGTCTTGCTGGAAGGTGAACCTCCGCCCCAGTCTCAAGTCTTTTACAGACTCCAAGAGGTTTTTTTCCAAGATTGCCCTGTATTTGGCTCCATCCATCTTCCCATCAACTCTGACCAGCTTCCCTGTCCCTGCTGAAGAGAAGCACCCCCAGAGCATGATGCTGCCACCACCATATTTGACAGTGGGGATGGTGTGTTCAGAGTGATGTGCAGTGTTAGTTTTCCGCCACACATAGCGTTTTGCATTTTGGCCAAAAAGTTCCATTTTGGTCTCATCTGACCAGAGCACCTTCTTCCACATGTTTGCTGTGTCCCCCACATGGCCTGTGGCAAACTGCAAACAGGACTTCTTATGGTTTTCTGTTAACAATGGCTTTCTTCTTGCCACTCTTCCATAAAGGCCAACTTTGTGCAGTGCACGACTAATAGTTGTCCATGGACAGATTCCCCCACCTGAGCTGTAGATCTCTGCAGCTCGTCCAGAGTCACCATGGACCTCTTGGCTGCATTTCTGATCAGCGCTCTCCTTGTTCGGCCTGTGAGTTTAGGTGGACGGCCTTGTCTTGGTAGGTTTACAGTTGTGCCATACTCCTTCCATTTCTGAATGATCGCTTGAACAGTGCTCCGTGGGATGTTCAAGGCATTGGAAATCTTTTTGTAGCCTAAGCCTGCTTTAAATTTCTCAATAACTTTATCCCTGACCTGTCTGGTGTGTTCTTTGGACTTCATGGTGTTGTTGCTCCCAATATTCTCTTAGACAACCTCTGAGTCCGTCACAGAGCAGCTGTATTTGTACTGACATTAGATTACACACAGGTGCACTCTATTTAGTCATTAGCACTCATCAGGCAATGTCTATGGGCAGCTGACTGCACTCAGACCAAAGGGGGCTGAATAATTACGCACACCCCACTTTGCAGTTATTTATTTGTAAAAAATGTTTGGAATCATGTATGATTTTCGTTCCACTTCTCAAGTGTACACCACTTTGTATTGGTCTTTCACGTGGAATTCCAATGAAATTGATTCATGTTTGTGGCTGTAATGTGACAAAATGTGGAAAAGTTCAAGGGGGCCGAATACTTTTGCAAGCCACTGTATACTTTTGGCCATATATGTATTTAATGCCACTTGTAAATGGGAAGTGGGGGGCTTTTCTTATGAAAGGCATGTCTGAATGTGAGTCACTTAATCAAGTGACTTTCAATGCATAGTAGTTTGCCCTGGAAACAGTGACCATGGGAGATTTTCTTCACATAGCAGAGATGGTATTTCAAGGATAAACCACTACTCAAAAAGTGTTTACCGAGTGACAGTCCTGTGTGTGAAGCAGTGGTCAATGAAGGCTGATCCAACATGAGGAAAGTTCCATTAGGCCAACAGTCACTAAATTATCAGCTGAATACAAAAGTGCTTTTGAATGAGTAATACCAGAACACATGATCACAGAAGGTGTAAAGCTAGGAGCCAAGTCAGTGAAAGACAAGAACTTAAGGTTGTGTCGGGATATTAAACATGAATGGGGGAATGTAAAAATATTGCCTGGTTTGGTAAAGCCCCTTCTCTGCCACTTCACACTGATGAAATGACCAGGAAATGTTAAAAAAATCCATGAGCTCCTGGATTTTCTGGCAGATATTAACAATACAGGTTAGTGGTGATATTGTAATGGTGTAGGCTTGGACCTTTCAGGCAGACTTAGTATGAAAGGAACAACACATGAATGAGACAAAATACCCCAACATTAATCACTTCAGAGCAGCAGTGGGATCATCAGCACGAGGGCTTTTTCAACAGGAAAATGTTCCCATGGCACAATGCTATACAAGTCTTCTGTTCTTTAAAACAGAGTGGCAACAGCAAACGAAACATTGCATCAATCACCACTGCATTAAAGCTAGCGGTTTACTGGAGTAACAATGGAGTAGCGTTATGTGTAATAGTTTGGATATTGAGTGGATGGATGGATGGATGGATGGATACTTTATTAATCCCGAGGGAAATTGAAGTACCAGCAGTCAAAAATAAATTATACCAAGTTAAATACAAACATATAAGTACACTTACTACACAAATAACAAATGCTGTACAAATAATGCCATCAAATAAAGCATCAAACAGCAAGCAGCCTACTATCACATCCCACCATCCAGCACAGTTGTCTCAGCTCAAGTCTGTTTACCTGCATGCCAGTTGCTTAGAGTTGTATGGAGTGAGAAGTCAAGCAAAATGACACCTTTTATAAATACTATATCATTATTTGGAACACTTGCATTTCATGTGTTTTCCGATCTATGTAAAGACATCGTTAAAACGGAAACGTTTTTCATGTTTTGACAAAATGTAGACATGAAGTGTATATAATGTGTGAAGCATGAATTCCAAATATCAAAGAAACACTTTCACAATAGGTACAAATATAGCAGAACAAATGTGCTTTTATTCAAAAATGTAACTGCAAAGGTTAGCTTTGTTATTTTTTATTCAGTTTTATTCTCTCAGCCGCGTTCACGATAAAAACTCCCCCCACCCCGCATTTGACACTGCTGTTTTCACATAAACGTGCTATAACAGAGGTAAACTCAAATCATGACCACAGTTCTACATGGGATCAAGAATGCACTTTTGCCATCGCTGTACTTTGTATATGTACATGGGAAGCTCTTCACTCGTGACTTTACGCTTTAGGAAGTAAGTAAATAAATAAAGGTAAATAGGTAAATAACATTCGATCTGGCTTTTAAGTAAGTAACATATAAATGTTAATGTTTTGGGCATATACGCCGTCCTTTGTATGTAAGATCGCACCGTTTGGATACAGGACGAAGTCCGGTGTCATCCTGCCAATCACCTGTCCTTCAAAGAAACAGCACAGCTTACAGAGCTCGCCAACATATTGTGCAAACTCATGTTTGTGATTATGTTTTGTGATGGTCTTTACGTAAGAAGCATTTATATGTTACTTATATAAAAGCCAGATCGAATGTTACTTATCTTGATTTCATAACTTATTTTCCTACAGCATAAATTCACAAGTAGACTGCAGAGCTTCCTCTGTTTGTTCGACAAGGGCATGCTCACAAATTACATGTGTAATGCCATGAAAAATACCTGCTGACACTTTAGTACGCAAGCAATGGTACGAGAATGCAGTTCGTTGCGTTGCTCTTATATGTGAGTGAACGTTTCTTGCGGGGAGGGCTTCTTTTCTCTTTCTCCGATCTGAGTTCACCTCTGTTATAGCACTGTACCATTTTTCATTTAGTAGTGCTTTCTCTGTCTGTCTTTTATACAGTGAACTCCCTGTCTATCTATATAGTAATAACAGTAATTTTATTATTATATAGCAGTTTCCCTGTCTGCCTATCATATAGTGCCTTTCCTTCCTATCTATCTATATATCTATCCCCTTAGCTGTTTATTATGTATCTATTATACAATGCCTTCCCTGTTTATTTATATATCTAGTGACTTCTCAGTCTGTCAGTTTGTCTCTCTATTACACAGTGCTCTGTCTGTCTGTGTGTTATGGATCTTAAAAATAACAGTTATAAGGACACTTGTTCATGTTAATTGCAGTCTCAATTGTAAAAAAAAAATTTAAAAGGAGCATCCCACATGAAAATACAATGATCTGATTGAGTGACAGTGCATACCAATTTATAAATTTTATGTCCGTTTGAGAAAAAACACTTTCTTCCCAGCAGGGAATCGAACTCGGGTCTCTGAGGCACAGCAGGCCTGCTGCATTCTGATTGGCTTAGTAGTCTGTGTCAACTATCCATGACTGGCCCTTGATTGAAAGGCAGCAGTTCTTAGCATTGAACCACACAAGCTGTCATATCAACTGCCTACCGTAACATGCTTTCTTTTTTCTTCAGTTAAATTCTTGAATAAATGTGCACTTGTTTTGTTATACTTGTACCTTTTGTGAAAGTGTTTATTTCATATTTGTATTTCAGGCTTCACACATTATACATTTCATGTCTACATTTTTTCATTTATTACTAAAACATGAAAAACATTTCTGTGTTAACTATGTTTTTACATAGATTGTTGTAGACACAGAACACACATGGAATGTATGTATTCCAAATGATGATGTACTATTTTACACTATAAAGCTCCAGCACTTCACTCAAAGATAAACACTGAGCACTGAGAAACTTCTTTGCGAAATAAACTGCAGCGGTGGGCGGGAGGATGGGATACTAGGCTGCTTGCTGTTAATCAACAAATTTACAGGACAAAAGACGCTGACAAGAGAGGTGAGAATGGATTTAAGGTGGGCCGAATTTACAAGCTTTCTTGTAGTCTCTGGTAATTCTAGTGTTAAATTTTTAAATATGTAAATATTCGACTTCATTTTGACTCCATTTACAGCATTAAGTAAGTTTATGATTCAAGTTCAGCAGTAGTGTTAGAAGTTTTTATTATTATTATTAATATTATTAGTAGTAGTAGTAGCATTACAGTGTTTTTTGTTGTATCACGTCACAATCGATACTGTTGGTTATATCAAGAACAGCACATTGATACCCTGGACCATTATTATTATTATTATTATTATTATTATTATTATTATTATTATTATTACTACTAACTAGCTGTGTAAGCCCATGGTGTAAAAGCCCAGGGTCCTAGAAACTATTGAAATCGTCAGAAAAAAATTTAAATGCAGAGATGTAAGGTAATTGAAAGGAACTACTCTGGGCATCTCTCTCCTAGGAGGTTTTGTTTTGTCAACCTGCTTGCATTACTTGTACATTAGCAGCTAAGCGACTGTCTTTCTTCTGAGGTTTCGTTTTGCCGACATGCTCGCCTCGCTTGTGTATTAGTGGCAGGAGGAAAAGTAAAAGGGATACTGTTTTGCCGATGTGCTCGCCTCACTTATGTATTAGCATCTAAGCGAGTGACTCTTTCTTCGGAGGTTTCATTTTGCCAACATGCTAGCCTCGCTTGTGTATTAGCGGGTAAGTGAGTTTCTGTTTCCTCAGAGGTGGAGCCCTTACCCCGACTCCTCCTCCTCTCATTTCTGGGCCAGACAGATAGACAGACAGACACACTTTCATGCGTAGACGTTTATATATAAGATTAGGCCATTATTTATAAAGGAAACAAATCAAAAAGTTATAGTTAAGTTTGTGACGTGTGCTTGTTTATTTATCATTATTTATATATTTATTGTTAAAATTAATTCTGTTTTAAGAAATATTACTACAACTCTAGTGGATTCAGGGAGGGTCGGGTGGAGGGTAATGGGGGCCCAAGAAAAAGTTCCACTTAGGACCCCACTTTAGCCAGGGGCAACACTGTGAGGTACCTTGGGTTGCTGACATTAAGAAGATGACAGGCCAAGTCAGGGTGAAACAGGAACTAACTAACTAGCCTCTATGCAGCTGAAACAGAGAGGTCTATAATAAAATAAAATGAACACAAACTAAATAGGGCAGACAAGAAAGTTCTAAAAATAATCTCTGTAAGGGCTGCTGTAAAATAAAAGACGAACAGAAGAAGGTGAACATTTTCTGTTAAACAATGACTAAAGTAGATTTTCAGAAGAACTGTCTTTATGCAAGGAAATGTGGGATGCTGTGGGGTTTTGGGGTATTACAAATAGTTTGTGTGTTGTGACAATATAATCCTTATTCAACATTTTTTTTTTTTATTTATTTGAACGAGTGCTTGGGTGAATGTATTTGCAGTATTGGGTTAATCTTGGCCTTAAATTCTATCCTTCTTGATTAAGTGTAGCCATTTACAGTTACACAAATCTTTGATGGCCTCTGTACTCCTAGATTTTTAGGAGCCCTTTATACCTGTAATGGATGATATAAGTGAAATTGAGGAGTTCTTCATCAGTGTAATACTAATTAATGAGAAAAAATTAATAATTAATATACTTATTAAGTAAAAAATCTTGAGCAAGTCAATTTAAATTTGAAGAAAGATTAATTACAATACATTAGCTTGTTCTTCCTACAGAATAAAAAGTGACTGGATACACAGCAGAAGAGACCCTGATATAGGGAACAGCCTGGAGACAATAAAACACAAATCAAAAATGTCAAAACACTTCACCCATCGTAGCAGACAAAGAGGTACAACAAGAAAATACATGAATGGAGAACATATTTAATCTCTCAAGAGTATCCCAAATACATGGGACCCTTTAGTTGAATTAAGGCAAGATTGATTTTACAGACATCATATTTAAAGCAACTTGCACCTTGTATTGACTTCCCATTTCATTTAATTTGTGACCTCTTGACAGGTATATTTGGAACACTGCTGCCAGCCTTTGAGCAAAAAAATAATAAACTAGTCATAATAGCCGAAGGACGTTTGTTATCCAGAACCTGAAAGTGTAAACTTAAAAAGCTAGTCAACCTAAAGTGAAAAATGAGAAAAAAAAACAACCTTTTTTGGAAGAACTTTTTTGGAATACGACTTTATCGGTAATTAAGAAAGCAAAATGTTATTCCCAGGTAGAGGAACAATGTCTCAGATGAGTTGTCTTCATCAGGCTTGGGTCTGTAAACTTTTCACTGTGTGAATAACCTTTACTTTGCTTTTCCCTTTAGCAGAAACACACACAACGCAGCTCTTCACACACTATCAGTAATAACAACAACAACATCATTTATTTATATAGCATGTTTTCATACAAAAAATGTAGCTCAAAGTGCTTTACATAATGAAGAATAGAAAAATAAAAGACACAGTAAGAAAATAAAATAAGTCAACATTAATTAACATAGAATAAGAGTAAGGTCCAATGGCCAGGGAGGACAGAAAAAACAAAAAAAAAACTCCAGACGGCTGGAGAAAAAAAATAAAATCTGCAGTGTTTCCAAACCAAGAGACCACCCAGTCCCCTCCGGGCAATCTACCTAACATAAATGAAACAGTCCTCTTTGTATTTAGGGTTCTCACGGAAGGACTTGATGATGATGGTCACGTAGACTTCTAGCTTTTAGTGCATCAATGTTGGAGCATCATGATGCTTTGAGTAGGTGGTGGTGGCGCAGGCCGCCACCACAAAGAAATCAGAAAAAGAAACAGAAGAGAGAGTAGGGGTCAGTACGGATTTTAGAGCCATCATGAGTAGTTATTATGATGAATTGAACATACAGAGTATCAGGATTAAATTAAAGTGAAGTTATGAGAAGGCCATGTTAAAGTAATGTGTTTTCAGCAGTGTTTAAAGTGCTCTACTGTATTAGCCTGGTGAATTCCTATTGGCAGGCTATTCCAGATTTTAGGTGCATAACAGCAGAAGGCCGCCTCACCACTTCTTTTAAGTTTTGTTTTGGAATTCTAAGCAGACACTCATTTGAGGATCTGAGGGTATGATTTGGAATATAGGGTGTCAGACATTCCGATATATAAGATGGGGAAGAGATTATTTAAGGCTTTATAAACCATAAGCAGAATTTTAAAGTCAGTTCTGAAAGACACAGGAAACCAGTGTAGTGACATCAAAACTGGAGAAATCTGTTCGGATTTTCTTTTCCTAGTTAGGATTCTAGCCGCTGCATTCTGCACTCGTTGCAAATGATTTATGTCTTTTTTGAGTAGTCCTGAGAGGAGTGCGTTACAGTAATCTAGTTGACTGAAAACAAAAGCGTGAATTAATTTCTCAGCATCTTTCGATGATATAAGAGGTCTAACTTTTGCTATGTTTCTTAAGTGAAAAAATGCTGTCCTAGTGATCTGATTAATATGCGATTTAAAATTCAGGTTACAGTCAACAGTTACCCCTAAGTTTTTTACTTCCATCTTGACTTTTAATCCTAATACATCAAGTTTATTTCTGATAACCTCATTGAATCCATTATTATCAATCACTAAAATTTCAGTTTTCTCTTTATTTAGCTTGAGAAAATTACTATTCATCCATCCCGCTGAATCCGAACACAGGGGTCTGCTGGAGCCAATCCCAGCCAACACAGGAACCAATCCCAGGCAGGGTGCCAACCCACCGTAGGACACACACAAACACGGCCAATTTAGAATCGCCAACCCAGCTAACCTGCATGTCTTTGCACTGTGGGAGGAAACCCACACAGACACAGGGAGAACATGCAAACTCCACGCAGGGAGGACCCGGGAAGCAAACCGAGGTCTCCTTACTGCGAGGCAGCAGCACTACCACTGCGCCACCGTGCCACCCTAATTACTATTCATCCATTCAGAAATACCAGTAAGACATTGTGTTAGTGAATCGAGAGAGTCGGTGTCATCAGGTGCTAATGATAAGTACAGCTGTGTGTCATCAGCATAACTGTGGTAGCTCATGTTGTGCCCTGAGATAATCTGACCTAACGGAAGCATATAGATTGAGAAGAGCAACGGACCCAGGATAGAGCCTTGTGGAACACCATATTGGATATCATGTGTCTTTGAGATGTGATTACCACAACTAACAAAGAATTTTCTCCCTGCCAGGTAGGATTCAAACCAATTTAGGACCCTGCCAGAGAGGCCTACCCATTGACTAAGGCGATTTCTAAGAATATTGTATTGTACTATTTACACTGCATAAGCATGGATTACAATTGAAAGGTTCAATTCCAGTCTTATTTGTGATACACAGCCATCCATCCATTCATTTTGTAACCTGCCTATCTAGCTCAGGGTATTAAGGAGTCTGAGCTTATCCTGGCAGCAAAGTGTGCAGAAAAAGAACCTACAAGTCTGATCTATTCACGTACACACACATTCATTTGCCCTTAGGACTGTAATGAGTTACCAGTTGACTTCACATGCATTTCTGCAGATGAACTAAAAAAAACTGGAGTACCCATAAAATATATCATGCAAAACGGTGAAGATTATCAGCACAGGATTGAAAATGCAGATAAGGCAAATATGGACTATGGTTTCTGTCATGTACCACTTGGGAGCAAAAAAGGTTTTGAACCACATATTCTGGAATTTGATACCACTTTGCTATTTGCCCAAGTGGTTGGGGTTCTTTATTATGGTAGAAGGTTTTGGGTTTAAATCTGTAAAAGTTATATCATAGAAGTTTTAGAGTAAACCAACCTATACTTTAGCTTTTCTGTTCTACATGATTCTGTAACCAATCATGGCACTTTGTTATGGAATAGTAATAACCATTCATGAGTCCCCAGTAGCTCATGTCTCATTTCTTTAGTTGTGTCAGGATATGAGGGTGCTCTTGGGTCTTTTTCACTGTGATCACAGCATTGATGTTCCAAGCCAGATTATCATGGACCTGTCAACCCATAAACTCCAAAGCAGATGACATAATCCATTGTTGCCAGTGGTGGTGTGAATCTCTCGGTGTCCACAGGAGGTTCTTGATTCTAGTGTATGCTTCAGAGCCCAACCCTCATCAATACTATCATGTATTAGGTCTTCCACCATTTGTTGTGATGCCATTACCGAATATAAAAATGTCAGGGTGGCTAGATTTGGCTGTAAAATCTTACAAGGTTCAGCACACTTTGTGTTCAGTAAATTACATCACAAAATCCCTTTGTTTTCTGAGGGAACATTGCAAGTTCTGAGGGTCTAAAAGGAAGTAAAAATGAATAAATTGACCTGGAAGCCAAATGCTAGTGTTGGTGGTTTTACTGAGCTTCCTTTTATAGCCACGTCCTGCCATATGTACCATGAGGTTTCAGGCTCATTTTAAAAAATAAATGGTAAAGATTAAATAAAAATTCAATTATTGTGAAAATGAAGTTGGGAAATGATTTTATTTATGCTGAATTGCGCACCTACTTTTAACACATAAGCTCTCACAAAGAGTGATACACGGTCACATGAATTATACAGCATCTGAGAGAGACTGCATCATTTTCACTGTCAGCTAAAGGCCATTTCTGCATTCTGTTCCTCCTGCTTAATTTTGAATCTCTAACATTTTCCGTGCTTAATAGTATTTGTGAAGTAGTTGTTTAGTACTTAAATCTCACAAGTTTAAGAGGGAGAGTTGATCACAAAAAAATAAGTGGGAATTTTGCATGATACTACAGTGCCACCCAGAGGTATACAGAAATGCAATGTAAAGTTCCCTTTATGTCATGCTGTATTCTGCTCAATAAATAAATAAATAAATCTTAAGTTCAGCTTTAAACTTATTGTCCGTACAATTATTATTTGTATATCAGCAACTGAAAACTCTCTGGATGAATTCCTGAGAAACAAAAGCTACAGACAATGACACAATTATTTAGGGTCACCATTTAAGTGAGCACACAGTATGTTTGCTGTGAAGTATAGAGAGCGGCAGGTAGCTAAAATGGCCAGAGGAATTTATAAAGCGACGCAGTCTGCACAAAAAGTACTACTTGTGTCTGCTAGTAATGCACTTCCATTTATTTTGACAGCTCTTCCTTTTAAAGATGGAAAACACCATGTCCATTAATTTATTGTTGATCAAAACAAGCAAGAAGTTAGAAGATTTCTTTCTGGGACAATTTCAGGTTGTCCCCACTTTCTAACTCAATTGGTTATTTCTGTATCTCGTCTAAGGACACCAGGCCAGAGGTCCCATAGTGGCTTACTCAACCCCCATGGATTATTACATATTACACATGAATTGCAATTTGTATTTTTCATCCCAGAAAACATTTACACTTACCTGCTCTGTCCTTCCCAATGTCATGTACTGTACTAGGAGTCAGAAAGTACGAAAGTTCCAAAAATGGCTACTAGTGGAGAAAATCCTGTCAGAAACCCAAACTTGACACAACATGGAATTGTAGAATCTTTATAAAATAAAAGATTTATTTCTTACAAAAAATGTTCTCCAATAAAAATGAAAGCTCAGAGGAACACAAGGGCGAAACGGAATCATCTGTAACAAGAAGATAATCCAAATCAAACAAGTCCCACTACAGATTTCAATATCAAGGTGAAAACACAGAGCAGAAAAATCACAAAACACATTGAATTTACAAAAAACACAAGAACTCACCACTTCTAAGCACATTTGAAATGAACCGCCAGGGACAGTGGGAGTCCCTCCATATTTACAGAGCGGAGGGCAGTTCCTGGTGGTGACAGGCAGGTGGCCAAACCCCCTGGGGAACCACCCAAAAATGGATTGATCTTAATACAGGTTTAGATACAGATACATTAAATGTAAAGAATAATGGAAATCTTAAATGAAAAATGGTAACACAGACAAATAAAGAAGAAATGTACAACCAAGGCACAAAAGAAGCCTGGCTGTGATATGACACCCCCTGATGCCTGAAGTACCAACACTTATTGTCATCTGACTACACAGTTTTGGATATAATCCTATTTTAATACAATTAGTCTCACATTTTCTGAACATATTAAACATTTTTTTAGTTGGTATATTAAGCACGAGGCCTTCTGTTCAATTAACTGTAGCTTCAATACATGATTTCAAACTCCAACTTGTTGGAGTGTAATTTGAGGTGGAATATGGAGATTGTTATTTGAAATATCCGCACATTCAAAGGGTGACCCTACAACAACGTAAATCAGAAGGAGGCATGGCCCTACCTAATTTTCAATTTTATTACTGGTCAGCAAACATACAGTTAGGTCCATAAATATTTGGACAGAGACAACTTTTTTTTAATTTTGGTTCTGTACATTACCACAATGAATTTTAAATGAAACAACTCAGATGCAGTTGAAGTGCAGACTTTCAGCTTTAATTCCATGGGGTGAACAAAACGACTGCATAAAAATGTGAGGCAACTAAAGCATTTTTTTAACACAAAAAGTAATTGGACAATTGACTCAAAGGCTATTTCATGGGCAGATGTGGGCAAGTCCATCGTTATGTCATTATCAATTAAGCAGATAAAAGGCCTGGAGTTGATTTGAGGTGTGGCGCTTGCATGTGGAAGATTTTGCTGTGAACAGACAACATGCGGTCAAAGGAGCTATCTGTGCAGGTGAAAGAAGCCATCCTTAAGCTGCAAAAACAGAAAAAACCCATCCAAGTAATTGCTACAATATTACGAGTGGCAAAATCTACAGTTTGGTACATCCTGAGAAAGAAAGCAAGCACTGGTGAACTCAGCAACGCAAAAAGACCTGGGGCCTCATGTATAAACGGTGCGTACGCACAGAAATGTTGCGTAAGAACTTTTCCACGTTCAAATCGCGATGTATAAAACCTACACTTGGCGTAAAGCCACGCACTTTTCCACTGTACCTCATACCTTGTCGTACGCAAGTTCTCCGCTCGGTTTTGCAGGCTGGCGGCACCCAGCGTCAAAGCAATGTTACTGTTCCTGTGCGGTTACTCCTTATTTTCTTGACGCGGCTTTATAAATACACTGAAACTAACCGCATATTGTTTATTAGTGTAATGCATCTGATTGTAATTAACTTGTAACAATATAATGGTCCAGGGAACAGCCATAGTATTCCAAATACCATAACTGCTTTAGCGTTGTTACTCTCACTTCTCCTTCTTCTTCTTCTTCTTCTTCTTCTTCTTCTTCTTCTTTCAGCTGCTCCCGTTAGGAGTTGCCACAGCGGATCATCTTTTTCCATATTACTCTCACTGCACCACTCGGAGTATTTATATCACTGTATCTGAGTTTGAATCACAGCAGCAGCTGATCGGAAAGAGAATTATCAGTATACAGCTTCAAGGACACGCTGCCTCAGCCACGGCAAAACGTTTTAAAGCCTTTCCTGTACGGACCTCGCGGTTCAGAAACAGTTTCATCCCAAGAACTTTAAATGCACTCAGTCAATTGCACCTTGTAGAACTGTTTGTACTTATAAGTACAATCACCCCACTGTAAACTTGCACTATAGTTATAATATCGCACAACCTGAGCCACTTTATAAAGCGCGTATTTACATATGATGACGATATCATTTTTAAGGTGAAATGCAGCAAAATATGTTTATTAAATTATACAGATAAAACTTTAACTTCATTTAAATAATCTGTATTTTTCACTGGGAGTGTCGTGAAGGATAGAATAATTAAACATATACTACGAAGATATTTCAATGTTCCTTTAATGTTTTGAAGAATTGGCGCTAAGCTTACAGATGGCTTAACGTCTATTACAGAGCTGATTGTGTGGCGATCGGTTACTTGGAGAAAGAAAAGCAAGGACTGCAGTGGCAGCTACGCCAATATATATTGAATATAAAACAGAAAGAGAAAATAACAACACAGCTAAAAACGCAGCAACAAATTTCGGCAAAAGTTAAATGCTTGTGTCATGAGCACGAGGCAGCTATGCAGTGTCCGCAACGGACGTGGCCATCCACCGTGCATAAGCTACCTTACTGACATTTGCAGGCGAAGGAGCCACAGATTCTTCCTCTGCCCAGGGCCGCCACAAGCCTAGAGCCGCCCCTGAGTACTGCTGCAATAAATTATTTCATCGAAGTGAAACCCATGTCACTTTTACATCTCAGTATTTTAGTTATTCAGATAGCTGTAATATCACGAATGTAATGGATTCTGTGTCCAGTCGGAGGAAGAGAGCCGGTTTAAGAAGCAAGTAGTGATTCACACGCATAGAAGATCAAATACAAAACAAAGCATTTAACGTGCTACTTTAATTACGATGTGATTTGAGAAACTGGTTAATTAAATGATTTTAAGATGAAGTTTATGATGTTCTACTTTAATGACAAAATAAATTACGTGATTAAAGTGGAAATGTCGAGATTGAAGTTGACATTTCGTGGTTTTTCCCCACTGTGTGCCTTTTTTTCTCTGTACCCTAATAAGCTTTCATATGACACTCAGACAGTGGGCTACAACTCGCCTTTTCACGGCAACTTTAATATGTGATTTCTTTTTTATTTCCGGCACTGTGCGATTTTGTGAACGTGAGCTTTCAAGTTTCTTCAACACGCTATGTCACTCGATCAACTTCCTTTTGTTGATTATACCACGGTTTATTTGAACAAATAGTATGTTTTTCCTTTGCCTCCACTTGGTATTCGCTGAAATTCTTATATTTTCCCCCGTGCTTTTCCCATTGTCTTTTCACAGAAGGCTGAATTTAAGGGTGATTTATATTGATTTGCATATTCAAAGAGGCATAATTCTGGGAGGAGTTGGGGCGTTACATAAAGCGCATGCACAAACGTTACTTTTCACGCTGATCGGGATTTATGTAGCGGAAGAACGTGGAAGTTGGAGTACGCACAGATTCCTGCATCTGGATTTTTCTGTGCGTAAGCACATTTTGGCTTTTGTGCTTACGCCATGTTATAGTGCGAGTTCTATGCACGGCGTTATACATGAGGCCCCTGGACGGCCACAGAAGACAACAGTGGTGGATGATCGCAGAATCATTTCCATGGTGAAGAGAAATCCCTTCACAACAGCCAAGTGAACAACACTATCCGGGGGTAGGCGTATCAATATCCAAGTCTACCATAAAGAGAAGACTGCATGAAAGTAAATACAGAGGGTGCACTGCAAGGTGCAAGCCACTCATAAGCCTCAAGAATAGAAAGGCTAGACTGGACTTTGCTAAAGAACATCTAAAAAAGCCAGCACAGTTCTGGAAAAACATTCTTTGGACAGATGAAGCCAAGATCAACCCCTACCAGAATGATGGCAAGAAAAAGTATGGAGAAGGCGTGGAACAGCTCATTATCCAAAGCATACCACATCATCTGTAAAACACGGTGGAGGCAGTGTGATGGCTTGGGCGTGCATGACTGCCAGTGGCACTGGGACAGTAGTGTTTATTGATGATGTGACACAGGACAGAAGCAGCTGAATGAATTCTGAGGTGTTCAGAGACATACTGTCTGCTCAAATCCAGCTAAATGCAGTCAAATTGATTGGGCGGCGTTTCATGATACAGATGGACAATGACCCAAAACATACAGCCAAAGCAACCCAGGTGTTTATTAAAGCAAAGAAGT
This sequence comes from Polypterus bichir lapradei, assembly GCA_026402145.1. NCBI lineage: Eukaryota > Metazoa > Chordata > Cladistia > Polypteriformes > Polypteridae > Polypterus > Polypterus bichir. The sequence goes on along the minus strand of JANRMT010062814.1, from coordinate 112,536,480 downwards.
GGAAAATTCTTGAATGGCCAAGTCAGTCACCTGATCTTAACCCAATTGAGCATGCATTTCACTTGTTGAAGACTAAACTTCGGACAGAAAGGCCCGTAAACAAACAGCAACTGAAAGCAGCTGCAGTAAAGGCCTGGCAGAGCATTAAAAAGGAGGAAACCCAGCATCTGGTGATGTCCATGAGTTCAAGACTTCAGGCTGTCATTGCCAGCAAAGGGTTTTCAACCAAGTATTAGAAATGAACATTTTATTTCCAGTTATTTCATTTGTCCAATTACTTTTGACCCCCTGAAATAAAGGGATTGTGTTAAAAAAAAATACTTTAGTTGCCTCACATTTTTGTGCAACCTTTTTGTTCAACCCACTGAATTAAAGCTGAAAGTCTGCACTTCAACTGCATCTGAGTTGTTTAATTTAAAATTCATTGTGGTAATGTACAGAACCAAAATTAGAAAAAACTTGTCACTGTCCAAATATTTATGGACCTAACTGTACAAACTATAAAAACCTGAACATTGACACAAATACAGTAGATTAGCACACACATAAGCTTGATCTGCAATAGAAATAAAATCCTGCAGTACTTCTTTATATTCCTTGCTTTGTACCCCAATAAGTACAAGTTATCATCAATATACTAACAATCTAATTGTCCTTCAGTCACTCAGAATATAGAACCAATGTAGGAAGCACTTCCAGCTACAGGATATTTTATCTGTGGCACCTCTACATGATAACCACCTCTTTCCACTGTCTCAAACTTACACCGTTTTTAATGTTTGGAAAACATACAGGATTAAATCATTTAGAGATTTGTATATAAATAATGTCTTTGCATCCTATGAACAATTGCACTCTAAATTCAGTTTCTCATCAACATAATGTCCAAATTAGAAACTTTGCTAAACAAAATCTGCCCAATTTTCCTCACCTCCCACCTATTTCTATTACAGATGAGATATTGATCGTCTTGGGGACAGCATTTCTATAATATATAAAAACATTTTAAAGTCCCTTCCTTTTAAAGATCCCAGAGTACAGTGGGGAAAGGATCTCTCACTCAACATTTCAGAAAAGGTGTAGAAGGCAGCCATGCACAGAATTCACTCGAGGTCCATATGTGCAAAGCATTCAATAATTCAACTTAAAATCTTTTATCGAGCACATCTATCATGTTTGAAATTGTTCAAAATGTTTCTAGGGCAGATCCAACCTGTGAACATTGCAATCGAGCTCCATCTTCACTGGGCTAGATGTTTTGGGCCTGCACCAAATTAATATCACTCTGGACGAAAATCTTTAAATACCTAATAGACAGCCTTGGTGTTACAATCCATCCTAACCCATTAACTGCTGTGTTTGGTGTACTCCCAGATGGGCTTAAAGTGGAGAAGGACAAACAAACTGTTATCGCCTTTACTACACTACTAGCCATGTGTGCCCAACTACGTTGCGCATGTTAAAGTTGCCTGTGAAGGGCTCCTTGTTTAAATGCGGCTGCCAGTCGTGAACTGGGCCCTTCGTTGCACAGCATTATGATTTTTTATAAGGGAAACAAAATTACAAAAGAAAACCCTTGGATATTGATTCGATAGGAACGGCCTACTCGGAATCACTGTCCGAATCGTAATTATGTGGTGGTGTAGGTACATTTCTGCTTCTGTCCGTTCACAGTCCGTCTCGTTTTCACGACGCTGTTGTTTCCTCTCACGATCTCTTCTCAACCTCTCTCTAATCTCGCAGGTTGGTTTGTGGCAATCCAAAGAGTAAGGCAATATACACGGAGCAATGGTTATAAAAGGGGGACACATAGGTATCCAGGCTCTTTAAAGCATAAATAGGGATCACTTCACTGACATGTGAGTAAGCCACGGTACAACTGTGAGACGCGCAGCACTCGCCGGTTACAACGTAACAATGATAATTTCCGGAATGTGCTGTTACGTTGTCATTCATTTTACCCACTGTCTTTCTTTCATTCATATGTTACGTAGGCATGTACCTTTTATCTTCGTCAATCTTATTCTCTAACCAGGCCTCAGGAGCTAACCAGCGTAACACTGTCCACCACCCCTTTCGTTATTCCAGCACATTGTTGACATCTGGGAGTAACAACAACGTACTAAACTGGAAGGTGGTCTACGCATGCGTGGAATTCGCGGACAAACAAAGATCAAGATCTAAATGAAGATCTCTTTAGTTAATTTAAAGCACAATTTGTTTAGTTTGAATGTCTGTGTTTTGAGGTGTGACTGGCGTACTACAGTCTTCAGTAGTATAAGCCTGGAGAAGATTCTTAATGCAATGCCTATGTTTTAGCTGTCTCTCTACTGCCATCTAGTGCTTCTTCTTCTAATTCATTTTCGGACAAACAAAGATCAAGATCCAAATGAAGATTATATATAGAGATTGGCACATAGACTTATCTTGCTCAAATGGAAGAATCCTAACCCACCTCTTTTTAGTCAGTGGATAACTGATGTTATATACTATTTGAAATTGGAAAAAATCAAACATTCACTTAGAGGATCTGTTCAAAACTTTTGTAAAACCTGGCAGGATGTAATCAATGATATTTTAGAATAAGCCCTATTTGGGGATTCCCTCTGTACTACTCTCAAACGTTTTAATCTGGCTGTTGGCCTTTCTCTCTTTCTCATAGGTGGGGGTTGAACTGAATTTAGTTTTGTTAAATTTGATTTGATTGTATGGAATGTTACATGCTTTACATAAATTCAATAAAAGATATAAAACAACAAAAAAGGAAAATGAAGATTGTTATTTTAGAATTGTCAACCAACCAATTGAAAACCAAGCAGTGAATTGAAGACAGTAGCATGACCACTGACAAACCCAGCATCAGACTTTCATCCAATTTCATCAAAATCACAAATATTAGGCATTTACTTATGGTAGTAATATATAGTATATCATCTATCCGTCCATTTTGTAACCAGCTTTTCTAATTCATGGTTGTTGGGGCTGATACCTGTCCCAGAAACAAACTAGAAAACAAACCTGGATGGAGCATCAGTCCATTACTGGGCACACACACTCACACACACACACTTAGACATTCTCATCCAGTCTATAGTGCTTTGTGCTTATTAAATGAATATGTGCAACATTAAAAGAATCATAGCCCTAATTGTATTATCAATGGTGTCTCACAGGTCTAGAAATCCCCAGATTGGTGACTATAAATTGGTTTGGGGGACCTGAGGAAGGTCTGCACCCCCATATTGCCTCACACAGCCCACTAAGCGTGGAGGAGTGCTGCCTTGCTCCCTGTCTCCATAACATGGCTGCCTCACCAATGGTATATGCTGATTGGACAACAAACTCCAAAGGAACCTGACAGGTTTTTGGAGTTCTTAACATGAATACTTGCAAAAAATGCCATTGCTTGCAAGTCTGAATAAATGACAATATTTATTTCTATAACACATTTTCATACAAATGATGTAGCTCAAAGTGCTTAACGAAATGTCAGAGAAGTAGTTACAAGCAAAGAAAAACAAATTCAAATTAGATAAGAAAAATAAAATGAATTTCTCTGAGATGAACAGAAAGCCATCTTAGGCACATGTCAATAAAATTACACAAAAGGCTGTAAGCAATGGTGATAAGTTAAGTTAGCTGATTTAATCAAGAGTTGTTCTATGAAATAACAAGAAACAAATATCATACATAGTAGCCTGAGCGTGAGCCATAACTTGCATGATACATTTGGCCCAGACATTTCCCAGACTAGTAAAGCTTCTCTTTAGCTTTGCAAACTAATATATCGCTGTACAAGTGAAGCCAAAGGAACATGAAGGAACAGTTTATGGCTGAAATGGTGCCGTGCAGCAGCGTTCAGGACGTCCAACCTGTTTGCAGTTACTTGATATTAATTCATTATTATTAGTAGTGCCTTGCAGTCGAGTTGTGTTAGTGCTTGTTATTACTGTATGGCCTCATTTTTAGTTAGGTTTGAACTGAAAAGTACAGCACATCTGAGTAAATATTTCATTCATTAATCATTTTAATGATGCTTTATTTACAGTAGGCTTCAAATACTCTACTAATGTAAAATAATTGCAACCAAAAGTTGTTTAACGTAACCTTAAAATATAGCTGCTAAACTGCTGAAGCGTATATCTAGGCAAAGCATTAGGCTGAATAATAGCAGTGCATAATTTAATGCAATTATTGCTGTAATGAAATCCAGTAACACAATATATACTGTAAATTTAGGACACCCTGGCTGGTAGAATAAGCTAACATCTCTGTTACTTTAGAAACAGGTGATTGGACCTCTCTATAATGAACTCTCTGAAAGTCACGCTCTCTGTCTCAGATTCTTCGTCATCTCTCTGATACTTGTTGCAAAAAAAAAAAAGAATGTAAGACATGAAAAGAGTACAGAAGCTGGTAACAAAAGCTCACTTAACAAGCTCAAGTGGACAATGAAGAGAATGAACACATCTCTGAAAGGTTCAGGCGGTAGTGTGCCAGTCTCAAAGAACATCAGGACATTTTCAACTTTAATGGTCCTTTCAGTCTAACCTCACTCATTAATCACTCACAGCTCCTCTGCAAAATATCAGACTGAGATTTGAAGGTCCCTTATACGTGCTGCTCTCTTCATGGTAGCTTATTCCATATATTTATGGCTCTCAGTATGAAGAAAAACTTTTTGACTTTTAAACGACTCTATAAGAAAGCAGTTAATTCATCTGTTGGAAAAAATTAAGTTAAGAAATGGACATTTTAATGAAAAAATGTGTATTATTATATTGCCTGGAAAAATTCTCTTTGGATAAAAACTCTTTGATGTGCATATTTTGACTTCTATATTAAGTTTTCAGCCGGCCCCTTTGGGACTACTGCATAATCAGAAAGGAGTATACATTAAGATGGCACAAGGTTAAGTCGCTTTTGATTTTTTCCAGTAGACTTTTAAATTGTGTTAGATAAAGCCAAATAGAGCAGACGTGTAATAGGCCCAGATATATTAATGAAGTGGAAATTTAAACTTTATCTGTTCTTTTAACCAATAGAATTTTTTGACTAGTGTACATCATCAACACTTTAAAATTGTATGGAAAAAATCAAAAACACACTTTGTTTAATATAATAAAAGTGAGTTAAAAAATGGATGGAACTTTTTATAGTGAACACCATCCTGTAGTACTTTGTAGTGCAGAATTATGATACAAATTCTAATAAATTACAATAACACATCAAGTGAATTGCTCAGGGGTGAGAATTAAGTCAAAGGTCTGTAACTGTGCGTTATAATCATCCTACATTGCTGAAATATTAGTCTAATGCTAAAGAAGATAAGACGATATGTTTCACCACACTGTATAGAGTACAGAATCTTAGTTGTTAGCGATACAGCAGCATTTGTGACAGGTACAATACTAACTTTTATGGCTGGAATCCACACAGAAATGTTACATGGAAACTACTATATTGCATTATGATCAATATATAGACTTAAAAATAAGCATTCATACACTGCTTTAATTTAAACAGTTGTAAATCATCCTAGATCTGGCTTTTTTAAAGTATATAAAATGATATTGGATGGGTGGAAAGATACTTGTTTCAGAACTCAGAGAGGATTAAAAGTGTATTAAGACCCCTTCAGTTTCTGCATTTGAAACACATTGATCTACACATCAGTCTACACTCAATAACCCATAATAACAAAGTAAAAAGGTTTGAAAGTTTATTAAAAACCAAAAATCGAATGTCTCATTCATATAAGTATTCAGACCCTTTGCTTTAGCACTCCATATTGCAGTCAAGTACATCCTGTTTGCTTTAATTGTCCTTGAGATGTGTCCAGAAGTTGACTGGAGTGACAAACTGAACTGGTTTCACTTTGTTTAGAATGGCACACACCTATTTATATAACGTCCCACAATTCACACTGCATGGCACGACAAAAAAGAGCCATTGAGTCAGAGGAACTCTCTATAGACCTCCGTGATAAAACTGTGGTGACGCATGGATCAGGGCCAGGGGATAAAACCATTTCTAAAGCTTTGAGTGTTTACAAATGGCCTCAATAACTGTGAAACAGAAGATATTTGCAACCACCAGGACTACTTTCTACAGTTGGCCATCTGGCCAAACTGAGTAACTTGGCAAGAAGGACCTTGCTCAGAAACAAGACCAAGAACCCAGCAGCCACTCTAACAGAGCTTCAGAAGTCCTCTGTTGAGATATGAGAACTTGTCAGAAGTATGGCCCTCTCAGCAGTACTCCATCAATCATGCATTTATGGCAGAATAGCCTCTTAAGTAAAAGGCTGCTTGGAGTTTGCCAGGTGACATTTAAATGTCTCTAAGAGTATGAGGAAACAAATTTTCTGGTCTGATGAGACAAAAATAGAGCTCTTTGGGCAGAACTTCAAGCACGTTGTCTGGCAAAGAGCAGGCACTGCTTATCACCTGCCTACTGCTGTCAGTTTGGTAAAGTGTGGTGGTGGTAGCATCATGATGTGGGGTGCTTCTCGGTGGCAGGGACAGGGAGATAGGTCAGAAATGAGGAAAGGATGAATGCAGGCAAGTACATAGAGGTTCTTGAAGAAAACCTGCTTTGGAGTGCATGTGATCTCAGACTGGGGCAAAGATTCACCTCTTAGTATGACAATCACCTGAAGCATACAGTCAAGACAACACTGAAGTGGTTGCAGGACAAATCTCTGATTGTTCTTGAGTGGTTGCGCCAAAGTCCAGACTTAAACCTCAAAGAACATCTGTGGAGAGCCCTGAAGACAGCAGTTGGTACTTCCCATTCAATCTAACATAGCTTGAGAAGATCTGCCAGGAAGAATGGGATAAACTTCCCAAATCCAGTCGGCAAAGCTTGTAGAGACTTTACCAAGAAGACTTGAAGCTGTAATTGCTGCAAAAGGGGCTTCTACAAAGTCTCGAATGAAGGGTATGAAGACTTATATGAATGAGAGATTCACGGTTTTCATTTTAAATAAATTTCCAAACCCTTCTGAAAGCATGTTTTTCACTTTGTCATTATGGGTTATTGAATGTAGATTGATGGGCAAAAATGACCTATTTATCCATTTAAAATTAAATCTACAGCACAAAGATGTGTACAGAAAGAGAAAGGGTCTAAATATTTTCTGAATCCACTGTAGGCAGAATAAAAATGCCCACAATCCAATATATTAATATGATAACTGTTTGGAATTTCCTAATTTAATTTCAGATATTGTGTAATGAAAGCGTACATGTTGTGGAACTAGCTCCGGACACAGACAGGTAGATATATTTAATCACCACCACACGTTTATTTACACTAATATTTACAATCACAAGTGCCACACTAAACCCCAAGATACTCCCCCGAAGTCCAGGTGTCACACTTACTCTTCAGGCCGCCTCCACTCTCTTCTCCAAGCACTTGTCCTCTCCTCACCCGACTCCAGCCCTGAATGAAGGGAGGCGGCCCCTTTTATAGTCACCCGAATATGCTCCAGGTGCTTCCCGGCCATCTTCCACTGGCACTCCCCAGTTTGGCGGAAGTGCCAGCTGCGCACCCGGAAGCACTCCAGGTGTCCCCGATCTTCTTCCCCCCAGCACTTCCAGGTGTGGCGGAAGTGCTGAGGTCCAGGGCTCCAAAGGCAGCAGGGCGCCCCCTGGCGGCAACCAAGGGCCCCTACAGGGTCCCCAAAGCAACCAGGGCGGTCACCCCCTCATGGTCTGGAGGACATGCAAGCCCTCCTCTGGTCCTCTTGGGCGTCCCGGCTGGGCAGCAGCCCCAGCCATTCGCCACAATGTATACAAATAATGCAAAACATTTTATGCTAACTCTGTTGAGTGAATGAAATCCCAGTGTGAATACTAACAGTGTGCCCCAAAAACATTTCACCTACATCTTTCACATAATACACTTTTGTTATGGAGTATATTTCATGTTTAAGGCTGCTTGGCTTGTTGTTTATAAGAAATTTCAGACACTTTTCCAGGTCCCCTGGCATGTAATTGTAAGAGGAACTCAGCTGTTCTACAAAGAATTCAAGCTGCTAAGTACTGCCAGGTGTTCATTGTTTCTTCAGCAATAATAATGATGATGATTATTATACTTTAAACTTTTTTTTAATTCTCCTGACAATCGATTCTTGGAATATAATGCACGTAACCGAGGGCTTCTGTCAGCAGATCTCCATTTCCAGTTGAGTTTGTGATTTCTGTCTGAGTGATGACCGTCATGGATCAGATCAAAAGTGAAAGCATGAATGTGCATTTCAGGCTTTCCAGCTGGCCATAATGCATGATGTGCCAGCATTAACAAAGTCATGGCTTTAATTTAGCCTTTTCATAACAACTAATTACAGTAATTGAAAACGTATGAGATTCCTGCCCACCCTGCTGAGTTTTTCTGTATATAGCAGCTCTAATAATTATAGTGCTATAAAGTAGCAGTATATTTGATCTTACATTTAAAATCATTTACTCAGTAAAATTGCAAATGCAACGTTTTTAAATAACGGACACTGTGAATACCAATGACCAATATGTTTTATTATTAACTATGCTGTTAATAAGTTGTATCCAAGTGTGATTATTGTTCAGCTACCATTAAAATTGTTTAACAGTATGCTTCTGTGGCTTGGAAGCTAGCACTGCTCCAGTACCCGACAGTTTGTGCTACTGCATATTCCAATCACCACACAACTCCAATCTCATGGGTTCTCTTATCAGTGCTATGCCGACAATACACAACTGTATCTGTCATTACCTCCGGAGAACAACATGGCATCAGCTAGAGTCTCTGCATGTCTTACTGATATCTCAACCTGGATGCAGGACCACCATCTACAGCTCAACCTGGCAAAAAACAAGCTTCTTGTGATCCCGGCCAGCCAGTCAGTTCAACTCCCCATGTCTGTACAGCTTGGCTCACTGTCGCTAACACCCGTCAGGTCAGTTCATAAACTTGGGGTGGTGATTGATGATTAGCTAACTTTTTCTGACCACATTTCTACTGTTTCTTGTTAATGCAGGTTCATGTTGTACAACATCCACAAGATCAGACCCTATCTGACAGAGCATGCAACACAACTTCTGGTCCAGGCTTTGGTCTTGTTACTTATGCACAACTACAACAGGCTTCTGGAAGGAGTACCCGCATGTGCTATCAAGCCGCTGCAGATGGTCCAGAATGCAGCAGTCTGTCTTGTATTTAACAAGCCAAAATGGGCAAATGTCACTCCTCTGTTCAGGTCACTGCATTGGCTCCCTGTAGCAGCACACATTAAGTTCAAATCCCTGATGCTTGCCTTCAGAATAATCAATGGGTCAGCACCTAAGTATATAGCACTACTGGTGTAGTGCTATATGCCTGCTCGCCCACTCAGGTCTGCCAGGGATCAGCATCTGGTGATGCCACCTGTGAGTGGTATCAAGTTTCAATCCAGACCTTTTCCTGTGTAGTTCCACGTTGGTGGAACAGGCTACCCACAGCCATCTGAACTGCTGACTCCCTCAATGTATTTAAGAAGCAATTGAAGACCCATCTGTTCTCTGAATACCTATCTAATCGAAAAAAGAAAAAAAACTTGCTCTGCGATATTTTATATTGTCAGTTAATTTATTGATTTAGTTAAATTATAATATTGACTATAATACATGATTGTAAATTATTAGTTATTACAACTATTCACTTGTGGCGATCAAATTTTATTACCTGTTCTATTACAATCACTGAACAAACAGGCTATAGCCTAATGTTACTCGATTATGTTTACGTCTTTTGTAAGTCTCTTTGGGTAAAAACCTCTGCCAAGCAAATAAATGTAAATTTAAATATCAATAACCTTAGATATCGATGACGTGGTAGGGCTCAAGCAATCTTTGTAAACAATACATTTTATTGTTTGTGAGATGGAAAGTAGCTTAACAAAGCAGTTGAGTTAAGTTAGATGCATATGCACTCAAGATTCCCGTTAATCAATCTGTCATCTCACTTGCTTGTCACTGTATTTTCAGTGTTGGGGAGATGCTTTTCTGTTAGCAATGGTCACGATTTACTAATAAATCAACCTCAGTTTGTATTTGACTTCCGTTCTGCATAATAATTGTTTTGAAGTGACACCCATAGCAACCATTTTACTCCATGCTTATATACAGTGAGACTTGTTTTCAGACCTAGCACCCTGTCCCCCTCCTCTTCTTCCTCCTAACTGTATAGCCATATCTGAGAGAATATACAACTCTTAGCAACTCAAGAAAATGTAATACAAACAACATCCATCAAGAAAAAGATCCAAACCTTTTTCCAAGTTAGTGAAAGGTTTGCAAGATTTGTTTTTAAAGTTTAGTATTACTTCACAAGATGATAACACAGCAGCAAATCTTATGAGATGAGAGAAAATAAATATGTCCTCCCACTCTCACAAACCCATAGTGCTGGTTCTTTCTTACAGTTTATTCTAAAAGAATGGCAGGACATGTCTAGGGTAGTGGTGCGATTAGTAGAACTGCACTGATTAAAAATAAGGGTGTGATGCTGGAAGTTTATTTGATTCCAAAGATGGCAGCGATTTGAGCACAAACCATAACTGTGGGACAAACGATGAGTTGGGCAAACATAGGTATAAGGAAAATCCACAAATGAAAATCAACAAAAAAACATTAAATAACAGAATACATAACTAAATCATTTGTTTTAATACTTTTTGATTTTTAAAATCATTATTTTAATATATTTTAATTTGAGAGTCTTGTTTCATGATAGAACTACCAATATTAAACTAGATGGCAAAAAACAGAGCATAGCTGGAGAGCAATGAAATTGCTGTCAGTGTTAAAAGATATAAACAAATCTCTAATTGGCCCTTTTTCAAAAACTACTCCAGATTAATAGATAAAGCAGAAATAATAATAATAATAATAATAATAATAATAATAATAATAATAATAATTTAATTTATTTATAGGCGCCTTTCAAGGCACACAAGGACACCTTACATAATGCATTGATAACAACACTTAAAGCTAAAATTATCAGACAGAATAAGCCAGCTTAAAAAGATGGTAGAGTTTAAAGGTAGGAAGAGAGTCGATATTACGAATGTCTTGTTGGAGAGAGTTCCAGAGGCGAGGGGCCACTCAACTGAAAGCTCTGAACCCCATCGCAGTCAAGCAAGCAGGAGGTACTGTATAATAAGACTGATAAAAGAGCAAGACGATCTAAGATATGAGTAGGAATGGAGATGTGAAGAAGATCAGAAAGATAAGGAGGTGCCAGTTTATGGAGAGTCTTGTAAGTAATAAGCTGAATCTTAAAATCAGTGCGATATTTAATAGGTAGCCAATGAAGTTGCTGAAAGACAACAGTAATGTGTTCTATGGAAGGGGTTCTGGTAATACAGTAATATGAGCTGCAGCATTCTGAACCAATTAACCAGAGCATGAACAAGAATAGCAGTGCTGGTAGCTGAAAGAGATGAATGAAAACAGCTATTACGTAGATGGAAAAATGCAGACCGAGTAGCATTATTAATATGCACCTCAAATTTTTAAGGTACTAAGGAGAATAACACCTAAGCTCTTAACCTGGTAGGAAGAAGAGATTAGAGAATTATCAATAGTCAATGAAATATTATCACATTTATCCAAAACAGATTTAGTTCCTAGCAGAAGAGCCTCTGTTTTATCACTATTTCATTTAAGAAAATTAGCAGACAGCCATGATTTAGCTTCCTGCAGATAGTCAGAGAAGGAAGAAGGTGGAAGAGTGGAATCAGGCTTAGTAGACAGATTGAGCTGGATGTTGTAAGCATAATAGTGAAAACGAACATTAAATTTCCTAAAGATATGACTGAGGGGCAGAAGACAAATAATAAATAGAAGGGGACCCAACACAGAGCCTTGGGGAACACCACTAATAGCTGGGCAAACTTGTGATTTGAAATTTTTAAATTGTACAAACTGTGTATGATCTGAGAGATAAGATTTAAACCAGGCTTAGAGAGTGCCAATAATACCAATCGATTTTAATTTGATGAAGAATATCATTAGATATTGTATTGAAGGCAGAGCTCAGATCAGGGAGCACAAGTATGGTTAACAGCTCAGCAGGTCTTTTGTGATTTTAACCAGGGCTGTTTCTGTACTGTGAAATAGACGAATGCCAGACTGAAATTGTTCAAACAAATGATAGTCAGTAAAATAAGAGTGAACCTGCTTAGCAACAGTTTTTTCAAGTGTTTTTGAAAGGAATGGTAAATTTGACATTGGATGATAATTATTTAGGTTGTAGGGATCTCAGATTTCTTGAGAACTTAAATTTTTACAGCCATCTTAAAAGATAAATGAACAAGACCAGAGATAAGGGAAGAATGTATAATGTTAGTTATTAGAGAGGAAAGAGAAGACATACAAAATTTAAATAGGAACTGGATATTCTAATAATACAAAATATTTCCTCCACAGTCTGGAGTTTAAAACTAGTAAAAAAGACGAAGGGGGAATCATAAAATGCTTCATGTAAGGAATTTCCAAAGTGGTCAACTGCTGGTGGGTATTTCCAATCTTCATATTAAAAAGGGTCATAAAAGAGTTACATTGATCGGTGCAGTAAAATTGAGGTGAAACACTCAGTGCTCCCAGGTGCAGCATAAAAGGGACTGGATCACTTCATTCCAGGAGCCAGAGTCAGGAGGAAAAAGGACAAAGCTTGCCAGAGTAGGAATAAAAGTGGACTCAGAAAGACAGAGAGAGAAAGAAAGTAGAAGACTAAGTGATGTTCGACTGTGCTTGCGGTACTGTGCATTGGTGCTGCAGGGAAATGAAGGAAAAGATTTTCCAACTGAAAATAAAAATGTGTATTGCTGGACGTGTTCCTAGTGTCTGTCTTTGTTGGGTTTGGGGAGCTGGTGTGCCCACCAGTATTATTTGGCAGATACTGCATCACAAATATGTATGTTCTGCTTCTTGCAACTGAGAGGACGTGGCAGATGTTTGCGGACCAATGTGGCCGACCAACCACAAGTGTTACCTGGTAGGTAACCACCTAACAATCAGATTGCGATTCAGACCTAAAACTGAATGTAATACTCCGACCTTTACCCTGTCAAACTTGCTGCCGTGGCTTCACCTCGGGAGCCGAGGTTCGATCCCTGTAAGGGGATGCAAAAAGTGCATACACCTGATGAGCCCCAATAAGGCTGAAACACGTGGTGTGGTCTCCTTGTATTGTTTGGCAGATAATGTATCACATATGTGTGATCTGCTTCTTGCAACTGAGAGGACGTGACGGATATTTGCCGACTGGCCGACCAACCACAAGTTTTACCTTGTAGGTAACCACCTAATAATCAGATTGTGATCCAAAAAAGCAACATTTATTTATGTCTCGATGCATGCTCAATAATCCAGGTAAGGAAATTCTAGAAAATTTATTCTGTTCATCTGGACATAGTTTTTCTCCGATACGTTTCATCACTCATCCAAGTGACTTCCTCAGTCTCAGTTGACTGCAGGTTTCTCCACCCTTATAAAACAGAAACATCAGCATATGATAAGGAGTGTCCTCTACAGCCAACAGAGAGAAGGATGCCAGACACAAACTGAAGATTTGGACAATTGGGTGAAGAATCTGACTGACAGACAACTCACCCAAGCAGAAAAAAAGTCCTTGCTAAAGGGCTAAACTTTGCTGTCACACTAAAACAAATCCCGCTAGTGGAACTGATCACAGCCACAGAGACAGCAATCAGAAATAACAACATTGCAGAGGTGGAAGCGGAGCAACTGCAGATAAAACTTTCGGCATGTCTCAGCAATTCTAAGCCTGCTGCACCCAATATCAGTATTGAGGAGAGGAAGGCTCTTATGGCACTCAGTAAGGACGACAACATCATCATCCTTCCAGCAGACAAGGGGAGGTGCACCATGGAGCTAAACTAGGCAGACTATCATGAGAAAATTTTGTCTCTGCTTAGTGACAAAAACACTTATGAACTCCTAAAACAAGATTCAGGTAGTGGTTACAGGAAAAAGGTGATAGATTGTCTGAAGCAGTTAGTGCATGACAACGCTATTGACCAGACCTCATACCACAGATTATACCCAGTGGAAGCTACACCAAGTCTGTATGGTTTACCGAAGATACATAAACAGGATGCACCGTTAAGACCCATTGTCTGCATGATCAATTCGGTTACATATAACTTCTTATAAGTTCCTGGCCACTGTCCTCAACCCGTTGGTAGGCAGCTCAAAACACCATGTTCAGAACACTTTAGATTTTGTGGAGAAGGTGAGAGATGTCATTATGGAGGCAGATGACACTATGGTCTCGTATAATGTTACATCTCTATTAACTTGCGTTCCAGTTACGGGAGCACTGGAGGTGGTCCATAAGAGATTACAGGATGTCCCCACACTCAGAAAAAGGACCACTGTCAGCAAACCATGTGTGTCTGCTCTTGGAACTGTGTTTTTAATTTACATATTTCATATACAAAGGCCATTACTACAGGCAGAAACATGGCTGCACTATGGGTTCCTCAGTTTCAACAATTGTGGCCAATCTGTATATGGAAGAAGTGGAAAAGAGGGCGCTATTATCCTATCCTGGAACACCACCGAGCCGCTAGTTCAGGTATGTGGACGACACCTGGGTGAAAATCAAATCTCAGGAGGTACCACAATTCACTGACCACATCAACTCAGTGGACAAACACATCCAGTTCACCAGGGAGGACATGAAACATGACAGGCTGGCTTTTTTAGATTGTGAAATTTCCATCCGCAATAGGGGACATTTGAAAGCTGATGTGTACCATAAACCAAGGCATACAGATCAGTATTTAAGGTTGGACTCTCACCATCTGCTAGAACACAAAATAGGTGTCATCAGGATTCTACAACACAGAGCAAACTCCATACCCACAGACACCACAGACACAGTGGCCAGTAAAGCAGAAGAACATCATATCAAAAAGGCCCTGACTCACCTTTTCACGGCGACTTTGATATCTGACAACTTGTTTTTTACTTCGGGCAATGTGCGACTTTGTGAACTTTAGCTTTCGAGTTTCTCCAACACTCTATGTCACTCGATCCACTGATTAAACCAACAAATAGTACGTTTTCCTTGCCTCCACTTGGTATTCGCTAAACTTCTTCTATTTCCTCTGTGCTTTTGCCATTGCCTTTTCACAGAACGCTGAGCTTAAAGGCTATTTATATTGATTTGCATATTCAAAGAGGTGTAATTCTGGGAGGAAAAGGGGTGGGACAGCAGGCGCGTGCACGTGTGTTACTTTTCACGCTGACTGGGATTTATGTAGTGGAAGAACGTGGAAGTTGGCGTTTGCACAGATTTATGCATCTGGATTTTTCTGTGCGTACACACATTCCCGCTTTTGTACTTATGCCATGTTATAGTGTGAATTCTACGCAAAGCGTTATGCATGAGGCCCCAGGTCTCAGTGGCTTTCAAACCCCAAAACACAATACGGCAAAAATTGGTTCACCCCAAGGATCGGCTGCCCCGGCACAGACAGATTAATATAATTTACGCAGTTAAGTGCCAAGAGGATTGCCGTGAATCATACATCAGGGAAACCAAACCAAATAACCACTGGCGAAGCGGATGACACAACGCAGAAGAGCTACCTCGTCAGGCCAGGACTCTGCAGTCTATTTACATCTACAGGACAGTGGTCACTCTTTCATTGATGAAAATGTGCACATCCTGGACAGGGAGAAACGTTGGTTTGAGCAAGGAGTCAAAGAGGCCATTTACGTGAAAAAGGAACAACCATCTCTGAACCGAGGAGGGGGCCTAAGGGTACATCTTTCACAATCTTACAATGCGGTGATTGCAGCCATTCCCCAACTCTCTGTGAATGGTACCTGCATATTATTGATCACACGGCCCATTGTTAGTCAATGGTGCTAGTTTGGTCATTAGGCCAAGGTACTGTTTATAAGGCTGGAGAAACCTGCAGTCAACTGAGACTGAGGAAGTCACTTGGATGAGTGATGAAACATATTAGAAAAAGACTATGTCCAGATGAACAGAATAAACTTTTTAGAACATTTATTAATTTATTTTCCAAGCTATCATACTACGTATACTTTATATTTATTTAATTGTGCTATGTACACATGAAACTCTGCAGTGGGCTGGTACCCTGCCCAGGGTTTGTTTCCTGCCTTGTGCCCTATGTTGGCTGGGATTGGCTCCAGCAGACCCCCGTGACCCTGTAGTTAGGATATAGCGGGTTGGATAATGGATGGATGGACACATGAAACTAAACTTGCCTTGGCTTTACTAAGAAATTGCTACTTCTTACTATTATGTACTATTTGATTTGTGCTCCATACTGATACATTGGTTTCTTGTGACTTAAGCTCCTTTTAATGAAAAGTGTTCAATGGTTCTTATCACTACAGACCGACTACACAGACTGTGACTTATAAGATCATGTATGGTTACACCACTAAGTGAGATGAACTCCTGGTAAAACTGGGTTTTGGAAAGAAAGGCTTAAAACACTCAGTCGGCTGTCAAAGTTTCTTCTGACTCCACCTGTTCCAAGCTTTGGTAGTATGGGGGAGACTACTTGGGGGAATTCACCAAATTTCAGTGTTTCACAGCCTGGATTTTTCTGTTCTCAGGGAGGACTTGGGGGAACGATGACCCAGGTGAAAACTTCAGATATCAATTAAGGAAAACACAACCCAAATAGCTTCAGAAGATTTGAAAAGAACCACACTTTATAAAATGCCAGTCCTTTGTCAAGTACTGTACTCGATTCACTCCACATAGGGGTACTCCAAGTCAAAAGAAAAGAGAGAACTAGTTCTTCATGATAGTGTTTTATAACCTTACAACCCTTATCTGATTGGTAAAAAAAGGCTTTAGTTCACCCATAAAGGCCATGGTTTTCTAAATTTTGATATTCCTGTCATAATAAGTAGATAACTGAAATTCTGTGATAGATAATTTTACACTGATATTATTTAGTAATGTTAATTATTTTCTATAATTTCTTTGCTTTATTTTTGTCCAATATCCTCAATTAGTACTACAGACATACGAGCCACCAAAATGTACTGCTACTACATGAAATTGAAGACCCGATGGAAGAAGCTGGCACACATGTACAGTGACATCTTCTTCTTAACGAAATGCAACAATTTCTAAGAAATGTAATTCTCTATTACCACATAATGAGATCTATATGATAAAAAGTCACTAGCCCCGAAAAAGTAGATTTTCCCACCCATCAAACTACTCAACTTTTCTTAAATATTATCATGTTAAATAGCTCCGGGCTCAAGTAACTGTCATGCTTTTTATTTGCCTGTAGTCTACACATTTAGCAATTTTAATTTCTGGCCAAAGTTATATTTGCTGACAAATCCATTGGAATTAAAAGCAAGTTGTTGACACCAAGAGATAAAAGTTTCAAGTAGACTGCAGTCATGTAGTTAGAGTCCAGCTCTTGTAGCACCTCAGCACTGGCACTATTAATCATGTACTCACTTAGAATTAAACAACAAACAAATGTTTTGCTCTTTAAAATATTCAGATGTGACTTAATAAGCACTTTCTTACCAAAGGCCTGCGTTGATAAAATAAATGCACAATCTTAAGTTTCAGGAAACGTGGTTTTGTGATAGTTGAGCAGAAAAAAAATCCTTATTTTGTAACATGAATTATGTTCACTGGCCTGGTCGTTACTTGACCCACTAATTGACATTTTCTTTCATTAATGTGGACTTACTTTCAAATGGGGATGTTTAATTGTTAGCCAGGTCAATTCTCTGGCTAATAATGCATGTTAAGTTGGTGTTTTTGAGTACTTAAAGCTTTTTGAAGGTAGGAAGTCTTTATTCAATTCCTCTTGGATTTAACCACGTTTGTGTAATTGAGATCAATGGACTTCAGTGTACTTTTCCGTGGGGACCAGACGGCTTTGTGTCAGCATTTTCACTCTACACCACAATGAGTTTTCAGCTCTAGAAGTGTGCACTGGGGACCAGGACTATATTTCACTTGATAGTCATTTTGCCAGATACTGAGTAAACAAAAAAAAAAAACATATAAGAAACTGTTACACCTCTTTAAAGTTAATTTAGTTTTGATATTGTCCTAAATGTTTTGTTTAATTTTGTTTTCTATATAACCCAGTCAAAGTTCTTCATTTTTTGAAACATCATTGAAATAAATACCAACTATTCATAAATTGTAATGCATTTCTAGCAATTTTATAATTCATACGCCTTTTTAAAAATCTGTCTGAGATGGGTGTGGGTGGGGGGTTTAAGTGGTGATGATGACTGAATATTTCTCAACTCTCACCGAAATTTTGCAGATTGTATTTTTGATTGGAATGTGTGTTATATATTGCAATGTGATTTTTACAGCACCTCTTGGTTATAACTGTTTTATTTTTACATACAGCATATTGTAAGTGCTGCACTGGATGGACTAGCATCTCGATTGGGGTCAGGACAGATCTTCTACCAGTCCAGAAAAGTACAAGAATGGAGACGCAACCTGGCTGGGATGGTCCCCACTTTCTTTCCCAGTTGGGATGATCACATAATGGGTGGACTAGGGATGAGTGGAGTTTTTGGAAAATTTGTCCCCCATCACAAGAGGTGGAAGTGCTTCCCTGACTGGAGCCCAGTATGGACACCTTCAAGGTGGTCTGGGTATTGTATTACAGAAGGGTGACCCTGTCGAGGTCCTTGCGTGCCACAGGAGTCACTTTAAAGAATGGACCTTCCTAATTCACAAAGTTTCTGTATGACCTAAAAGTGCTTCCAGCATGCAGTGCCACAGCTGGAGATCTCCTGGGTCTGAGATAAAAGTAGCTGTTCTGCCTCATCCAACTGAGTCAGAACTGGGAGGCAGAGGGAAACACTCACCAGGAGGAAGAGAATGAGGCAGAGGAGGAGATGTGCTTTATTACTATTATTAATAAAATATTTATAAACTAGATAGCCGATGCCCGCCGTAGCATACGGCGGCATAAGAATAGGAACGGAAAACGGTGCATTGCCTTCGTCAACCGTTTGTGTCAAGAAATAACCCACTGATAGGAACAGGCAGTTGCCGGATTCCAGAATACAGATCATGTTGTACAAAAACCCGTCGACAGAAAAGATACTGTCGTTCATTTTATAACAATGGCTTAGGAAACAACCGTCGCAGTATAATGAAAATAGCAAGGAGCGAAACCAATAGCAAAGAACGAAACCAATGCCAATGGTCGAGAAAGTACCTTCCTGTAGCAGGCTACAGAAAAGACCAGGCGCACACATGGCCGAAGTGAAAGGTCAAGCGGTCAGGCTAGATATAGGGCGGTGACGTGACACCAATGGGGTCATGAGAAAGGAGTGGGGAACGCGGTAATCTGAAGGAGAAATAGGAATCGAGAAAAGCAGCGTGGGGGTGTATGGGAAGTCGCAGGCAGCATGGGAAAGGGTTTGGATGAGGACGAATAGGAATTGAGAAATGCCATGTGGGCTGCGTGTGGGCGGGACCGGGTTTGAAGAGGAAGCAGGACGAACCATAAGAGAAATATATATAAGAGATATACTGTGTACTGTGGTGGGCTGGCGCTGTGCCTGGGGCTTGTTTCCTGCCTTGCGCCCTGTGTTGGCTGGGATTGGCTCCAGCAGACCCCCGTGACCCTGTAGTTAAGATATAGTGGGTTGGACAATGGATGGATGGATGGATGGATGTATATATGTATATACACTTTATTACTATTACTATTATTATTTACTAGTACCTTGTTGGACTGAACTAAAAAAGCCTGAGAACGTATCTGTGGGTAATAAATACTCTTCATTTTTAACCCTAAACTATGTTTGGTGGAGCAGTGGAGCCCCCCATGAGTATTTCTAGAGATAAAGCAAACATTGGTATAGTTAGTTTGAACCTGCAATGAGATCTAAAAGGCAGAGACCTAAAGATCAGCAGCTGTTTCTGAAGGAAAGATGGTGATAACTGTAGCTTAAATAGAATGTGACGTATTTACCATAACCTTTGGCACACCAGCTTGTAATCCGAAAATGACAATATACTGCTGTATCCCGTTTCATCTAACCATTGTGACTACTAGAAGGTACTCTGCCAGTTAAGAATCAAGACCACTGAATACTTACAATCAGATATGCTGGAGGCTTTTATTTTTTGCAAACTCACAGCTAAACAGAATAACTTTTCTTATCCTCAGCAGAGTTGGGGTCTCTTAACATAACAAGCTAGAAGTGTAACATCTATCCCAATTCTGCAGAGTAATGGCCTTGAGTTCTGCTTTGGTTGGAGACCAAAGACCAGCTGTCCTGCCTCTGTTGCCCATGCTGACAAGCCAAATTAACATTTTGAGATATAGCAAAATGAATTTCAGATATCCTAAAATACAGTTCTCCTGTTAAGATATCTGAAATTTGTTTCAAGATATCTCAAAATACAGTATTTAAGATATATGCAATCCATTTTGAGATATTACAAAATGTATTTCAAAATATCTCAAACATATTTTGAGATTTCTCAAATTATCCTTGCATGCATTTTAAAATATCTGAAATTCATTTTGAGATATCTCACCATTACTTCCTGTAAAACTTCCTATTATTTCAATGGGACATCCTATCCATTTTAAGGTGTCTTTAAATGCTTTTGAGATACCTCCAAATGAGCAGGCATTTATCTCGAGATATCTTAAAATTGACAGGAAACTAGTTTGAGAGATTTAGAAAAATATTTAAGATATCTTGAATTGCATTGTAGATATCTGAAAATGATATTCAAATACTGTATCTTGAAATAAGTTCATGTCATTTTTAAAGATATCTTAAAATCCATAAACGCTGACATATATTGAAATACATTTGAAAATATCTGAAATGAAGCAAAGAGTCATTTTAATATATCACGAAATGAACTTGAGATCTAAAAATGTATTTTAGATATCTGCAATGTTGGCCGATATAAAGATATCTGAAATAGATATTAAGATATCTCAGATACATTTCCAGCTGTCTTAAAATAGCTCTACTGTGCAATGCATTTCATGATATCTCAAGATAGGTTCCTGCTCATTTTCAAGACATCCTAAAATAGAAAGTCCATGTGAAAACATAGGCAATTTAATGAGACATCATTGTGAGATGCCTTAAATTTCAGATATCTCAAAATGCTTACAGACCTATTTGAAACAGGTCTATTTGAGATATTTCAAAATGCACAGAAACATATTTCAAAATATCTTGAAATCTATTTAAGATATCTTAAAATGCATTTTTAACATATGTATATTTTCAGATATGTGTAATTCATTTTGTGAGATCTTAAATCCATTTCAAGCTAATATAAGATAATGTTAATTTGCCTGTCAAATTTTCTGTTACCTTTACCATGCTACTCTGCTGGCACAGAAATAGCTGTCCACTTTTCTCTTCTATGACTTGTGATACTCCTGTAGAGTGTCCTACATAACGTATCCTCTATCCCCTTATTAATAAATTTCCAAGTGCTCCCAACATTTTACTTAATATGGAGAAAACAGGGCATAAAATGGCAAAAGGGAATTTTTATACAATCTTCTAACATGCCAGTCTAGTGTATACAAGGCTTTCTGGATGTCTGACTCTCACAGATATTATGGTGCACATGCACTACTGTTAAATGGGAGAGCATTTAAGAATACAGAAGAATGCAGAAGTAATAACAGGAAAAAAGCAGCTGTTGAGTAAAGAAAAAATAGTGAGAAGTCAGCTAGAGTAAGGTGCCCTGACAACACAAGCAGTAGGGCAAAAATAAAGAGAAGAAGGAAAGAAGGTCATCACATTCTCATGTCATAATAGGAAACTGAAGGCTTTGTCAAATATTATCATTTTTTTTCTAATTGGTTTTGCTATCGTAGCAGAGTTATGAGTGTGTACTGAAAACATTTGAAGGAGTGCAGACAATATAACTTTAAATCTTGTGAATATGATGAAATATAGTGTTTTTGAACATTTGTTGATCCTGTGAAAATCTATCTATCTATCTATCTATCTATCTATCTATCTATCTATCTATCTA
>JANRMT010062814.1:112495555-112514381 GCA_026402145.1 Polypterus bichir lapradei | reverse complement strand
CTATCTATCTATCTATCTATCTATCTATCTATCTATCTATCTATCTACATTATAGATGAGATAAATGCACTTGTGAATTCCATCAGGACTCTAATTGGTGTGGTCTACAAGACTGGACAACAGACACCATATAAATTATCCATAATTTCAACATACAGCAATTACTGACCATAACATAAGAGCTGGCATTTTCGTATTGACAACTTTGAGGTTTTCTTAGTCTAAGTACATCTTTATTATGCAGCTTGAAATATAGCTGAGCTTGACTTTTTTAAGTATTATGTATGTAGAAGACCTGCAGTGACATCTGTGACCCATACTTTAGTCAATACTATGGTACAGCACATACAGTGGAACTTTAAAGATGTATACCATTTTAGCAATGTGTACTTTTATTAACAATCAAAACAAAACAGGGAGTTGAGTTAGAAAGTCTTATACAGAAGGCAGTTTGTTTAAGCAAGGGAAAATCCTCCTCCGTTTTTTTAATACAATTGGGCCAGTTTTTAATTTCAGAATCACCACTGCCTAAGGGGTGTGCTTCATAATTCAGAATATCCTTGCTTTATCTTTCTTATTTTCAAATACAAAAATATTGGTCTAGTTTTTATAGTTTAGTTTACTGTTTCTTGGAAGATGCTTACTGTTAAATATGATTTGACTTATTTTTGAATTTTCTGTTTTGATTTTATAAACAGTTCTTTAATTGGTGTTTTTGTTTAAATGTTTTAATTATTCATTAGTGAATAATTATTATTGTGTGTTAAATTCTTTTGTTTCTTGCCTTTTCTTAAAAAAATGTTCTTTGTTAAATTTTACATTTTTTTATTTGTTTTAAAAAAATGTCATTTAAAAATTTGGTGATTGTTTTGAATTTTCTCAGTTTTCTGGTACAGCCTGAAATTCCATAAAATTATTTTAATAAAAAAAAGATTTTTCATTATTTTAATAATTATGCCTAATGACCCAAAACTATACCTGATATAAAACAGCAATTATAATTGCAGAAACAAATTCTATACATGAAACATCATATTTAATTCATTTTAATAATAAAAAAGCAAGTACTGTCAAATAGCCTTTAAAAAGTATAAAGCTTTTGTCCCTGGTTATACTTTTTGTTTATGTTCTCATACAAAAGTAAAGAAAAAGCAACAATTTTAATAACAATAATAAATGTTAATTTCAATAATACTATAAGATGTCACAGAAATGCATATTTTGTACAGTTTGTTCTTAACAAATGAAAAAACAAGACTTAAAATGTACTGAGACCCAAGTCGTGATTTATAGATTTTGACTTCTTATTTTTTAAAAACTTGTAGGAGACAAGAGAAAACGCCAGGGTGCAGATTACAGCAAGGGCCAGTAAGACGTAGAGACCAATTTCAGCGTTGTCTGTATGTAGCTTAAGTCCTAGGAATTTCACTTGGCTCTGAAGTGTGTTCTCGATAACACCAGTGGTAGGGGCTACAGTGGTACCTGTGTGGAAAATACAAACACAGTCAATTTTAACATTAACCGAACACACTAATGTAACATGATAAATGTTTATCTTAACTGGTGCTTCATTTCATTATTTTCATTGTAATTTCACAGTGCTTTTAAGTACCATGATAGCGCAAAAGAACACATTTTGCAGATATCAAAATACATCTTTTGTTTTTCCATTCTAAAAATGTTTCCTAATTTTTGTTTATTAGATTAATTAGTTTCTGTGTGCTCAGCATAATTATTTAGTGGTTATGTGTCACTCCAAAGGAAGATCACAAATAGGTTAGTCATGGTAAGAAAACTGTGGAATAATGTTAGGTACAATGCATTTTGTCTCTGCCACTGTTCAGACTATACAGCTTCCAGAATTAATATAAATAAAATACAAACACAACAGATACATTTTTTCATAGCCTAAGCATAAATATAACGTATAATAAAGTTTAATTTTACATTAAATACATTTTTATCTATGGACTCCTGTAGTAAAACAAGGTTTGCAAAGTCTGTTTTGCTTCGTAAATGTTAAATGTTCTTGAATGAACTGATGGCTTACTATCCCCTCCTTACCTTCTGAATCTGGCTGCAAGCACATGTCATTGGGGAACCCGTTACAGCGAATGATCCTGGCATAGTGTCCTGCTGATTGCTTGGCAATACGGGGCAAAGCAGGATCTGATCGATTGACATAGAAAAGACCAAAGCGGTCAGAAAATCCAGTAGCCCACTCAAGATTGTCCATTAGAGTCCAGGCTGTATAGCCACGAATGTCCGCACCATCCAGTTTATAAGCTGTACAAAAAAGAAAATAGGTAATAATTACATGTAGGTGCATTTTTAGGTGACACTGTGTTTTGTAATGGAATCATACCATGATCCATCCCAGGTCACACATTTTGCACTGTGGCAACTGCTGGTTGTCAGCCGAGAACCAGTGATGCCTGGATTACAATGGCCTTCTTTTACAGTGACAGCAATAGGAGAACTCTCATCCTCAAAGCATGTAGGGACTGTCTGTAAGCACTACAAGTGGAGAACTTCCTGATGGTGTGAACTGACTGTTCTCTCTTACTCAGCTCCAACTTTCTGAGCAGCACTGCTACTACACTCCACCCATTCATCCACAGTGCATATCCTGACAACTACACCAAGTGATTTGTCATGGAATCACACCATGACCTATCCTTGGTTGCGCAATTTGCACTGTAGTAATTGCTGGTGGTCAAAAGAGAACCCAGGAAATCTGGATTACAAGAGTCCTTAGAAGCAGTTCTTGCTACACCACAAGCTATTAGAGATCTCTTGTCTTGAGGCATGCGGGGACTGCCTCTAAGCATTGCAAGAAAAGCACTTCCACGTGACTTCACCTGAGCTCTCTCTTTCACTCAGCTCCCTCTTCTGTAAATCACTGCCACTATATGCACTGACTAAGCTGGTAGTGCAGAATGCACATAATTCCAGGATAGTGAATTTGAATCTTTCTCCAGTTACTGTCCGTGTAGAGTCCTGTGTCCTTGCTGCATGGAGTTTGCATGTTCTTCTAGGACCTGTGTGGATTTGCTCTAGATGGTCCAATTTCCTACCACAACCCAAAGACATGCAGGTTAGGGGGATTGGCAACACCAAATTGGTCCTAGTGTGCATGGTGTGTGTGGGTGTGTTCCCCTGTGATGGACTAGTACCCTGTCAAGGGGATTGTTCCTGCTTTGTACCGTATGCTGGCTGGGACTGGCTACAGAACTCTGAGACCCTGTTCATGGTTTAAGTGGGTTAGAAAATGACATGACAGGGCTGTCTGTGTGGAGTGCTAGTACTCATGGTACTTCTGTAAAATAGAACAAATAATAAAATTCATAAAACAAAATGAGCATACATTTTATTTTGTGGCATTTTTATGTTACTCTTGTTTTTTGTAAAATGTGTTCACATGTTTGGGGAAAAAAAAATCATCTTATAGTTCTTTATATTTTATATATATGACTAATAGATTATTTAGTCAGATCTGTTTGGAGGTGTAAACCACATGAGCTCTTATTTGCGTTGTAATAGATACAATATAGAAACAAAATTATTGTAGAGAACCAGTTGATCACAGGTTGTGTAAGACACACGATATTTAAAGACAAACAAGTAAACAACTCTGATACAAGGAAATGTTATACTGTACAATATTTACAGAAAATTAAGTTTGCAATTGTATTAGTAATTATTATTATTAAATTTTATTATCCAAACCTTTTAGTGCTTCATTAATATAGCTGGTATAGTAATGTTTTCTCCAGACGTCGTTTAAGTCTACTTCCCCACGTTCTGAAATGCCATTCTCTGTAATATATATAGGGGGGTTACCATATTCGTCTTTAATATATTTTAAGATTTTTCTGAATCCAAAAGGGGTCACTTTCAGCCAAAAGGAGCCTGAGCCTAGCCAGCTACGATCTGTTTCAGCTTTTGTTGCCCTGGATGTAACAAAAACAAGAAAAGTGTTAACCTGTTATGGTATTGGAGCAAATGCAGAAAATGATTGTTTCTTAATGTCCCTATTTTCAAGTAAAAGTGCAGAAAAATGTTAAAAAAATGAAAATAATACAATATTTATTTATTTTTTTACTCAAACCCATCAAAGTAACATATCATTGATAATTCAAGTCTAGGCATTCACATCAGCTGGGTGTAATTACTTTCATTAGAAACAACCAAAATACCCGCGCTTCGCAGTGGAGAAGTAGTGTGTTAAAGAAGTTATGAAAAAGAAAAGGAAACATTTTAAAAATAACGTAAGATGATTGTCAATGTAATTGTTTTGTGACTGTTATGAGTGTTGCTGTCATCAAGGATTTGATTATCATTATTTCTTTCAATCAGGTTCGTATTTGGAGGATGTGCTGTGTTCAAGTTACATTCTGTGTTTGTCTAGTCTATCCCTGACCATCTCATAATCGGTTTGAGTTTCATGGTTTGTTTCAATTACGACAGTATTTGCAGGACTTGTGTTGAAGTGACATTCGGCATCTGTCAAGCGTTGTAAGCAAACAACCGGCTTCATCAATAACTTCGCATCCAGCTTTTGAGAGTTGAAACATTCATAAACATCAAAGTGTCCACTACTCAAATCGTCACGTGTGAATCTAAGATGTTTAAGAGGCATTGGCGATTCTCCAAAGGTGTAAAATATTTGGCCATTTCGGTACAGTTGAAAGCGACAACTGAACAATTCAGCAGCAGCCATCAACTCACATGTAGAAGCATAGGTGAAGGACTTAAGCATTTCACTCTTATAGTGCCCCTGTGTAGTATAGTTATTTCGGTACAGTTGAAAATGACAACCAAACAATTCAGCAGCAGCCATTAACTCACATGTAGAAGCATAGGTGAAGAGCTTAAGCATTTCACTGTTACAGTGCCCCTGTGTAGTATATGAATATGTAGCGGCAGCGTGTCTATGAACTTGTAGAATTGCCTGCGAGTATTTAGCGACAGCGTCTCTATGAAGTTGTGGATTAGCCCGCGAGTATTTAGCGTCAGCGTCTCTATGAAGTTGTGGATTTGCCTGCGAGTATTTAGCGACAGCGTGTCTATTAAGTTGTGGATTTTACTGCGAGTATTTGGCGGCAGCGTCACGAAGTTGTTTTCGTCTAGCTGCATCAGAAAATGTAGCACGACGTCTGACACGCCTCCTTTTTACTATTTTCTCACAGCTTGGATTGCTGCTGACGGACGGCCTTATATGGGCAGGCAGTCAATTACGTGGGAGGTGTGGGTATGGGGGACGCAATATAGGCAGGCAGCCAACTACGTGGGAGGCGTGGTGATGGGGGACACAACTCCGCCTCACACTGCGACCAAGCTGCAGGCTATGGATGTATATATGTACTTAAGTAGGATTCAGTTATGACCGTTACGCGTAGAATTTCGAAATGAAACCTGCTTAACTCTTGTAAGTAAGCTGTAAGGAATGAGCCTGCCAAATTTCAGCCTTCTACCTACACGGGAAGTTGGAGAATTAGTGATGAGTCAGTCAGTCAGTCAGTCAGTCAGTCACAGAGGGCTTTGCCTTTTATTAGTATAGATACCACCATTGAATAATATCAATCAGCCACCTTCAGATAATCCTAAAAATCTACTTGTTCTTATTTTCTAAACAGTGAATTAATATCATTATTTTTATTTTTATAACAAATCAATGAAAACTGCAAGAGACCAAGGTAGCTCATACCATGCATTAGAAGGCAAATACAACCATAAGAAAATTTTATGTTTGAATCTTTCTGGACCTTGGTAGGATGGCTCCTAAAATATATTCTGACTATCATTTAAATTTTAGCTATTAGATAATTCATATATCATTTTCTTCTGTAGTAATTGATAAACGCATACAGTGCATTGTCATATGTTAATTGAAAATGTTAATGATGAAGAACTGCAAACGTACGTGAATTGGTTGAATCTTTTTTATTAGCAAAAGCTCAACCAAGCATTCTTTTTAGCTGCTGGTCTGACTAGCACAGCTTCTTCAGTAAGACTGTGGGTCAAGACTCTTACTGACCATTCACAAAAGAACTCCTGATCTTTGGGTCACTACCATGCTGCATGTTCCAAGCTGATTTGAACTCCAAATCAGATGGATGCTCTTACATTCACCCCTAGAATTGATACAAATTGTAATTCACTGTTCTCTCAGTTGTTACAACCTGCTTAGCTCCATAAGGCAGCGAAGCAGCCATACACACCATGATGTGCCTTCAACTATGAGTTGAATAAGGTCATGGTTGTGTTATGCACTGTTTTGTTTCTACCAAACATAACACAGTTTTACATTTACATTTAACTGTCATCTGTCCACAGAACATTTTTCATTTGACTTGTGGAGCACCCTGATCACTAGCAAACCTAGTGATGGGTAGCAATAGCAAACTTTTGATGGACGATTTTGAACTTTTTGGAGAGCTTTTGCTTCCAGTGTGGTAATCTTCTACCTGTTTAGTGGATTCTGTACTCTAGTGACATGGGCATAGACATTATTAGGCGGCAGATAATGCCTCCAGGTGTCATTTTGGGGATCTTTGTCTCTTCCTTAAGGACTAAAGGGTATGCTGTTACAATGAACTCTGTAGCATTCCCACTCCAAGTGGAAGTAATGAGGTTCATTTGTGCAAGTTCCACTTGACTGTGGATTGATGGCGGAATGGCTTTTTAGAAATGCTTTTGACACTATTTTTCAGTTTTTTTCAAAAAATGTTATTTTGCAGTCCACTGAAGCAGATATCTTATGCAAAAAGCAGGAACCAGAAACTCTTTAGTTTTTCTTACAGAGCATGGCAACTTAAACTCAATCCAATTTTGTATTAATTATTTGCAAAATCTACTCTAATCCCACTATTTTCTAGACAGTGCCATGTGTGCGCATCAGTGGGTCACCCTCCGAGTTCCTCCCAAGTATGTAAATCCACCCCAGACCAAGAGGGGGAGCTACTGCTAACTGTCTTGTCCTTTTCCTCCACAAGGGCAACTGTCTCCACCACTTCCAGTCCCTGGGCCATAAAAGCACAACCGTCTGGAAGGAAGCATCACTTCACAACTAAGTGACCACAGAGATGGAAATCTTCTGTAACATGAAGAAACCTTTAAATCATTTGGCACCACGTCAACTGGAGGCTGTTGTTTTGTTCCATTTTGATGCCATCAAGCGTTTGTTTCTTTGTTTTTTATTTGAATTGAACGAGACTGTTGAGACTGTAATTCCCTTGGACGACAACAACACTTATAGACTTTATCCAAATTTACATAAAATATTTTTAAATAAATAGCTATTTAAATATTAGACTGAGATAAATTACAGCTTGTCACTTTCTAAGTATATATTGTTTTACAAAAGCAGAAAGCATAATATCTATGATTTTTATTATTATATGTGATTTATATATTACCATACATTTTAGTAGATGTTTCCATTTCATAAACCATTACAAAAGGCAAGGTAAAAACAGGTAAAGTGTCTTCAGCCATTGTGCACAGAACTTTGACATTCTTACAAGTTGAAGTACATTTGTCCACAGTATTTCCTTAATTATTGCTTTTATATTTACCTTAATGGCTGTTTGTTTACTCTAGTTAAGCAAGATAAGGGCAGATTCTTGAGCAGTGTGCTGTAATCAAGTCTTGTGAGAATGTTAAAAGAGACTACCAAATAACCTGTCACATCTTCTTATAAAATACGCTACCGTGGCTGTCCGTTTGTCTGTCGCAAACCGTTTGACCTATTGACCTGAAATTTGGTACATATATACTACGTGACATCTACTATCCTCTTTCGGGGTGATGATTGACCTCCAAGGTTATTCCTCTTTTAATTTTTATTTTAATTTACTATAGAATCAACTCTCGGCAGTGGCTATACTGCACATGTGTACGGGCGCTGTTCTCAGCCCTACCACCTTCACCATCACTTCTTCTACCTCTTCATATCTTCAATCATTCTTGAGGTAGATTGAACACTTAAGTGCCAGCTTAAGTGAAAAATAAAAGAAAACATACTAAGTAATTGCAACACAAAAACAGACTTAATCAGTTTTAACATGTAAAGATGGCAACAGAAGAAGAGAAGCGGGCCACTAAGGTGGAGAAAAGAAGAGCTCCTCATGAAGCAGCAAGCGCATCAACCTCTGAGCAAATGAATGCTAAACCTACAGAGAAAGAGTATGAAAACTATGAATGCTGAAGTCAAGTGTATTTACTGCAGGTTATAGTGCAGTGCGCCATTACTGGTCTAAACATAAGGTTGAAAAGGAAAAAAAGACATAGGATAACTCTATTGCCGAAAAGAAAAGAAGGTAAGAAACACATAATGCTTCAGCTATACAGTCTTCATCACATGGACCTGATGAAAGTTGTACAGCAGAAATGTCCCATCTCTTATCAGTTTTTCTTTCAGCATGGTAACAAACATCTTTTTTTGCTCTTTTAGTATGCACACTAACACATTCCTTCAACAACTTGATAAGCTTCAAACTAGTTTTCATGCAAAATGAAACATTCCAATAATAATTCCTGTAGATTAAGTTACTGTACCTGTCAGCATCATATGACTGAATAATAGTGGCATATTTAAAGTTATAAGCCAACACAGTAGTATAGTGGTTAAATCCAAAATAATCAAATGTTCCTTTAATTCTTCTCTTTTCTTCTTCTGTAAACTCTGGTAATCTGAAATACAGGAAACAATATTTCTTATTGTTAAAACAAAGAAAATGGCACTCAAGTGCAGCTCACTTTCTGCATGATGGTAGTGCATATAATGGCATGGTCATGATGACATGTATCAGAGGAGTGATAGTTTCTGAAATACTTAGTTTCTTTATCTAGCAGATACTAAGGAAGGTTAAAATCTGATGATATTGTAGCTCAAGAGTGAACTAAAAATAAGTATAGTTTGTCATAAACTACAAAAAAATGTACACTTACAGTTAATTTTACTCTGATTAATAAACATAGTCATATAAAATACATAGAACATTAGAACAATCTAAACAAGAACAGACCATTCAGCCCATCATAGCTCGTCATTCCTATCCATTTAATTCTTCTAAAAGAACATCAAGTCTAGTTTTTAAAGTCCCTAAAGTCTTACTGTGTACCACACTACTTATTCCAGCTTATTCCATGTATCTGTGGTTCTCTGTGTAAAGAAAAACTTTCTAATGTTTGTGTGAAATTTACCATTAACAAGTTTCCAACGGTGTCCCTTTGTTCTTGATGAACTCGTTTAAAATAACAGTTTTGATCCGCTGTATTAATTCCCTTCATAATTTTAAACACTTCAGTCATGTCTCCTCTTAATCTTTTGCTTAAACTGAAAAGGCTCAGCTCTTTTAATCTTTCCTCATAATTCATCCCCTGTATTCCTGGAATTACCCTACTAGCACTTTTCTGGATTTTTTCTAGTGCTGCTATGTCCTTTTTGTAGCCTGACATCCAAAACTGTACTACATACTCCAGATGAGGCCTCACCAGTGCATTATAAAGCTTGAGCATAACCTCCTTGGACTTATACTCCAGCACATCATGCTATATAACCGAACATTCTGTTATGTTTCTTAATGGCTTCTGAACACTGCAGGGAAGTCGATAGCTTAGAACCCACTATGACTCCTAAATCCTTCTCATAAGGTGTACTATTGATTTTCAGACCTCCAATTCAGTTCTAATTAAAGTTTACTTTGGCCTTTGCTGTCCAGGGGCCATAGTGGCCAAGTAATTAGGACTACCACCTCACAGGTCCAGCACTTTGTTTTCAAATTTTTCACCAGATAGCTGGCGTTGTAACCTTTCCACATTCTTCCCATGTCTACATGGAGTTTCCTTTGAATACTGAAATTTTCCTTGCACATTTTCCAATAACATTTGTGGTAGGTTAATTGGCAATCCTAAATTTGTCTTATCTGAGAGATGTAAACCTTACAGTGGACTTGTGCCTTGTCTGGAGCTGGTGATGCTGCTCTAATCTCCTGCGATCCTGAATTGTATTAAGCAGGTTTGAGAATGTCATGTTTTTCTGTTATCATGCTTCTTGGTATTAAATATGATTTTATTTTATATTGGGATTTTAAGAAGACTAAATGTTTAAGATTCAAAATGTGTTACAGTTATGCTTGAAAGTTTGTGAACCCTTTAGAATTTTCTATATTTCACATAAATATGACCTAACATCATCAGATTTTCACTCAAGTCCTAAATGTAGATAAAGACAAACCAGTTAAACAAATGAGACAAAAATATTATACTTCGTCATTTATTGAGGAAAATGATCAAATAGTACATATTTGTGAGTGGCAAAAGTATGTGAACCTCTAGGATTAGCAGTTAGTTTGAAGGTGAAATCAGAGTCAGGTGTTTTCAATCAATGGGATGACAATCAGGTGTGAGTGGGCACCCTGTGTTATTTAAAGAACAGGGATCTATCAAAGTCTGCTCTTCACAACACATGTTTGTGGAAGTGTATCATGGCACGAACAAAGGTGATTTCTGAGGACCTCAGAAAAAGAGTTGTTGTTGCTCATCAGGCTGGAAAAGGTTACAAAACCATCTCTAAAGAGTTTGAACTCCATCAATCCACAGTCAGACAGATTGTGTACAAATGGAGGAAATTCAAGACAATCGTTACCCTCCCCAGGAGTGGTCGACCAACAAAGATCACTCCAAGAGCAAGGCGTGTAATAGTCGGCGAGGTCACAAAGGACCCCAGGGTAACTTCTAAGCAACTGAAGGCCTCTCTCACATTGGCTAATGTTCATGTTCATGAGTCCACCATCAGGAGAACACTGAACAACAATGGTGTGCATGGCAGGGTTGCAAGAAGAAAGCCACTGCTCTCCAAAAAAAACATTGCTGCTTGTCTGCAGTTTGCTAAAGATCATGTGGACAAACCAGAAGGTTATTGGCAGAATGTTTTATGGACGGATGTGACCAAAATAGAACTTTTTGTTTTAAATGAAAAACGTTATGTTTGGAGAAAGGAAAACACTGCATTCCAGTATCCCATTTGTGAAACATGGTGGTAGTAGTATCCTGGTTTGGGCCTGTTTTGCTGCATCTGGGCCAGGACGGCTTGCCTTCATTGATGGAACAATGAATTCTGCATTATATCAGAGAATTCTAAAGGAAAATGTCAGGACATCTGTCCATGAACTGAATCTCAAGAGAAGGTGGGTCATGCAGCAAGACAACGACCCTAAGCACACAAGTCGTTCTACCAAAGAATGGTTAAAGAAGAATAAAGTTAATGTTTTGGAATGGCCAAGTCAAAGTCCTGACCTTAATCCAATCGAAATGTTGTGGAAGGGCCTGAAGCGAGCAGTTAATGTGAGGAAACCCACCAACATCCCAGAGTTGAAGGTGTTCTGTACGGAGGAATGGGCTAAAATTTCTCCAAGCCGGTGTGCAGGAATGATCAAAAGTTACTGGAAACGTTTAGTTGCAGTTATTGCTGCAAAGGGAGGTCACACCAGATACTGAAAGCAAAGGTTCACATACTTTTGCCACTCACAAATATGTAATATTCGATCATTTTCCTTAATAAACAAATGACCAAGTATAATATTTTCGTCACATTTGTTTAACTGGTTTCTCTTTATCTACTTTTAGGACTTGAGTGAAAATCTGATGATGCTTTATGTCATATTTATGCAGAAATATAGAAAGTTCTAAAGGGTTCACAAACTTTCAAGCACAACTGTATGCTGAAAGTTGAAACCATCTATGTATTATATGGAAATGCTTTGTTTTCATTTTGAACAAATTGGTTTCTATGAAACATACCTAGATTTTGCCAAGCCTTGAGCCAGACTTCTCTCTCGTATCATTGTTTTCATAACTTCGTTGTAGTCTCCATTTTTGAAAACTGGATCAGCAAACCAACCTATGAAAAACTAAAGGGAAAAAAATGTAGGGATCTCTCTGGAAAGTTTGTACTGAAATAAATAACTAGTAGTCACTAGGGAAAAATAACTGTTTGTCTAGTAACAGCAACCTTCTACAACTTGTGAGAGTAAGAGGGTTAAGCAAACACGTGATATTTGTTGTTGTTATTATTCCATATATAGAAAAAACTGTTCACAAATTGCCTGGTATCTTGTCTAGAATGTGGGCTGAAGTTTGGTCTAGCATACCTGTACGAAGCGTCTGGCAGCATCGATGTCCTCCTGTTTATAGGGGTTCCTTGGCTCAGCCCAGTCTGAGTTGATTGAGAGAGAAATGATTCCTCCTTGTGTTGCTCTATAAGTGTCATTGTACAGGTGCCAGGCTTCAGCGTGAGCCTTTATTAGGTTGTGTGCCACAATATAGGGAGCTGTTCCAGGCCGGAAACTAATTCCTATATTATTAAATGAAACAAAAATGTTATTTTTCATAATAAAATATAATATTTATTAAATAAGTTATAATTAAGTTATGACTTAATGTACATGAAAGTATTATGATACACCTTTTAGGTTCCAGTTCCCTGTGTCATTCAGTTGGGGTAAGCGGGCTCAGATAAAATATGAATGACACTGGTAATTAACCAAACCATGACTGGGAAGTGTGGACCATACGAGAGTAGCATGGTGCCTTTCGGTTTCAAAACGTGGGATTGATTTCCAGCCTGGGGACTCTCTTTGCATCATTTCTCCAGGCATATGGCTTTTCTTGCCACATCCCAATGATGTGCATGTCTGTGTTAGGGTAACTGGCAACTGTGAATTGGTCTGGAATGAGTGCTTGTGAATGTGCTCTTACAAGTCCAGGGCTGCTTTATGCCCTGTGAACTGTGCTACAAAGATAAGATTCCTGACTTCAGTTTAGGCAAATGTAGGAGAAAGATGACAGGATGGCTCTATTCTTATCTCATCTATAATATTCTGTTCTTGCCTACTATTCTCTCCTTGAAAGTCTTCACTTGGAACTAGACACTATAAGTGTTTTCCACCACAGGAACATTTATAGCATTCCCACCACAGGAACCTGGGCCATTTGTAGTTCCTGATACTTTTAATAGCTCCTACTCCAGCGTATGTACTTTTTGTTCAATCATGAACTGTTGTGGTAGGGATTCAGGCAATGAATTGCGCTGATTTTTGACCACAAGTGCTGGCACCATCTTACAAATCTGCTAGTAGTTTGAAATTTGGAAAGTTATTGGTAACAATGGAGTGGCAAACTTTCAACCAAATCACACTTCAAAGCTGCCTTCCTAGTGCACCGTGCCATGCACCTCATCAAAGCAATAACCTTCCCTGTGAAGATGCGATCACTTTGAAGCAATAGGGTGGGATGGTCCCCTATTAACTCCCAGTCATACCACCCTTTGCACAACATCACTCTTCGTAGCTGCCTCCCTGGTGTGCCAGACCATGCACCACATCAAAGCAATACCCCGTGAACTCCTGATCACACTGCATTACTCTTTTTTGCATGTTACTTATTTTGCATAAAGGTTCCTGTTGTGCACTAAGAACAGAATACATGAAAGTGGCCAGGGACCACAAGTGGCTCAGGGCCTACATTATGCAGGAGCTCATTTGTCCTTGAAAACAATGTTCCTACAGTGGGAAATTATTTTACGTGTGTAAAGAGCTGA
The DNA here is from genome assembly GCA_026402145.1 of Polypterus bichir lapradei. Taxonomy (NCBI): domain Eukaryota; kingdom Metazoa; phylum Chordata; class Cladistia; order Polypteriformes; family Polypteridae; genus Polypterus; species Polypterus bichir. The sequence continues at coordinate 112,500,775 of JANRMT010062814.1, read as the reverse complement.
GCAGCTGAGAAAAATCACAAGCATAATAAAACAACTCTTGAAAAAATCTTATATTTAAGCCATGTGTCAATCCATAACAGTACATAAGAATGTTGTTGAATATGAAGCAATTATGCCTAAAAGAAAAAAAAACAGGCTGGAAGTTAACAATGAACAAACAAAGGAAAAAAATCACAGTGTGGCAAAATGTTTCTGTATGCTTAAATTAAAGTAATTCATCAGCAAATCAATAAAATAAATGATAAGCTAGCTAACAAAAAAACAAGTAAATCAATAAGAATGCAATCTATGTTGTGGGTAAAATCTGAACAGAGACACAAGCTCACAAAACAGGAAGGCACACAGTTCCTGCTGAAACAACAACTGAAAAAGTCAAAGGGTTAGTGCCTAACATGTTTGTTGGAATCACCATTTTGATTTTCCCTTTGTTCTCTCCTTCTGATTCTGTTTACTATGAACTGAACTGACATCTCCCTGAGGCATCAGACAAAAGGCTGGAGTCAAGCCTGGAGTTGGAGGGGCTTGTATTAGACAAGCCTCATATTTGTGTTTAGGAGAAAAAAAATGATCACTACAGCCAAAGAATGAAGTTTATTTATATCTAACATTGGCTTTATCTACTGTCTGTTTGATTTACAGTGATTCTGAAACTTTCGCCTCCTTTTTTTGTTAACCCTTTTATGGAGAGAACTCAGTATGTTAATGTATGGCGCTCCACAGTTTTAGAGAACCCAGGTTAGATTGCTGGCTTGTTCTCTGCTTGTGTGAAGGTTGCATGTTCTCAATGTGTCGATATGAGGACTTCTCCGCCTTCTAAATATACTACCCATCCACTGACATCCCACAGACTTGAACGTTACACTGAAATTGGCTAGATGCATGCAAGTGCTCCCTGTAGTGAACAAGTTTGGAATCTGTCTTACGTCCAAAGTGGCCATAGTAGCTTCTATATCCCTGTGACACTGTAATCCAAGCAGCAAATGAGAAAAATATGCATAAATAAACAGATACTTTCACTCATTTCTCATTTTGCCTCCACAGCATTACTTGCATTAGGTTAATGTAATTTAAAGTTTGGAATTAATAGCAGTATACTGAAATCTTAAAAAAAATTTCAATTGCTTGTTTTTCTACATAGATACATTAGTCAGGCTAATTTGTCTTGCTGGAATGTGATAAATGAAAAATGAAATAAATAATAACAATGACACAAATAATTTTATATGAATTTTGATATATTAAGAGGAAACATTTTAAGGATAGTTTTTTTAACAAAATAAGTATCACTTATGTTTTGTCTTGGTAGAGTAATATATTGCTCTACTTTTCCCCTTTTGTATTATTAATCTGTAGCCTTTGTCAGAATGCCTCAAATTTCACAGACTTACCACTGTTTATAAGGTATTATAGTATATAACTTCTCCCCACCTTCCCTTCTACATCTATAAGCTCAGGCAATTAGGTGTAGTAAAAGACAAACAGGAGTTAGTAAGTTACAATTTAAACAATGTATTATTGATAATATTCATGAATAATAACAATATGCAAAGTACATTTCAATGTTGGCAACCATACAACGTGATAAATGGTGATGTGTAGTTTCAGGCGGCAGACAGACTTGTCAGTTACTTAAAATGTCTTTAGTTAAGGCATCATTTGTGGTCAGCTTTCTTCAGAACAGACCGTATGCCTGTCTCAATATGGCTGCCGAGCTGTGCTCTTCATTGTGTTGTTCTTTTCATTTCATGGTGTGAGATGGTCATTCAGCAGTTTCGTAAGAGACAGAGAGTGTGGTAAAGCAAGCAAATTTATAGGTTTTCCTTCCAACCCCTAGAGCCAATAGGGTGTTATGGTACTTAAAGGCTTCTGATACAAGCCAGTTCCAAACAGCCATGCTTCAGACCAATGAGGGAATAGAACACCTTCACTTCTGCCATCCCCCAAAACCATATGTTAAGGTAAAGCTTGGCTGTTAGGCAGTCTGGCTTTCCTATGGGGGTTGACTGAGAAACAGCAGAGAAACATTAGCAAAACTTGTTTGAGGTACTTCCCCCCAACCGTGTCATAAAATTCAAAGACACTCATTCCTAAAAGGGGGAGGTAAACAGGAATGCTTCTCACTAATGAAACACTAATATTACATTGCTTTGCCTAAGTTACAAATAAAGACATACAAAATATTTATCAACTTGTATGCAAAATTTCACATCACAACACTCCACCCTGATAAATCTTTTGTACAATGTCTTTATGAGTAAACAGTCTTAATTATTTGAAGAGTCTGTTGAATAACTTGTGCTTTGGTTTGCCAGTGTTAAAAATTGTGCGTGACCATTTGTCCACTACATATCTTCTTTATTTCAAAGATAATCTGAAGAACTTGGATGCGCTCCTGATGACTTGTATCTGCTCCGGCTTGCTTCAACTGTTCCTTTAGCTTTTTGCGTCTTCATATGTCATCAGATCTAGTGGTTCAAAATGAGACAAGTCCACACCTTCCACTAAACTAACCCACTGCAATTTAAGTCTATTGTGCAAATTCTTTTCTTAATCCATACTGGTTTTGTGTCTAAATGCTAATTAGACCCCTGTCCCAAACTATCCATTTAAACATATGCAGCTGTACAATTAACATTAAAAATTTGAAGGGTAACATACCACAGGTGCCAGTACAACCACTACTGCCCAAGTGAGAGCACATGTGCCACTGCATAAACTGTTCACAAACCAACATCTGTGGCTCCTCTTCACATATTTGGGGTTGATTTAGTTGCCTCTTGTGCTTTTCCACCCATGGTGTAAACTTTGACTGCCATCAGCCTTTACCAGTATAGGCTGGCATCACCACCATGAGATATCATAGCTATGCAACTCATCATTCCCCCTGTAGGCCACCCCTAGAGTTGTTTGTACACCATATGCATACTCTCTGTGCTAAACACCTCGGTTCAAAATTGGCCCACTGGTCCTGTGCTTGTACCACAGCTGACAATCTCAGCAGGGAATCCGTATTTTCCCAATAAAACTATACCTAAACATCGGAGCCCATATGACTTGCAAATGTACCAGCTGCACATGCTCTTTTGAAAAGTTCACCAATTTTCTTAGTATACCTTTTCCTTAATAATAGTATTAATTATATTACTTATCCTACTTAATTAATTGATACCCAGAATGTATACTTTATGAACCCAAAATTAATCCTCTTATTTTGGCATTCCTAACTGGTTTGTTCAGTTTCCACCCCTTGGAATATAAATTTGCTGCAGTAATGAGCAAACCTTTCTTTTTAAACTATAGCTGTTGTGACTAGCCCTATTATTGCATGACTTGTGGACTTGTTACTCACTTAAACCCCAGTAAATGTCTTTTTCTTGTTGTCTCCAGTTCTTTTTCATGTCTTTGCCTTTGGTCTCTTCTGCTTTCTTTATTTGTTCCGCTATGTAGGCATGTCTGCAAAATGGAAGGTGACAAAGCAGTTTCTGTCCATCTCATCTTCTTGGTTGTCGACCTGGTGCCAACACTCAAACTTTGCTTCTAGGCATTCATTGGAACAGCTTGGCCACTAGTGCCACTCCACTCTAATGTGCTAGTTGTAACCCGATCTCCTGCATGGATTTTACTCTGCTAATTGCCTTCACTATTTATAACCTGCACCAACCCAAAGTCCATAAAACCTTACAATAGAAGTAGCACTATTGCAAAAGGCCAGAAAATTGAAACAGAAATAACTATTTTCCTTTTTCTGTCTTCCTGCACTACCCTTCTATTTTTTTGTCATTGCCTGTGTGTCTTTTTTTATTTTATAGTAACTGCTACCTGAAAGTGTGGGCTAAAACCTCTCCAAAATCCAAGTGCTAAATCCAGCATCTCTCTTAAAACTGGCCTTTGTTCTTTACTCAAGACCAGTTCACTTTTCTCCATTTTATTGCAGGGAGATTCATTGGCTGTCTTTTTAAACAAATGGTCATTCAGGTTTCAAATTACTGAACCTAAGTTTGTGTGCTTTTTAATTACTGCTGGGCCTAGCAGAGCTGTTAGGACCCTCACACCCCTGTACATTCCTGACTTGCTGCCTGAGCTTGTAAACCTTCCCGCTGCACCATCCCCCATCCTTTGTTCTATGGCGTGTCCTGTTTCATTCAAACCAACTCCTAAACTGGTGCCCTTTCTTTCCAACTCAGTCATTCTTGCACTAGGACTTTCAGACCTTTGACACACACGCACTTGAATTCCTTTCATTTCCACTGTTCCTTGTTTTAATTCAACACTTTCTTCACACAGTACCCATTTGCCATTATCCAGTTCATGCCCTTCAGTCAACAATTGCCATTCAAACTCACCAGCTTCTCTGCCTTCTATCTGATTTCTTTTTCCCAAATCAAATTTCAGTGCAGCACTGGTTACCTTTCCTAACAGTGGTGAAATATCTATCAGTGTAGCATGTTCTTTAAATCCTGGACAGACCTCAGAATTACCTGGAGATTGTGGTGCAGTGGAGAATAATGGAAGAAAACACCCTTTCCGTTTTCCCTTCCCTTCATCACTCTCCTTTTGCTCACACTCACATTCCTACTCTTTATCTGAGCAATCATCTGTCTTAGGTAAGTCACCCACCCATAATTTAGGGTTCCAGTCAGATCCCACTACTACTGCCCTCTTTCACCATGGGTGGTTTTCTCTCCCTTTTTCCCCTGCTTTCACTGCTTTCTACTTTAGCAGTGGGTGTTCTACATGCTAGCATTTCACAATTTTCACACCAAGTGTTACATCTTTTAAAACTCTCACACAGCATTCCACAACTTTCACTTTCAGTCACTTTGCTATTTTCTTTCTCATACTGATCTTCCTTATTACCAATTATACAAGATAGTAAATCTCTTATAACAGCAGCTGTCTTCTTTATACCTGATCTCTGTTTTCCTGCTTTTAATCCTTCCAGCCCCCTTCCATTTTATGGCATGCTCAGCTCAGCTTCTGCTTTCTCTACCTGCACTACAGGTTTCCATTTCCTAGCTTTAGCCTGCCTGACCCTGCCACTCCACTGGAAGATGGCTGACTTTAATATAAATTTAGGCATTTCTGAGTCCACAATGCTACTCTAATACAATTTGCCAAATTCGTTATGGGTTGGCCTACTTTTGCCCCTGTAAGCAAACATACACATAAATACAGAAAGATCCTAAACGAATAAGTGCCGTATGAATGACGCATGCATGT
>JANRMT010062814.1:112472601-112490895 GCA_026402145.1 Polypterus bichir lapradei | reverse complement strand
ATTATTATTATTATTATTATTATTATTATTATTATTATTATTATTATTAATGCTGTTGTTGTTATAATTAGGCCTCCATTTATACAGGAAACAAAGTAATTGGTATGACATTGTCATTAAATAACATTGAAGTGCCTCTGGACTTGCAGCAACCCTCCCAGTTACCAGTTCTTGAAAACTTGAGCTCATCTTGACATACTTGAGGTCATCCATGACAACAATGTGTAAACAGCTTGGCTATCATCAGTATCAAGCTCATACCATCAGTGTAAGCTGTCAAGTGATGACCTAATAGAGGACTTTGCCTTCAGAGAATGTAGATGTGATAGTCAACAAAGAGAATGAAGAAATTCCTAAACATTCACTTTCAAGTTCTGATTATTTAAAAACATATGTGGTTGTATTTGACGTTAAAGTTTATGGCTAAGTTTGTGATGTAAGCTTCTTTATTTATTACTTTTTTATATGTTTATTGTTTAAATTAAAGCTGTTATAAGAAATACTAATGTGGATTTAGGAAGCGGTGGGGGTGGAGGAAACCCAAGAAGATTTCGCTTAGGGTCCCAGTTCGGCTAGCAGCAGAACTGATGATTATGATGCACATTTGTTAAAAAATCTTACACAATAAATAATGTACCATTCCACAGAAGCCTGGTGTATGGCATGAATTGATTTTCACATGGAAAGTTGAACAGATAAACATACAAAGAAAAAATCAAAAACCAGCCACAAAGTCCTCTTGAGTAAAGGGTGGGAGCTAATATTTTAAATAAAATGTGTATAGTATGTTTAGTAATATATTTATTAATAAACATTAATAAATATAACTATACTTAGTTATATAAGTATTACATTACTGGATATACCATCTTTAGTTACAACTTAAAAACAACTTGCGGCAAAAAAAAATGCCCTTCAAGAAGTGATGGGAAAATTTCATTTGCAACATGGTGAGTGTTTCCCTGGGATTTACTTGATTTTAGTTGTTTGCAGTTTATTTCTAGATTAAAGCTGAATATATGTATATGTGCTGTATATTTTAAGAGTACTGTGAGGTTTCATGTTCCTTAGCTTAAAAATATGCGCATCAAAGTTTCCTAGCTCAAAGTTTCGGGTATGCTGTACTACATCATGAAAGAATATAAGCGGAAGATACCCACTGAGAAAATCGTACAGCATTTCCAGTTATGCAAAACAAATGTGTTTTGTAATTATTAGGTAGAGCTGTTAAAGACGGAATGCCTCCATCCAAAACAGAAATTTAAATGTGCACTTGATCAGCCTACATACTGTTTTTTAAGTGCCGGCAGCTGACAGGGTATTGGAGTTTGTTAGAAGCCATTAGGCTGCAGTGCCACCTTCTGGTTTACAAGACAAATGTTAGCAGTTGAGAGACAGAATTAGATATTGCACCTTATTTTGACAAGAGTTAAAACTGCAATTTTTTTGTTTAATTGTATTAACTATGTATTTTGTATTTTGTTCTTTTTGTAATTTTTTAATGATTATGTCTCATTATTTTAGACTAGACTATGTGGTCATGACACTGTATTTGTTAAAAAAATTTGCAGCATCAACACCTTTATAATTCATCTATGCAGTCTCACTCTATTAATTTTTTACGAAACAACAATTTGGGAAAGATCTGGGATTATTCTCAATGCCAGGCAAAGTAATATTTATAATGAAAATGTGCATAAATGGCACAGAACCATACACAAAAATACACATTGGAATCCCCCTCAGCAGGTTTCTTTAAGCAAAACTTAGTTGCACTAGAGATAACAAAGTAAAGGCCTTAGTCGCCAACTTTTGGGTGAGACTGCAATCCAGGAGAGGACACCAGCTTTACAGATGTAGGGGAGTAGTAGAGAGAACATCAGAATCTTAACGTTTTATGACCAGCCACTTCCTTTTGCATTAGAATAAAACTTAGTGACAATCTGTTGGTAAATCCAAGTGACATCAGTGTTCCTTTTACACTACACTTTCTTCTGAATTTATTAATCAAATAATTATTATTATCAGCGACATTAGTAAAGAGATAAAATCAAAAAATACAAAAGCAACTACTGCTACTGTATAGAGAATGGGAGTGACAGATCAGTAAAGTCAAAACAAACAACTACAAGAGTATTATACAAAGAGATTATATTAGACAAAAGAATTGTACCTGGTGCTGCAGTTCCATAGCCATGGCCGATTTGGGCGACGTTGTATGGCTCATTCAGGGTAATCCAGAATTTGACTTTGTGCCCAAGATGACTGAAAAGGACATTGGCATAGTCTCTAAATCGGTCCACGATGGTGTCATTTTCCCAGCCTTTAACATCTTGAAGAGCCTGAGGCAGGTCCCAGTGATAGATTGTGACCTACAAAAAGAATAACAAAATAGCAGATGGCATAATAATTATTCAGTCCTTCATTTACATTGCATTCTTACAGGCATAAGTAAATAACAGAAGTTTAAAAATGTAAATAATATAAGCAGTCATGAGGAGTAATAGTACAGTTAGCTGTTGCTATGACCTTTTTCAGAGGCCACAAACTGCAGCACAGACAGCAGTAAACTTACACAATGACCTGGTCAATCTTACAGTGCACAACTAAGACAACCAGCATACAATAAAACACAAGTAAATCAACAACCCTCTTCATGAATATCTTGTTCATAACAAACCAGTGCCTACTGACAGCATCTGCTAATAAACAACAGTAAGCACCAGTAAAAAAAGCACGTGATGGAGGTTTGAAATTTCAAACTGGATAGGATCCAGCATTGTAAATAGGAGAGGTTGATCGATAAGCAAATGGTTTTTACTTGGAATTAGAAGAAATTTTAAGTCAGAAGCAGCAAAAGTCAGGTATACGATATATTTTTCTCTTTGAATTATTTATTTAATTTTATTGGTTTAAAATTCAGATGACATACTGCCTCATTTCCCTGTCCGTAAATAACACGTGCCTAATACGTCACAAATGTGATGCATGCATCACACCAACCAAACAACAGCAGACCATACTTATCATACACATGATGACCTCATAAAAATGAAGCAAAATGTACAAAAGACACATTAATATCAAAATAAAAAATATAAGGAAATATTTTTGAAGATGTGTGCAAACTTGAGAAAAATCACTAGAAACACTCCTAAATATTCATAAAAAGCAGTACCTCATAAAAGACAAGACAGATTTGATAGTGTTAAAAGCAATCTGACTTTGGATTATCAGGGAGCATCTGTGGAAGCCCATTTTAGTGATTAATTAGAATGTAATTGTCTTCCATGCCTTATGTTATAGGTTAGACTAGTGTATTATTATTTGAAGTTGGTATTACTAGGTAACTTGGTAATATTGCTGCCTCACAGCTGATTGAATTAGGGTTTGCTTCATCAGTAGTTCACTGTCTCTGTGAAGCCTGCACAAATTGTTTTTGCATGGAATTATTTATAGTAACTCACATCTGTGTGACTGTGCCTTATGGTGGATTTGTTGGCCTTTTGTTCCCTGAATAGTAAATGCTTTGCCTTGGAGCCCTGCAATCATGTGAAGCAGGGTGATAATACAGATTAGAATGGCTAATTATAAATTAATTGAAAATGGGGGATATCTTGTTTCTTACACACTGAAATACTTACTTTAGTATTATATGCAGTATTTTATAGTATTATACGGTGTCTTCTATTTTACTGTATATTGTTATATATAGTATTTTCACATGTGAGAAACTGGATAACCTTCATACAAAAGTAAAAAGGTACTGAGTGATATGGAAATTGTAGAGGGAGAAGTGCTGCTCTGATTAATAAGGCTGAAATTGAACAAGTCACCAGGGGCCTCATGTATAAACGGTGCGTATGCACAAAAATGTTGCATAAGCCTGTTTTCACGTTCAAATCACAATGTATAAAACCTAAATTTGGTGTAAAGCCATGCATATTTCCACAGTAGATCATACCCTGGCGTACGCAAGTTCTGCGCTCAGTTTTGCAGACTGGCGGCACAAAGCATCAAAGCAGTGCTACTGTTCCAGTGTGGTTTCCCTTTCTTTTTTAAATCCACATCCATGACTTGGCTTTATAAATACCTTGCAATTAACCTCATATTGTTTATTATTTTAATGCATCTGATTGTAATTAACCTGTAACAATATAATGGTCCACGGAATGGCCAAACTATTCCAAATACCATAGCTGCTTAAGCGTTGTTACTCTCACTGCACCTTCTTCTTCTTCTTTCAGCTGCTCCTGTTAGGGGTTGCCACAGAGGATCATTTTTTTCCATATTACTCTCACTGCACCACACGGAGCAGCTGATCAGAAAGAGAATTATCGGTATACAGCATCAAGCACACGCTGCCTCAGCCATGCTGCTTATTTGAACTGCTCTCACACGGCAAACGCTTCAAAATCTTTCCTGTACGGACCTCACGGTTCAGAAACAGTTTCATCCCAAGAACTATAACCGCACTCAATCAGTTCATCAAGTGCTCCTTGTAGAACTGTTTGTACTTATTAGTACAATCATCTCACTGTAAACTTGCACTACAGTTATAATATTGCTCAACCTGAGCCACTTTATAAAGCATGTATTTACATATGATGACGCTATCATTTTTAAGATGAAATGCAGCAAAATATGTTTATTATATTATACAGATAAAACTTTAACTTCATTTAAATAATCTATATTGTTAATAATTGAACATGTAAGGACATGGTGTCGCTGCGCTAGCAAGGAGCTGGCGCTCCGCTCACGGATTATTCCTGTTTCGTGCTGTATACTTGCTGGGGCTGAAGTGACACTGGATGGATAGATGGATGGAATAATTAAACACATACTAAGAAGATATTTCAATGTTTCTTAAAAGTTTTTAAGATTCTCCGTTCTAAGCTTACAGATGGCTTAACGTCTATTATACAGCTGTTTGTGTGACAATTGGGTATTTGGAGAAAGAAAAGTAAGGACAGGAATTGGGGGTTAATATGTTTGAAAGAGACAGTACTGCTGCAATAAGAGCCACCGTGTTCCCATGTTTAATAACATGCTTTAACTACTATCATCATGAAAATGATATCAAGTATACATCTCAGTATTTTAATTATTCAGAGAGGCTGTAATATTACTAATGTAATGGATCCTGTGTCCTGTTGGAGGAAGAGAAAGCCCGGAAGCACGTAGTGATTCACACACATAGAGCACATAGAAGATCAAATACAAAAAAAAAGCATTTAACGTGCTACTTTAGTTACGATGGGATTTGAGAACCTAGTAAATTAAACGATTTTAAGATGAAGTTTATGATGTTCTACTTGATGTTCACAGAACGCTGAGCTTAAGGGCTATTTATATTGATTTGCATATTCAAAGAGGCGTAATTCTGGGAGGAGATGGGATGGGACAGCAGGTGCGTGCACGTGCATTACTTTCACATATTTTCACACATTCGCACATATTTATGCATCTGGATTTTTTGTGCGTAAGCACATTTTCACTTTTGTGCTTACATCATGTTATAGTGCAAATTCTATGCACGCCATAGATAATATTATAGACAAGATTATAATAATATAGACAAGATAATATTTACCCTTGAATTCTTAAGGTTGTAGTGAGTATAGAAATTAGTACAGCGGAACAAGACTGTTACTTTAAAATGAGTTCAGCAAGAACACAGGAATACATCTGAAAATTGATTAAGGGAAAATTTCGCACAAACATTTTCTTCACATAGAACCATAGACACGCAGAATAAATTACCAAGTTGTGTCACAGACAGTAGGACTTTAGGAACCTGCAAAACTAAACTATGCTATTTTTGGGGAATTAAGTGGATAGGACTGGCAATCTTTGTTGGGTTGAATCACCTGCTCTTGTCAAAATGTTTCTTATGTTGTAACATAATTATACTGCTGAGAGGTGGAAGATGGTAGCCACAACAGCACAGAATGGTGAGGCAGAAGAAGAAATGGAAATCAGAAGTGTACCTAAGTGAAAACCAATAATTCAAGTCAATCTTTTGTCAAAACCAGAACATATAAAATGTTAGTAACACACACAAACTCATTTGCTATAAATCTTTAACTACAACACATTCAATTCTTGAGAATGCATCCATAATCTTGAACAAAACCCCCAGGCACAGAGCCAGTTTAAATAATGTCATGCTAATGAAATCAGAGGACACAACTGGCAATCACGGAAACAGCGCCAGAAAATGTCTGGGCCCATAACAAAAACAAAATAGTGTTGTAGTAAATCCAAATCAAGTTAAAATTTGTTTCTATAATGTTAAAACAATAATTTATAACCGAAGTAATCAAATACTGCTTTGAAGCCACAGAACAAAAACTGTAGAAAACAATCTGGAATGTCTGGAATATCTGTAAGAGAAGCATGCAAAAAAACAATCAAAGTTCTGAAAGTGATAACAATGATAAATCATTTATTTCCTACACATCACATAAGGAGTACATTACATTTAACACATCAGCTTTATGAACCCATTTAGCTTTAAAAATGCTGCTTCTGATATTGTCTGAAAATATGACAATGGAAACTTTAAAGGTTTATTTAATTTGAATTAAGGTTCCCATATGAGTCTGCTTAATAATGGTGTAATTATATGCAATGTGGAAGGAGCACTTGCACCAAGGGCCATAGGGCTGGCAGGCACAAAGTGACGGACATGGTTGTTGCTTTACAGGGCTTTATTATTAAAATGCTTGCCTACTTGATATCAGAATGAAAAGGTTAATGGTGTTGCTGTTCCTACAACTCCATAAACTTTTATGCTTGGTATACTGTATCTCAATTTGAATTGGATTTTTTTAAATGTCACATTGTAGGGTGATTTTTTTGTCCCATCAAGATTCTAGTTGTGCCAATGTATTTGAATGTGTCATTTAATTTCTCAAATGTTTTAAAGCCTTAAACAAGCCTGAGATATAAACAAAAATTCCATTTATTGCAATCACATTGTTAAATTAAGCAGTAATCTAAGAGTTTAGAGCTCAATAGGTCTTAAGGCTTTTCTGATTACCTGTGGTTGAATGTTAGCAGCAAGAAGAGCATCAATAAGGTTTTCATAATACTTGAGCCCAGCTTTATTGATAAAGCTCGTAGTTCCATCAGGAAGGATTCTTGGCCATGAGATAGAAAAACGATAGTGGGTCAACCCCAGCTTTTTTAGCAATGCCACGTCTTCATCTATCCTGTGATAGCTGTCACATGCGATGTCTCCATTGTCATCATTTCCCACTTTCAATGGAGTGTGTGCAAATGTGTCCCAAATGCTGAGGCCTTTTCCATCTTCTCTCCAGGCTCCTTCAATCTTCAAACAATTTTTATTGAAAATAAAAGAAACATGTTAGTGTTATGACAGTCAGAAGTGAACAAATTTGGCTTCAAAGAAGTTAAATGACTGAAAGTTTTGAATCTACACCCATGGTTGCTCATGAAAGTAAATGTCAACAGAAATTTGATTGTGAGAAGGTCTCATATAACAGGAGGACACCACTAAGGTATGCTAATCTCTTTCTAATATCTATGCTGTGATGGATCTTGTACTTTATACCATCATGTGTATATTGTGATTAAACTGCCAGATATGCTCTAGCCCTACTCTAGACAAGGCCCCAATTTATTGACTACTTAGATTTATCCTGCTTGTGTGAGCCTGGTCCTAGAAAAGATACACAAACATTCCACCCAGTAGCACCTTTAGGTGGTGTATGAAAATATTTGTTTAAGTACAACAGCTTCCAGACTCTGATATCAACAGTTCAAACACCCTGCACATTTCCATAAGCGTGTGATCCCTTAAATGCCTTCTGTGATATTTTGGAGTAATCAACACAATGAAATGAGTTCTAAATGCTAAAACACTATCAGGAGTTACAAACATGGCAGTAGCCCTGAGGGTACTTGGAGTTTAACAATGTAATCATAATTATACAAAAAAATCTAAGATATAAATTTATCATTTGTCTAAACTAGTATTGTAAGCAAAGAAGAAAAGCAAAACTTTCTGATGAATTAAAAGCTTAGATGTTTTAAATGCTACCACTGCCAATATGATTTCTTTTCTGCCAGTGATAAACAGAGAGTCAGAGTTCAAGCATCAGCTGGCCATCACACAGTGATGGAGCCGTCACTGCTGCCTATAAATATGGCAAGGCATTAGTAGATGATACTCGTCCCTGGTCTAAGGCAGACATGCACTCTTGAGACCCCCTATGCCACACCTATACAGTGGCCAGACGTTTCGTATTGTGGTGTACACCAGGTGTTGAATTGATGGCCCTGAAGTAATAACAAGGAGAGTGCAGAAATGTGACATTTTGAGCAGTTATACAGATCAACACACAGAGTCACTACAAGGCCTTCTGTTAGGATTGTGACATTTCACAATTCTGGCTCTGTTTGCATAAAGGGACCTAAGAACATCTACTTTTGTAAGGGCCTAGGGAAGTTGCAATAGTTATCACTTTATTTTTTGGGTAAGACTGGGCTGTTGTTGAAAAATTTAAGTATTTTAAATAGATTTACATGTCTAAAAGGAACAACAGCAACAAATATGTTTGTTTTATTATATTTCAATGTTTTTGTCCTGTAATCTGCAGTAGTCAGTTTGGACTTTTTCCACAATAACATTTACAAACATTATTGAGCAGCACTTTTTCCATATTGTTCTTTAGATTAAATAAACCTGACGCGTTAGTTACCATTGTAAAAAACTCACTTGATATGATGCTGTTGATACACTCCAGGCAAAGTTTTTTTCAAACTCTCCATAGAGAAACTGCTCTTCTTGAGGCAGCGGGAACCCATTCTTACGGATGATTTCTGAAAAGTAATGAGCTGATCGCTTTGGTGTCCTTTGTCGATTAGGATTATTAAAATCAACATGGTGTAGACCAAACCCAACATTGTAGCCATTGAGCCACTCAAATGAATCCATTAAAGACCAAGCTGTGTAGCCTTTAAGGTTGACACCATCCAGATTATGGGCTAAAAATAAAAAATATTCTATAAGCATTTTATCAAAAGAACCAACATTTGACACTTTTTTTGAGAGATTTACCCTTATTATGTGTATAGAACAGGCTGCTGAGAAGCAGATAAAGACAACAATGACAGAATGGTTTTACATTACCTTTGAGAGCTTCGTTGATGTATGTTTTATAGAAGTATATCCTTTCTGTGTCATCTACTGTCACCCCTTTTTCTGTCCCTACTCCATTTTCAGTAATATAAATATCTGGGTTGTTATATTCCTCTTTAATCCAATTTAGAAGCCTTCTCAACCCCCAAGCGACTGCTTTCAACTCTTTCAAAGCTGTGTCAGGCCAGTTTGTTTTAACTTCCTCAGATACATCTCTGTCATCATCATAAGAGTAAGGTCTGAGTCTTTTAGTGCTGTGGTACACAATCTTCGACGTGTAGGTATTGAGGCAGAACACATCAGCGGTCCCTTGGATGAAAGCCTTCTCTTCCTCACTGAATGCAGGAAGCCTAGAAGAAGGTAAGCCCTGAAGCTCACTTTTGTTACCAACCTGCCATTTCATGGCTTCTGGGTAATCACCATTCTTAAAGATAGGGTGAGCAAACCAGCCTAGCTGGAACTGAAGAAATCGGTCTGCCGCCACCAACTCCCTGGGCTCATTCGGATACTTTGGTTCTCCCCAGTCTGTATTGAGACTTATGGAAACAATACCTCTTTGTTCTTTTCTGTACTGTTCGTAAGTGTGGTAAGCTTTAGCATGGGCTTTGATCAAGTTATGGGCGACCTTGTATGGAGAATAACCAGGGTCATTCACATTTGGAGGGAAGATACCTAACCCATAGCTTGCCCAGGCGATGACTTGAGGCTCGTTAAAAGTCATCCAGAATTTCACCCTGTTTCCAAATGTCTGAAAACAGAAGTTAGCATATTCATTGAAAAGATTAATAAGTTCCTCATTTTCCCAACCACCAATGTCTTGAAGGTCCTGAGGAAGGTCCCAATGATAAAGTGACACGATTGGTGTGATATTATATTCAACCAGGCTGTTGATCAGATTGTTGTAATATGCCACACCTTTAGGGTTCATGGATTGTTTTCTTCCATTGGAAAATATTCGAGGCCAGGACAAGGAAAACCGGTACATTTTGACTCCTAAAGCCCTTAGCATATACAAATCTTCGTCTATCTTATTGTAACTATCACAGGCAACATCTCCATTGTCATTGTTTACAATGTTATTAGGAACATGAGTAAAATTGTCCCAGATACTAAGCCCTTTTCCATCTGCATCCCAGCCCCCTTCAATCTGATAAGAAGAAGAAGACACACCCCATGCAAAACCTTCTGGAAAGGTACCATAGTGATAAAGATCTCGGTCAAAGGTTTTCTGGTTGGAAAATCTTTCCCAGACAACTTTAGCATTAGATGGAACTTCTGATGCTGGAAGGGGAAATAACCTTTTCTGCTTGGAAGGTTCAAAAGGTAAGTGGAATGTGTTCCCAGAACTGTTAGGTTGAAACCCATTATTTTTTAATATTTCCGCAAAAAAATATGCTGACTCTTTTGGTGTTCGGGGTCTGTTTCCATCTTCAAAATTGACATAATGTAATCCGAACCTTTCGCTGTAGCCTTCGGGGCCCTCAAACCCATCCATTAGTGAACGTACAGTAAATCCCTTCAGGTTTACTCCATCGTGGATTGCTGCAAAAAAAAAAAAAAAAGCCTTGAAATGTAGTATTATTGTTGAAGAAATATATGTTTATTGCTAGAAATAATTATTAGGGCCGGTGTTTGGTTAAAAACATTAATTGTGATTATTCATGTGATTACAATTTTTAATTGAAATTGACTGCATATTAATTGCAATTTATTGTGTTTCCTTCAAGGAAATTCAGTATTTTTCAATAAGACAGAAATAACTCTGAATAATTTGTAATACATAATAATTTTAATAATCACTTTCCTATACATATTAAATTATCCCTGTTAGTTTATTGAACAATTTTGTGTTAGTGAAACAGCACCCAGTGACCAGCAACTAATTCTCCAGGGGGTTTCCATTATATTTGGGAAAACTAATACACATGGTTTGAACTGCTGTGTTGTAAGACAACATACCAAAAACACTAACAATTACACAGACAATTACATTTTTTAAAAAAAAGAAGCATGAAATCATGGTTCAGCTCTTGTGTACAACCATCTCTGTTAGAGCTCAGGTTGTGCTTAACTGCTTGATATGTCTGAGTCAACTCCGCAGTTTTTACTTGGAGAGGAGGAGTCATTAGTTAGACTGAAAATGTGTGCAGAATAGGCTTTTAAATATCAATGGATAGATTGAAAAACACTTTCAAATATGTATTATGATTATGGATCATACAGGATAGACTCATTGGGTTATTTATTTACATGATTTAAATTGTGCATTGTCATAGAATATAGCGTTTATGAATAATAAAATAAATATCACTAACTTTCTTAACCTTCATCCAAAATGGATGGAAATATTAGCATGATCAAGTTGCACTGGTTATTGTCTAGTTTTATTGGTTACAGTATGCTGTGTAGGTTATAATGTAGGCTACAGTAGGTAACATACAATTAGTTAAGACCGATTGCTCTGTTTGGGTTGGTTTGCAAAAATAAACTTAGCAAGCAGATTGTCTGATTTTCTTTGCAGATTGTTATTGCCTCAAAGGAAAGAGATAATGATGAGTATCTTAAGTTCAGTAACCTTGTGCTTTTCTCAGAAATACGTTACCACCATTGACCTGCAACTCTGTGTTTTTTTCCCTGAAAATCTGTAAAAAATGCATGCCATTCTGTAACAGAACCATTGCTGCATAATATGGAAATATTGCCTACAAGGATAAAGTGTGAAAATAGCCTATTTGTACTGCACTTTTATTTTAAATTTCTGTTTACAAAAAATATGATGTTGAAAGCTGATTATCTAACTTGCAATAGAGACCAACTAAACTTTCATAACCGAGCCTCATTCTGCAAGTCATACCTTGCCTCATAGCTTCCCTTTAAATTCCGCAGGATGCAGGCAGATGTGGAAGAGCAGACATTTGGACAGTTCTGTATCTGGGACATGGAAAACAGACTGTCTGCACTGTTAAAAAATGGACCACGTACTGTATGTAGTGATAGACATGTTGTAGGCAAGTGGTGAGACATAATTTTACTAGCACTTCATGTTTAGTTCCCTAATCAGGCCAATGTCTGGTCTATCTCCAACAACATCATTTTCTTAAATATATTATGCACGTCTCCATACATTTATTTTAAAAAGAGGCAGATGACAGAAGATGCACATATGTGAAAGGCTAAAAAAAATAAAACAAGTGTTTCTGGATAAGTAGGTTCAGTAAAGGAAGTAAGAAGTTCAAAAAGACTGTTTAAGGATTACGCTTGACTTTAAAATTGGATGCAAAATTCCATTTTGGGTAGGGATGTGTACACCTTATTTTCTTTTTATCATTAATATAGTCTCTTTTATGTTGTTTTCCTTATTCTTGTACATCTTACTGTGATTGTTTTTCATTACGATTGCTACTACAGAAGTTATTGCTACATTATATCAAGTGAAGCTACTCCCTGGATTTTGAGTGTTCTTCAAATGCTGCTTTTCCTACAAGATACACATGACAATGAAGATCGAAATAACAGTCTCAATCTTCCTTAGTGCAATTCAGGATTGCAGGGGGCTGGACACTCACAGCAGCAGTGGACATAAGTTAGGAAACAGCTTTGTACAAAGTTCTAGTTCATCATAAAGACCCACTAATACAAACTATCAAAGCCAATTTTAAATCACTAGTCAACCTAACTAACATGTCTTTAGTTTTGTGGGAGAAGAGCTGGAGTTTGTTAGGGAAAGCTCATGCAGACACAGGGAGAATGTGCAAACTCCACACAGATAAAACCAGTCACAGCATTCTCTATTTAAGAGGCAGCAGCTAACCACTGCACCACATGCAGGCTAGCTTGAAAATGCCTTAAAGCAAATATTTTTAACGTCTTCAGAACTGTGTGCTTATAGTTCCTTATTGCTGCAATAACCTAATTTACAAGTTTTCAGATTATTTCGTCCAGTTAACAACTTGTGATATGGCATTTCAACCAAGTAAGCAAACGAGTAGTAGTGCATAGACATTAATATCATGACTGCCATACTGTGACTTAATGGAGCTCACCATGAAAAGGCCACTATAGCAAGCTAAGAACGTCTCAATAAAACATCAGGCAGTTTGAGTTTAACATAATCTGGATTATTGGTTTTTGTAAGGCTACGTGCTCACTGCTGTATACATATGTTAATCAAATGATGCAGGGAACAAAGGTTACAGAAAGGCTGTTGTACTTGGAGGAAAGATCGTAAAGGCCTAAAGTGACAATTCCAAGGGAAGGCCATCAGATTTGGCAACAGCTCCTTAGTCAATTATTTTCACCATGTGCATTAAGGAATGCCAGATCATTCTTTGAACTAGGATGAAATGGTTGACAAAGGTTGCTTAAGATGTCTGTCTCCTTCTGTTCGCCAACTGAGTCTGAGCAAATATTGTTTCTGGGTTGCAAGGACTATAGGGGACCTATGTAGAATCAATAGCAGTGATTGACATTGGGACTGGTAACCACCAGTTGATAAATAATGGAAAACATTACAGTCAAGGCAATGGTCTCAAATTGTGCAGTGTCCTAACAATGGGCATCACGGTGTAGAATGTCAACACTGGCATACAATGCAGTGATTCAACTGAGCTGTCACTCACAGAGTATGTGTGGGATCAAGTCAATTCAAGTTGGGGAGCATGCACTGGTACCCACTACATAATGAAAAAACTCGGGATCCCGGTTGGCAACCCCCCAGGCAGACACGTGGTCCAGTCCCACCCTCCAGAAATGACCCTCTATCTGCCGCAGCCAGGTTACGTGGGCAACCTCTTGGCCTGATCCAGCCACTTGGGGCCCCAATAATCAGGATCCTACAAGCTGGATCACCCTCAGGGAATCATGCCACATGGCCGTAGTGCCGTAACTGACGCTCCCTCACAATACAGGTAATGTGCCTCATTCGGGACTCCAAGAGCAACTGCTCATTCGACACAAAGTCAAATCAACAGTACCCAAGGATTTTCCGGAGAGACACAGTACCAAAGGAGTCCAGTCTTCGTCTCAGGTCACTGGATAGTGTCCATGTCTCGCAACCATATAGCAAGACAGGAAGCACCAGGACTCTAAAGACTTGGACCTTCATCCTTTTGCATAGATATCGGGAGTGCCACACACCCCTTTCCAGTGACCTCATGACCCCCAAGGTCTCCCACATCGTCTACTGACTTCATAGGTAAAGTCACTAGAGACATGAATGTCACTGCCAAGGTAAGTAAACCTCTCGACAAGGTCGACACTCTCTCCGCAAACAGACACACTGCTGATGGCTGTGCCCAAGAAGCCATTAAAGGCCTTGATCTTGGTATGTGTAGGATGCTAATGTAAATCCAGTGTGATGCATCATGACCTACCTGAACTACATTCGGTTAGACGTGCCACTGGATTCCATTCCGCATCTATACAACTCCATGCTACAACACATGGCTGCTTGCATTGTCAACCATGGAAATTTTAAATGATGGTAATGACTTATAGAATAGCCTCATTTGGGTTCAATCCGTTATCTCGTTTGTGCAGTGCTGGACAATTTCTAATAAAACTAGACTGCATAATAAGTTAGTCACATGCATTTGACACAGTTTCATAAATGATTCACTAAAAAAGCAGAAGAAAATCTTTGGCAGACAGAATTACCTTTCAGTGCTTCATTAATGTAACTACTGAGAAAATCCGTTCTCTGTGTATCATTGATGACATCTCCGCTATATTCTGTTGGCATTCCATTTCCAGTAACATAAATTGGAATGCCAGTCAATCCTGCATATGACTCTTGAACAAATTTTAGAAGTCTGCGAAGTCCCCAAGGAACTGCATAAATCCAGGATGATGCAGTCTTTGGCCAGTTAGGATCCACATGGTCTAAAAAGTCACCCACTCCACTAGGTCCCACGGTGCAGTTATTGGCACTGCCAATCACAAGACGACTTGTATAATGATTGAGTCCAAAAAAGTCAGAAGTCCCTTTAATGTATATCTTCTCAGATTCCGTAAACACTGGTAGCCTAGCCATTTCTCTCAAACACTGAATGTTCTTTTCCTGAATCTGATTTTTCAGCACATCTGGGTAATCTCCATTTATAAAAATAGGATGTGCAAACCACCCAAGCATGAACTGAAGGTATCGATCTGCAGCTGCCACATCAAGAGGATTAGAAATATTTTCTGGTTCTGCCCAGTCTGAGTTCAGGGCAATGCCTACCATTCCTCCTTGAAGGGAATGATATTTATCTTTATAAACATGATATGCCTTAGCATGGGCCTTAAGAATTGTGTGTGCAGCCTAAAAGAAAAACATAACAAACATAGAAAGACAAATATTCCCACAAGAGAAAGAAAAACAAACTTGTACATCTTAAGATTTAAAAAGTGTGACAGTATGTATGTCGTATGTGTATCTTTGAAACATTCTGTTTTACAAAGTGAGCCACAAGGTGGCACTGTTATCACTGTTATTCCAACTTTCAAACCATTCATTAATTTGGCATTTCTTCTTCCTTTAGAAGTCTGCAGCTTAGAAAGAATAATTTTATATGAGTCACAATATAATGCTATGCATATTTCAGCTTTATGCATTATGGTCTGAATTTAAGTGTAGTTAATAACTAAATTATTTAAACTTACTCAATGCATTATACTTTTTTATTGTGCAAGCTAATTTATTTTCTTATGTTTCTTGCAAATGAGCTGTATTAAAAAGTTCTCCATTGTATATTTTTTGCCATTTTGTGCGAATGAAAACTTAAATAAAAGTTCCTGCTCATTAAAAAGTTTAGCCAACTGTTAATCCTTGCATGTATAAAATTGTTAAGATGTTGAAGACAACAATAATTAAACAATTAGTACAGAATTTCTGCTTGTGACCCTGAATTGAATATATCAGTCTAAAAAATGGATGGATATATAGATAAAGGATTTTCTAAATATATATATATATATATATAACATTGTGTACATTTTATGTTAGACACAGCAAAGGAGATCACACTGACCTACTTTTTTAACAGGTTAAAAGAAATGAAAAACTCTTACCTGATAAGAAGCAATAACTGGATCTGAAATACCAGGTGGGTGCTGGCCAGTGGCATATCCAGCAGTGCTGATCGTCCACGGCTCGCTGAAAGTGATCCACACCTTCACCTGCCCACCAAAAGTAGCAAAGCAAAAATCTGCAAAATCAGCAAAAGCATCGATAATCGTTTCATTCTGCCATCCGCCCAGATCTTGTAGTGCCTGGGGCAAATCCCAGTGAAACAGGGTGACGATGGGGCTAATGTGGGACTGCAAAAGGGTGTCAATTAATTGCTTGTAATACTGAACACCTTTAAGATTAAGACTGTCACTAAATCCAGTAGGAAAAATGCGAGGCCAGGAGATAGAAAACTGATAGGACTTTGCATTGAGACCTCTCAGCAGGTAGACATCATAGTCAATTTTGTTGTAGCTGTCACAGGCAATATCAGCTGTTTGATTGTTAAAGGCAAGGCCATTATGTGTGAAGTGGTCCCATATGCTTTCCCCCTTTCCATATTCTGCCCAACCTCCTTCAATCTTGAATGAAGTGCTAGAAACGCCCCATTGGAAATCTTCTGAAAAGCTGCCAATGAGAAAGGAGTCTCTTTGTGATATTGACTCTCTGGAGAATGCATCAAGAACACTCTGGTAAGAGGCGGAGGTGCTGGTGCCAGTGAAAGGAGCCTGGAATTCATCAGATGACTTCTTTTTTGCTTCCTTGCTTTGACTAGGCAAGTTGTCACTTGAAAAGTAACAGAGAACACATTTTCACATAGAGAAAACTGGCTGAAAATATCCACATTGAAAGCAAATTAATTAGCTTATTACCAGAAATAAGACATTTGGCTTATTTGGACAACAGCATAGTTCTTAACATGATTATTAAAATATAATAATAATAGCAGCATACCTTCTTGATTTCCCAATAAAATTAGATAGCACATCTGGAGGGTTACCAATATCTGTCCCCAGGATTTGTATGTCCTTTTGATTAAAAACTGAAAATCAAACAATGAAGAAACTATTTATTATTTATTATTAATTTCTCAGCCTGTCTACCATTATGTTGAGGAAACTTATGAGTTTTTTTGTTTCCACTGTCATGGTTTGTCTTCCCTTTTATATTATATTAAATATGATAATTTAGAAACAGTCAACCACAACAAGAAAGCAGCAACTAACCACAGGATTTACTTTTGCAGACTTTTCAAAACTAAACCCCGATTTAGTGATATTATGAATGGCATTTTCACCTGTGCCACTTTCAAGATCAAGGTAAGCTGAAAAACAATCACATATTCCTCTCCCCCAAATTTTATATATATCAGGCAACACACCATTTTTCCAGATGTGTCACAACATAGTTAGTATGTGCAGTACGTGCCATTGTGTTTTCAAGGCTATAATATCAACACAGGGGCAAGCAGGAGCTTAGGATATGTTGTTAAACTCCTAGCCAATCCTTACTGTAAGCTGACAGAAGGAGCAAAATGGAAGTTTTGTACTTCAGATGGCTCATTCAGCATTTAGACATCTTGACAAGAAAGAGCCTTTTGAAAAATTACAAAAATAGATGAACAGCATGAGTTTCATAAACAGAGATGGAATACAGTTTTTTCACATGTATAAGCCAGTTTTGAGTCCAAGAAGGCTTTTACTGTTTCATGTAAAAAACTGGGTATTTGTTAAATATATTAATTAAATAAGTAATGAAAACCTAATAAAATAAAAAATAAGAACTTTGACAACTGAGAGGAGGCAATTCAATCCATCAAGCCCATTTCTTTAACTAATACGGTAGCTAAGCTGTCCCAATATCTCATCCAGATTCTTCTTAAAGATTGTCAAGACCTCTGCTTCAACTACATGTCTTGGTAGTTTGTTCCAAAGACCCACAACTCTTTGGATAAAGAAGTGCTTCCTGGATTCAGTTATAAATGTACTTCCCTTTAATCTCCACTGATTCCAAACCTTCTAATACTAGTTCATTCAGGGTTGGATTAGAGTAATTTATAAAAATATACAGTAATCATAAGGGCACACTCTATCTATCTATCTATCTATCTATCTATCTATCTATCTATCTATCT
>JANRMT010062814.1:112448207-112462988 GCA_026402145.1 Polypterus bichir lapradei | reverse complement strand
ATAGATAGATAGATAGATAGATAGATAGATAGATAGATAGATAGATATGCTGCGCAAGCATTGCATATTTTTAGTTGACCTTGTTTATTCTCACAACAAGGACATTATTGTTTACTTTGGTTACTTTCTAACAATTATCTACTGTTGTCTAAAATTCAAAATTTATAACAGAGAAGTATATAAATGTATAAATAATGTTTCATGTAACCAAGGTATGATGATCTGGTATACATAATATGCTTTTTATGAAGTAAATACAAAAACTTAAAGCAGGAGTTAAGGGTTTCTTGTGTTGTTCATATTACGTGAAACTATCAGAACTAATATAGATATTTAGTCAGCTTGGACAATGCCAAGATTGGAAGGTAATGTTAACTTGTTAACTGCCATGCTAGGTTTATGGAAAATCTCCCTTTTAGACCCTGGATATCTAGGTTCCCCTGGCACCCTTAACAGTCATGTCATGTCCTCTTTGTAAAAGAAAAGGATGTCAAGTAAAGCAATTAGTGATGAACTCCAAGCCAGTATTTTCACCTGTGATAATGTAATATGAAATTACAAACAATTTTACATTAATATATCATTTAACTTTAGTTTTACTAGTAATTGCAACCTAAGAAAAAATAAAGCAATACATATTTACCTCTGTCACTGTCTTTTGAAACAGAAATTCATTCTCATCTGCACTGATTACAACTGAAATCTGCCCACCTAAAAAACACATTGTGATTAGCATTCTCTAATATTTAAGTTAAAATTAAAAACACAAAGTCTACAGTGAGGCAGCATAACCAAAGAGCCAAGGCTTTGACCACTGAATACACTGCCACAAAGCATATTTAAAGATTTTGGCACACTTTGGAATGGTAATAGAAAAACAGAGCAGCCCCATCCATTAAAATGAAGGAGATCGATAAGTATGCCATTAATGAGCTAATCCTTGTTTAAACCATGGGTGGGTGTAAGTAAATATCTGTGTGTATGTTTGTTTTTGTCCTCCACTTAGAGTATGGATTTTTACAACATTACTTAAGTCTTAACCTAGTGAGAAAATAGTGAAGGTTAATCTTTTGCAAAACCCTTAGATTCTATAAGATGGCACATGGGAAAAGGGTTTCTTAGTAATAAAGAATAGAAAATGTTATATACATTTAAAAACACTAGGGAGCTCTGCCCCCTGCTCGCTTTGCTTGCTAACCCCCGGGCGGGCACTACACGCTAGACGCTTCGCAGATCTGCTGCTCACGTATGGGGAAGCAGATGTACAATTTAAACAGATTGTTATTTTCATAAGAATTATTACATGTGCATAATAGAACTAACTATTTTACATTACGAGTAATTAACCACATTAAAAAATAGTAAAATGAAATAAATTGAAAGAAAACTATGTTTCATGATGCATTAGAGATATTCGTTGCATTATACATTTTCATTCTGTTTGGCTTTGAAATTAATACGCAAATACTTTTTAAACTTACACTTTTACTGTAAAACTTCAGTAAAAACAATTTTTTTAATTAACTTTTCGTCAATATCGCATTGAATTTTGATTCTGTGTTCAGACTTACATCGTGACAACACAACGTATAACTGCCTGTGAGTGAATATCATTTCCTTCTCTCTAATAAATAAACCGACATTTTCAAATGTTTGCCCCTGTGATTTGCTAATTGTCATAGAAAAAGCTATTCTAATGGGAAACTGTAAATGTTTTAATATGAATGGCATATCAAGATCTCCTTTAGTGTCTAATGTTAAGATGTAGTACATTGCCTTTTCTTGTCGCCTGTTAAAATTTTACATGTCATAATTGTTCGACCAAATTTGAATACAACTAATCTTGTCTTATTGCATAGCCCATCACTCAGCAATAAATTATGCAATAACATTACGATATTGTAAGTTGATATTTTTATCTTCTGCAACATCACCACCAACTTTTTCAGCATAGTCTATTGATACACATTTAACCAATTTCCTGTGTAACCGATTGACAATTTTCACATTAATTCATTTGACTTCATTGTTTCCAAGTGCTAGGATTGCCAATGTACTCATTTCTTCTGTTGATAACCCTTTCGGGATATAATTATTCAATAAGATTTGGACATAATAAGTCTTCTTTTATTGGGAACTTAATGTGAGGAAAACGTAAAAATTTATAAGAGCTGAGAGCGCAGGAACTGTGTCTGACAAAAGCATTCACATGGATGAGAGGTAAGAGGACCGTGGTTAAAAATGGTTGAGAGGAGGGCAGGGCATGCAAAAATCTCTTGGCAATAGATTTGTCTCAAAATTTTCTTTTATAATAGAGAGATATTTTATTATTTTTAGATTATGTCTTTAATGAATGGTACTAATCGTTAAAAGCTGGGCTGAAAATGGCCTCCACTAGAAGCAATACAAAGTTGTGTAAACCTTAACATGTTCATGCTAATATGACATTCTGTATATCATATTCATGCTAATGTGACAATTTTGACACCCCCATCTGTTGTAGTAATCACTGCATCAATGTTTCCATATGGGTTTCTTGGCTGTCTTGCCATTATGGAGTAAGTTAACTAATGAACTCATATTTGCAAAGATATCTTCATTTCTTCAGTTACTTAAAAAGTCATGCAATTACATGGGGATCCCATAGGAGGGCAAGTCTACCTTCAACCCACAGTGCACTATACGGGCTTCCATTGAATGGAGCATACATGTTTTACCTTCAAACATGTGTTAAGTACCGGGAGCCAGAAGAACAATGCAGGAGGCAGGGTTGGAAGACTAGCTGTGAGCCAATAGAGGTGGGATGTCGAGGCTTCGCAGGCCACTGTCTCTGCTGAGTCATGGCCAAATCTGGTATAGGGGGCAAAGAGGAGAACCATCAAGGCCATTACTGATGCTGCAGAAAGGGCCACTAGGAGGTTCAGGTTGAAGAGGGAGGCTGCTGAGATTCAAGCTGGGGACCGATCTCCCCCGGGCTGGGTTGCCTGGGCGAGAGTGTGTGAAGTTGGGAAAGACCTGAAACACCCGAAAACCCCAAGATACATCACTTAAGATGCATCCCAGTGCATCTAAGGATGTGTCACTCAACTTAGTTTTGGTAAATGTTTATTCTTTAAATTTAAAGTATTACCCATCTCATGTATTAGTTCTGTAATGCTGTAAGTAGACCTGTGGTGGCATAGACCCAACCTAGTTCATCACAGGCACTGCTAAATGTAGAGGTTGACAATGTTTAGTAACATCATGTGCCATGATATGAATGACTAGCACTTCTAAGCTATAAATGGAGATCCAGAGGGAACTGACTAGGGAAACAGGTCTTAATAGAAACTTCCATCTAACCAAAGCCACAAAATGTTTTCTACAGAATGGTGTCTTACCTTTGTTGCTATACTTCTGCTGGTAAAGACTGTACACTTCTTTATGAGCAACCAAAATATTTTTGAGAGCAGCATTTCCCTTGTTGTCTGGTTCATAAATAGCATAAAGATCACTGAATGTGATCCAGGTGTCTACCAAATCTCCAAAGGTAGAAAATGCAAAATTTGCATAACTTTTAAAAATGCTAGCCACTTTTTCATTGTCCCAACCTCTGTATTTGGAGGTGATGAATTCAGGAAGGCTTCCATGGTGCAAAATCACCAAAGGTTTGATGTTTACCATAGCCAGGTGTTTGAAGACATTTGCATAGCATTTTATGGCATCCAGATCAGGAGCTGCAGCATCACCAGAGGGCAACAGCTTTAGCCATGGCAGAAAAACCTTCAAATGAGTAATGCCAATTGCATGTAAGAGTAGAAAATAGTCTTTTACAGGCTGGGAGAATGACTGATCACAAAAAATGAAGATATCGTCTTCAGCAGAATTCCTTTTCCAAATGTAATTCAGACTTTGCATATCTGGTTCCTCTCCATTTATTTCTTTTAGTATGCCCTTGGTGAAAGGTCCTGTTATTAAGAAAGAACCATGAGAATTTAACAGCAGACTCTCTGAGTAAACAGTAGGAAGGAGAACAAGAAGAAGTGGAAGCATCGTGCTTGCGTTCTTCAGAGTCGCTTTGGCAAGGAAATTTAATGGAAGCCTTAAGGATGATGACTTATAATACCCTTTCAGTTCTAACCTTTAGACTCTCCCTGCTATAAACTGTATGATAAAAACGACATACTTAGAGAGTGATAGTTAGACCTCTGGCTGGTATTTGACATTTATCACAGATTGCAATATATTGCTGATTATCAAAAACTGATAGGAATATATTACCTTTAATTTGCACTTGTCATTTTGGATTAATATGATATAATCTTTAAAAGTGGGTACATCAATGTTAATGGGTTTTCTCTAGAACAAATCTGAAAATAACCTCAATGAATTCTTCAGCCATTTCATTATCATTATTTAGCACTCTTTTTAGGTTATAAGAATAACTTCTAATATTTAATTTTCAGAACTGTTTACAACTTTGTAACATAATTATCATAACAGATATGTGCCCTGTATTCTACATATTATCTCTGAAAGGCAGAGGTGAGCATTTATTATCAGTTAGATAATACTTTGTTTTCTATCCAGATACATTTTCCCATAGCTGACAGTTTTCTGATCCTTTGGAAAGTTATGGCCTTATCATCAAAAAAAGATGTCAGATTTTTTAGAGATTATGCTCTGGGCAAATCACTTACGCGAATGGAACCGAGGCCTGCTTGAACTGTAGGACTACATCTCAGCTGGATTAATCTGGTTCACATCTTATTAATGTTGTACTTCTCAGCATATGCTGCAGTCTAAAGATTTTATTCATTCTTTAAAGAACCCCCTTAATGCACTTCAGGGTTGTGCGTTTCAGGAACCTTCTCCCAGTATGGCTCTGGTCTGACACATACTCACATTTACTCCGATACAGCCAGTTTGCAGTCATCAGTTACATGGTCATACATGATGCCCTGTATGCAATTCTTTGTAAGGCATCCTACAGGTCCACACTCTGGGTTCCATTCATCCCGAATAAATCTTTCGCCTTTTACAAGCTATTACCTAGAATTTAAATTTGGCAGTGCGATCTTTCCTGTGTACCCTCTATCTCATGGAAATCTCTTTTTAAAAATATTACTTTTCTTGCTGTGGTCATTGGAAGGAACTGTAGGTCCACAAGTTGAAATGCTGGGGAATCAACCTGGGCGTCCCAGTATAATTAAAACAACAGATCAAACAAAACATGCACTCGATGGTGCCAAACAAACAAAAAAAATCTGGGTCCTTGCTTGAGAAACCTTTCTGGGCTGAAAAAGGTTCTCAGAGTCATGGAGAGAATGAGCTTTGTCCTGCAGTACATTTTCTTAACACGTGGTGCCTCCTTCTAGGAACCGTAGGATATGTAGCAGAGGGACCAGAAGAGTGGAGTAAATTGCCCTCACGGGGCGTCTTCTCGGCAGTGTGGAGTGAACAACAGAGGATATGGTTAACGCCAGCACACCCTCTTGACCTGGGGTGGAAGTACATACCTCAGAAGAGCCTGGAGGATGATCCACTGACACAAATGCGGGAAACTAAAACAATCAGCATATTCATTTCAAATACATACCTTGTTTATATTTTACCTTTCGTGTTATGCCATGGGCCTGACTATGGGTCCTAACTATCTTCTTTGTATGATGAATGTTTCTGGTACATTTCTACACATGTTCTGGGATTGTCCACTAGTTTATGCCTTCTGGCGTGCTATTTCCAACTTTTTGTCCTCCTGTCTTTATACTAATAGTCCCTCAAATATTCTTTTCAGTTAGACTTCTGTTCTCTTCCTCACAGGTTATTCTCTTTAGTTACAATGGTTACAATTAGCTCCTTGCTAGAATTCTACGGACACTCTCTGCTTCACGTTTTGGAAACTTTCTATAATTTAGTCCTATTCAGGCTCTCTCCTGCACAGATCAATCGATCATCTGGCCCCAGTATTGAATGGTGGGAGTCAGTAATGAAGCTGGTTCAAGATCAGATGGAGGGTACCCAGTTGCAATGACCATACACTTATTATCTGCTTTTTCCTTTTTTAGTTTATCCCTTCTCTTTTCTCTCTATATTTTTAACAGGGCTGGGTTGATTTGCTGGGATTTACTATTTGGGGGGTGTACAATTTTGCTTGTTTTAATTCTCAAAAATTGTGTTGATTGGTTTTATTTTGTATTTGCGTTATTAAAATTTGATCACAACAAAATGAACCATACATGCGTGTCTAACAACTCAAATTAATAATTCTTTTTATTTTTTGTAGATGCATGCCATGCTTTACATATTAGTGTTGTGGGGAACAGGTAGACATGTTGGTTCAAACCCACACACGTTTATTTACAGTTATTTACAAATGTGAAACACACACAACCCAGTGCCGCAGCACCAATCACCCCAAAGTCCAGGCCTCTTCACAACAATGCCTCACTCTCCTCAGGCCGCCTTTCATCTCCTCCCAAGCTCTCTCCACTTCCACCCGACTCCAGCCATCGAATAGAGGGAGGCGGCCCCTTTTATACACACCTGGATGTGCTCCAGGTGTCTTCCGATGAGCTTCCACTGGCACTCCCCAGTGTGGCAGAAGTACCGGCTCTGCACCCGGAAGCACTCCGGGTGTCACTGCTCCTCTTCCCCCCAGCACTTCCGGGTGTGGTGGAAGTGCTGAGGTCCAGGGATCCGTAGGCATCAGGGCACCTCCTGGCGGTGACCACGGGCCCCTATATGGTTGAGCTTCCAAGCTCAGGTCCCGTGGTCCCCAAAGCCACCAGGGCAGTCGTCCCCTCATGGTCTGAAGAAGGCGCAAGCCCTCCTCTGGTCCCCTTGGGCGTCCCGGCTGGGCAGCAGCCCCAGCCACTCGCCACAGTGTATTATTTCTTTACTGCATTGGTCTCTCTTCGGTTTTAATCTTTGATTACTCTGAATATTTCAGGCACTAAACTTCAGATTATCTATCCCTTCCTCTTCTTTTAGTGTGTCGCTCTCCTCTTCCTTCTCATCCACTTTTTTTCTTTGCTCTTTCTTCTTCATCAAATCACAGAAAACATTTGCCACTTTATTTGCTGCACTGCATAAAGTCCTTACCCTTGTATTCTATGTAGCAACATGATCTCCCCTCCTCTGTTTCCTTGTCATGGAACACCACTCTGTCTTCCAGGAACCTCAATACTTGGTTTAATTTTGTTCATTGCTTGTATAATACCCCACATAAATGTTTTGCTATGGGTTTATCCTCTGACTCCACTTTTGCTCCTTACATGTCCCCGGAACTTTCTTCTACATGTTTTGGAACTGTCCCACTGTTGCACTCTACTGGTTTACTGTTTCAAATTCCTTCTCTTCAAATTTCTATGTCCAGATTCCTCTCTCACCTGACCTGGCCCTTTCCACAATCTTTGTCAGCCCAATCCAGCTGAGATTGTTCTCTCTGGGTACCATCGCTGCCAAACTCACACTGGCTTTTCGTTGGAAATCCTCCTGTTCTGTTTCAGTTGGTTCTTGGAGATTTTCCTTTTATACAGTAATCCCTCGTTTATCGCGGGAGATAGGTTCCAAGGCCGGCCGCAATAACTGAATTTCCGTGAAGTAGGGACACCATATTCATTTAATTATTTAATGTGTATTTGGACGTTTTTAAACCCTCCCTGTACTGTTTACAACCCACCCTTTACTCTATTAATAATAGGAACAACTGTTAAGCAATATGAAATCGGTAGATAAGTTTACAGTTACTGTATAGCGAAGTACACGTACCTATATATGACGTGATGATGGTGATGAATATGCTGTGCAGTAAAAATGATGACGATGAAGGTGATGATGACTTTTACTGCGCAGCCGATGACTGTATTTTACGTCTCTTCAGATGGCGGTGCCATTTCCAGGGGCACCTCTTCCACGGTTTCCGAAGGTGTATCCGTAGTAGTAGTAGTAGGAACTGGCTCTTTTTTGCGAGGCTGCATATTGGTGGGCCACAGCCGCGAACGTTCTCCCTTCCTTCAACATATCCAGAAGTTTCACCTTCTCAGCGATCGTCATCATTCTTCGTTGGCGTTTAGGCTCAGCACCAGCCTTGGAAGAAGGAGCACGTTTGGGAGCCATTGCAGGGGGTGAAAATTGAAGTGAAGTTCAACACAAAGAAACCACAAAAAAATCACACACAGTACAGTGTAAAGTAAACCACTTGGCGAGAAAGCTTGAAGCGAAATGGCAGCGACAGAGAGACAAGGGGAGATGCTGTGGGGTTTGGGCATCAGTCAAAGCACCAATCACGGGCCCGATTAGAAAGCGGGAAGCTGTGATTTGTCGTCTCCCTCCCATGTACCAATCACAGCCTGTGTTACAACGCACATAGTCACCGAACTTGTTTTGTTGTTCTTAGACTAGGAAATACTACTACTGTACTATATTTAAAAACCCGCAAAGTCGTGAACCTGCGAAAAGTGAACCGCGAAGTAGCAAGGGATTACTGTAATCTAATTCTGAACTCTGTCGATTAATGGAGCATTTGGTTTCAACGTCAGGGAGTGACTTTTGGGTACTAAGCCGGTGGGAGAAAGGATATCTCCCGGCTATTAATGATAGGAACTTATCCTCTTTGCTGCCTTTCTTTTCAGAATAACTGTGGACTGCCCTTTCTGAAAAGTCACTCAGACTCCATGTTAGTCAGTTCCTCATTTTTTATTTATTTTGTTTCTCAGAGGATTGGGAGGGGCACACTGGGCAGGGTTTGTGTGTTTTTATCTCATCCACCTTAATAAATTAAAAAAGTATCAACAAGTGTCTGTCTTGATAGTGTATTGCAAACATTAGCACTGCTTTTACATACCCTACACCAAACAGTATTTTAACAGAGACATAGCAACTGGACAGACACATTGCACTGTAAACATTAACACTGAGGTCTGTGTTGATTACTTAGATTTTAAACCAACTTAGACGGGTATCTCACCTAGTCACCTCATAATTTCTTACATCTTGTTTTTGTTCTGAATTTTACTCATTTTTTTCTAAAAAAAGTTGTTCACAAAATACCTTTAGGATGTGGACATAGGAGTAAATGCTGAATGCTGAATACATAAAACTAGCATAGGCAGCAGGACGTTTAGCTAAAGGATCCAATATTCTTCTACTTCTTCTTCTTTCTTGCCACAATGGATCATCCTTTTCCATATCTTTCTGTCCTCTACATCTTGTTCTGTTACACCCATCACCTGCATGTCCTCCCTAACCACATCCATAAACCTTCTCTTAAGCCTTCCTCTTTTCCTCTTGCCTGACAGCTCTATCCATAACATCCATCTCCCAATATACCCAGTATTAACTACCAATATTACCCAAGTGCCATCAAGCTTTGCTTTTGAATCAAGACTTAAGACTTATTTTACTATAGCATCCTCTTAAACATAGTGGTAGTGTAAAAGCCAATCTTAGAAAGTTGAAGTTTTGTGTTAAACTCATATTAATGTTTGCTTAATTTGAATAGAACATAAATTTCTTTCATAGTCATAACTTATGGTGTAGTCTTTTCCCCCTATAAATTCTCAAGAAATAAAACCTTCTTACTGTAACTGAGAAACAGTGTGACAATAAGCTCAGTTGTTGTTTAGAACATGTCCCAGTACATAGGGACTTAAAAGACCCATTTTAAGTTTAGAAATGGGATAAGCATACAGTTTTCTGACCATTTTGACATGGTTCAGAAATGTTAAGTAAATAGTAACGATTTGAGATATAACAAGATTAAGCTTAAAATTGAACTTTTCTTAACATTAATCTTTTCTTTTTTTGCTATTTTAATTTTCTTTTTTTTTGTGTGAACTGTTTTACTTTGAAACTTAACTAAACTTTTAAAAACAAAGATATTTTGTCTGTGGAATCATTTCTGCGCGTCAGGCTTTTGTTGAATCCCATTTTTTGAGTTGAAGCTGCAGAACTTTGGTAATTTTGGGAAAATGCATTTACAGGTAGTCTAAAATACAGATAATGCAATATACACTAAATGAAAGAGGAATGTTACACTAACTATTAAAAGACTAAGCCTACCTCCCATTTCACCAGACCCCTAGCAAACACACCTACAAAAGATAACATTTCAGCCTGAATCTGGCTTGACTATGCACTCAGCAGATGCTCACTGATGAACTTCATACACAGGCCTGATTCCAAGTGTTTAATTGTTTTCAGAACTTTTAAGGTAGTCATAATGGGTGTCTATTTTAGATATCCAAGGCTGAAGTACACGTAGTACAAGCTGCTCATCAACACAGGTGTAAAGTTGACTAAACACCCTTGCCCCCTGACCATGGCACATTCACAGCAGACCGCTTACTGATATAGCAATCTGGTAGAACCACAGCCAGTCCAATCTTGTAATAAGAATTATTTGGCTCACTTAGTAATGCCAAGAAATCTCCCAGGAGGTGTAGGATAGGGGATATAAAGATCTCCAGTACACTCTTCATAGGTGGTTACCAACCACTGGGAGAAAATGAGTGGTGAGTGGCTGGTAGAAGTTGTACACTGGCTGTTAATACAATGTCATTTTTTAAAAATGATTCTTTTATTCAGTCCGTCATTCTCTGACCCACTAAGTCACTTCAGCATTACTTGGAGCCTATTCAAGCAGCGCAGGGTGCAAAGCAATAAAAAACCTTGAACAAGGCCACAGTCCATTGCAGGTGCCAGTCACATCAGTTTAGCCTAGTCACCTGCCGAAAACATATGCAGACACAGCGTGAAAGTGCAAACTGCACGCAGACAAAAAACAAGCACTAGATTTAAACCCAGATCAGTAAACATTAAAACAAACGTAACAAGAACAGGCCATTCAGTCCAACAAGCCTATCCATCCTGTTCATCTTGATGGGAAACAACCTCAAGTAGAAATCTGCCTAAAGTGCTACCACACCTCACTACTTGGTGATTTTTATGCCATGTCAGTTTTTGAGTTAAAAAGAAATTTCCAAATCTGCCCTTAACAAGTTTCCAACCACGTCCCAGTGTTCTTATTGCAGAATTTATTTTAAAGTAACAGATATGGTCCACTGAAATAATTCCTTTTGTAATTTGTAAAATTTCAATCATTTCACCTCATAATTTCTGTTTGCCTAAACTGAAAACTCCTTCAATCTCCCCTCATAGCTCATTCCACTTAGTCCTGTAATCAGCCTAGTCACTCTTCTCTGGACTTTCTCAAGCAATTCTATGTCTTATTTATAATAATGAATTATCATCACTAACCACTGGACTATCAAGCTGCCATTTTCTTTTATTTTTATTATTATTTTTGTTTAATTAATGACTAATATAGGTGGCACGGTGGCGCAGTGGGTAGCGCTGCTGCCTTGTAGTTAGGAGACCCAGGTTCGCTTACCAGGTCCTCCCTGCGTGGAGTCTGCATGTTCTCCCCGTGTCTGCGTGGGTTTCCCCAGGTTAGGTGGATTGATGATTCTAAATTGTCCCTACTGTGTGCTTGGTGTGTGTTTGTGTGCCCTGTGGTGGGTTGGCACCCAGCCCAGAGTTTGTTTCCTGCCTTGCGCCCTGTGTTGGCTGGGATTGGCTCCAGCAGACCCCCTGCAGACCCTGTAGTTAGAATATAGCAGGTTGGATAATGGATGGATGGATGGATAATGACTAATATAGAATCTGTCAATTTCTTGGGCACCTATCCTAGCTGTATCTGGTGCAGTTAGTAAAGGAAAGGACAGTCAGAACCTCACAGGATGCACTTCCAAAACTCCAACTCCCAGTTGCTCCAGCTGGGCCAGTTTAGGGTTTAGAACAGTGTCGCATGCGGCTAGTGGTGGAGCCCAGCCGGGACGCCCAGGAGGACCCCGGTGCCTGAAGAAGCCTGGAGCCCAGAACTTCCGCCACAACCAGGAAATGCTGGGGGGAAGAAGACTGGGGACACCCGGAGGGCTTCCGGATGCGCAGCCGGCACTTCCGCCTCACGGGGGTGTGTCCGCGGGGGATTGCCGGGAAAGCTACATAGCACATAGGACCTCTGCTCAACCCTAGGAATGAAAATGTTCTTTATGTGATGTATTTTAAAATGAACCTAATATTAAACTCCTATTACAATGTAATATGTTTAACAGGCTTTCTAATTATGCTGCTCTGTTATCCTTTTATTATATATTCAGACTGTGGGTTATGACTTTTTAAATCATCATATGACTCAAAGCATGCAGTCATCGCATAAAAATTCACAATATGACACCCACATAAGCGCCATCACTGTTTTGAGTTAACAAGGAATGTGCAGCATCTGGACAAACTCACCACAAACAATGCAAACCTAGAAACTGCAAACACAATGCCATTCCAGCTACAGCGAGCCGGCATTGCTTTGAGGTACTCCCACACTCCACCAAATTTTTTATCAAAGACAAAGTAAGGGAGGTGACAAATTAAACACAAATGGACACCAGATATGTATGAAGGTGTTTAATGTGCAAAGTAAAAGAAAAAAACAATAGATTATATATTATACCTTACAAGCATTTTCAATTACAATAAAGACATTCAAATATTTTTATAGCTCAGAAAGAATGAAAGTGCTGGACAGTTTAAAAAATTAAAAGCTTATTTTCTATCAAATGTGTAAAAACATAGCATGATTAGTATAATCAAAATATTAATACAAGGATTTTATACTTATAAATATATATTTATAATGTATTGGATATTAAGGTAGAAAAAAGTGTTCCTAAATTGAACTATAGAAGACTAATGATAAGCATCTCTATATCACTCTAAGTTTAGTTGATATGCTCAGGATAGGCTCTGGGGGGGGCCGGGGCGCCCCATGATCCTGAAATATATTCAGTCTTCAGAATGTTATGTTTGCTGCTGAAAGGTGTCATTTTCTATTTAAGAAGAGGCACAGTGGTTAAAAAATAAACACGGAGAATACAACCTTTAAAAATACAAACACGCTGCAGTTCACTGATTGTTATTGTGCCAGTGCTTTGTGTAGCCTCAGTATAGTTATGTCTTCCCCTGGAAAAATGAGTCAAAAACATATAACAGAAAAATGTAAATACCAAAACGTCAACACAAGTACAGTTTGAAAGGTATGTCGAGTGTCCACTGCTGTACCGATGCAGATTTAGAACACATCATTTGTGTGATATGTTTTAAAATCACCAGCACATAGCCTAATGTTGAACTCAAGATAGTAGAAGTGTGTTTCTTTGCCCACTTTTCCTATATTTATTCTGATGCTTGTGCATGAGAGGGTAGAATGTCATTAGAATGAGGGTAGATTGTCAGTGCCTAACCTACACGATCGGCAAGCCCCTTGTCTTGACCACTGATTTCCGCTGACAAGAAAGACAGTTTGTTTTTTGTGAACATTGCTTTGGGGGCTAACTTCTTTCTTGTCATTTTACTGAACTGCAGTCATTTTACCTTTTTGTCATGCACCTACTTTCACCACGGTGAACCTTCAGGTAACCAAATTCACCAGGCATATCACAGTGGATTGGTCATACAGTGCTGTATACATCAGTTTCACTATCCGCATCAACGTCTGATGACCGATTCAAATTGTCATCACTATCGTTTGATTCAATTAATGGTTCTGTTTCAGTTTGTTCTAAAGCTGACTTTACAGGTGCTCCTTTACAAGCCATTGTGTTTTAGCTGAAGGCTCCTCCCCACTCATAAATATTGATGAGTAATCTTAGCGTGGCAAAATGCAAAGAAATATTTATGATTTTTTTGCAGCATAATGTTATTTTATCTACTGCCCCAAGAGTTATTTGGAGTTAACATTGTAAAAATAGGTCATTACACATCACCCCAAGTCTGAACCGGGATTAGCAGTAGTTACATAGAATTGCATACCCGAGTCATGCTCAGTGTTAATGACAAGGAGGTTAAAACAGAGTTTCCTATGGATGGTAACAGGACATGAAAAGATATTATGAAGAATATTTGCATTAAGTTCCTTGTTTTCATAACCAAATAATCCATCCATCCATTATTCAACCTGCTATATCCTAACTACAGGGTGATGGGGTCTGCTGGAGCCAATCCCAGCCAACACAGGGTGCAAGGCAGGAAATAAACCCCGGGCAGGGCACCAGCCCACAAAAGTAACAAAATAATCAATTTTATAAAATGTCCATCTCAAGGTATTTTAGAAAGCAAAGGAAAGAGCACAGATACATAAAACATGATTGTTGTAGGCACCAATGATTGGTGGTCCAGCTACTAAGGTTGGCGTCCTTCAACATCTGCAATAAGATGCTGCAGATGTTCTACCAGACGGTTGTGGCGAGTGCCCTCTACTACGCGGTGGTGTGCTGGGGAGGCAGAATAAAGATGAAGGACGCCTCACACCTGGACAAACTTGTTAGGAAGGCAGGCTCTATTGTAGGAATGAAGCTGAACAGTTTAACATCTGTGGCAGAGCGACGGGCACTAAGCAAGCTCCTGTCAATCATTAAGAATTCACTGCATCCACTGAACAGTGTCATTCCCAGGCAGAGGAGTAGCTTCAGTGACAGACTGCTGTCACTGTCCTGCTCCACTGACAGACTGAGGAGATCGTTCCTCCCCCACACTATGAGACTCTTCAATTCCACCCAGGGGGGTAAACGCTAACATTATTCAAAGTTATTGTCTGTTTTTACATGCATTTTTATTACTCTTTAATTTAATATTGTTTTTTTGTATCAGTATACTGCTGCTGGATTATGTAAATTTCCCCTTGGGATTAAAAAAGTATCTATCTATCTATCTATCTATCTATCTATCTATCTATCTATCTAT
>JANRMT010062814.1:112403569-112448197 GCA_026402145.1 Polypterus bichir lapradei | reverse complement strand
TATCTATCTATCTATCTATCTATCTATCTATCTATCTATCTATCTATCTATCTATCTATCTATCTATCTACTGTGTTTATTGTATTTTGCCATTTACTGCAAATAATACGAAGTGCACCATTGCTTGTAAAGCAATCCTACCACTTGAAAGGGGCTTACTTGAGGCAAGTTTGTTGTAATTTAGCTTATGCAATGGTGGATAAACTTTACAAAACTGGCTGTTCCTTTTTTATACTGAACACAACAAAATCCCTGTTGAAACAGTGTCACACATTGTCACAGTGATTAAAGGTGAGTGTGCTTTCATTTAACCCTTATTATTTAATGCTGGGTGGCACAGTGGTTTAGTGCTCTTGCGGCACAGATCAAACACCCTTGACATGAATCCCTTACCTGCTTGTTATCTGTTTGGACATTCTTCCTATGTCTGTGTAGGTTTTTTTTCTAGGTGCCCTGGTTATTTCCAAAAGAGGTTCTTGGTAAGTACACTTGCATTTCCAAAAGTGGTGCTGTGTCAGTGTGGGTACGTGTATCCTCTATCATACTGTAAGTTGGCATCCCGTCCAGGGTTGGTTCCGGTCTTGTGCTGCTGGAACAGGATTTGGTCGCTTACAGTCCTGAAGTGGATTAAGTGAAAGAATGTTTTGTTATTGCTGGGTAAATATAGTAATTTGACTTAGAACTGAAAACATTTAGAACTGCAACTTGTCATTATAACATAAAATATTTCTCTTCAAAATAAAAATTATGTAATTATTTTTTTAATATACATTTGACACATGGTAATAACTAGCAATTTTGATATGACATGTTAACACTGCTCTGCATGGTATTTTTAGTTACTGCTTAGTTGCAGAGCAAAGCTGAGTTTACTAACATTTTATTTCAAATAATGAAAATGGTTTAAAATTCTGGAAATGATGAGTTTCACAAAGACTGATAAAGAAATAAAACCAATTTTCACAAGGGGTTGTTATGTTTGAAGTTAAAAATGTATATACTGCAATTCAATAGAGGTAAAAATTGGGACACAACTATCAGTGTCTTCACACATCATGTGGCTGCACTGCCAACCCACACAACTTTTCCAAAAATGCATTTCTGGCATGGTATCTACAAGTATGCAGTTGCCGTATTGTCATCTAGTGGTCTCTTAGAAAATAATCACACTGAACAACACAGAAACATGAGAGATGAGTTAAAGGAATCAGGACATTTAATCCAGGCTTTTCTCATTCTCTCATCTTTCCAAAAAAAAGTTCATGTAAGATTATTACTTAGTAACTTGTTTAATTAAGTTATCTGGGTGAATAAAAAATAAAATTTGCGTGACACTTTATTCTCATCTGAACACTGTGGGGTTGTGAACCCCAAGTCTAATGGGACTTTGAATTATTTGTCATAATATAGGCAACATTTGTTTCCTCATGAAGCATCTCGTTTTATTAAAAAGGAGGATGTCAGTCTCTAAGACAAAATGTGTTTCAGTCTGACAAGACTTCCCTCCATAGGCAATACTGTCATTAGCCATCAGTAGGACGAAAAGAGAATGGCTTACCTTTTTGTGCACACTGTGAACTTAAATAGCCTTAATCTTCCAGCTGCTTCACAATGGTGGCCAAATGCAAAACTACAGTCTGAAGAGATATAGCCTGTATGCTATAGATTAAATCTTGCACCTTGTATGAATAGCACAAAATAGCACCTTGATATATATCAATACCTTCAAAATATAATTTGTGCAAGCTCTTTTCAAGTTTATATAAGAAACAAGTACAAAAATATAAATGTTAGCTCTGCAACGACCAATATGATTTTTTTCATGAATGCATGATTGTTAGGTATAACAGAAACATAAAGGTTCTTATCCAGAAAATGTGGTGTACTGTTTAGCAATTTAAAAACTACATTATTTAAAATTTGTACAGTTTACAAATGTCCCTGAAGAGTGTTATGCTTATAGAGAACTAAAAGTAGTACTTTTGTAGTGGCAATTTTTGCTTAGAAGGTCTCAAATTACATTACAGACGGCCCTCAGGTTACAGACAAGCTCCGTTCCTGGTGACGTTTGTAATCTGATTTCATATGCAAGTTGGAACTTGAAAAAGGAAAATGGAAAAAAGGTACAATTCCTTATTACTTAATTAGAGAGAAACTGTTGAAAATCTACCGAACAAAATGACAGCAAAGAAATATTACCGTGATTTAAATCACAAAATGCAAATAATTTAGCTAAAATGAACCATGGGTATGTATAGTATGTCGACATTTTGTTTAATCATTTTAAAGTCTT
Organism: Polypterus bichir lapradei; assembly: GCA_026402145.1. Lineage (NCBI taxonomy): Eukaryota > Metazoa > Chordata > Cladistia > Polypteriformes > Polypteridae > Polypterus > Polypterus bichir. The sequence goes on along the minus strand of JANRMT010062814.1, from coordinate 112,445,904 downwards.
TGATAAAGATGCAGTACTACAGAGATGAAAAAGTGATAACATTGGCAAGAAAACCCACCACTAACTGATAATTTATTTCTCCACACAGACGTGCTGTCTTTGCCAAAGGATCACTACGAATATTTTTCCCCTTCCCGCAGCTATACTTGCTGCGATGACACAGCTCGGTTAAAGTGTCACCTGCCAAAAGAGCTGGTTAGCTGTGACATAGGTTACACAGAGATGCATGTACTAACAGTTACATTCGCCGACGCATGCACAAACAATGATTGAGAGTGGTGGCAAAGCCTGTAGAGCGCAGTACTGTTTCTTGCTGTTAGTGACACCTACTAACAAGCTTGCTTCATTAGTCCGTAAAAAATGGAAGTCACCAGATAAAAATTTACTTAAAGTCAGCTGAAAAGAAAAATTCAGTGGTTTTATGAGGTCATTTGTATCTGCGGAACTGTCATAACCTAAGACCCGTTTACATGTTGTGGAGGATGGCCGGCCGTTTATCCCGGCCAATACCCCCAAGCCGCCGGGTGGAGCCCTCCTTGCAGCATGGTGGTCCTCAGAAGACCAGCAGGGCATCATGGACAATGGAGTTTTTACGTACAGCCCTGCTGGATGCCATGGGGGCCACAAGCGGGAGCTGCAGGGAGGACCGAAGATTTCTTCGTGCCCTATGACCCGGAAGTTCGCCATAGGAAGAGCGACGGGCTTCCGGGCTGAAGAAAAGAACTTTTACCTGCCCCGGAAGTGATTGAGAATCACATGGACTAGGGATTGGGAACACTTCCGGGTCAGGGAATATAAAAGGACTGTGGGAGCTCCCAGACGGGGAGCTGAGCTGGGTGGAAGGGTGGCAACGCGTCTGGGAGCTGGAGGATTGGTTTATTGTGTATTTGTGATTAGTGATTGTTATTGTATGAGTATAGTGGTGGAGAGTGTGCTTTGTGCACTGTGGCATTTAAATAAAGTCAACTGTTGGACTTTTACCTGGTGTTTGGAGTCGTGGACAGGGGTTCAAGGGAGCGAGAGCGCCCCCTATCTACCACAATGTATTACGTGCGCAAACAGCAATGGTTTGGTGTGGGACATTTCTTCGACCATAATGCCACTGTATCGCTTTTTTCTATGGAGTAGGCCATGGCAAGTATTCATTTCCCTACTGCTTTCATGCAGTATGCTAGCTCTAAACTACAACTTGTGTGGAAAAGTGTAATAAAAAAAAATGAAAATTGTAGTACAGACAACACAAAGGCATAGTTCTATATCAAATGGGCAAAAGATTCTAAAGGAACAAATGTTTTAAGTGTCACATTATTAAGGGATACCCTTTTTAGAGGCTGCCACATTATCCAAAATGGTTCACTTTGCTTTTTGACATATTACAGTCTCCTTCAGATGTGCTGATCTGCACAGAGGTGACACAGTTAAGTGTTTTACTTCATCAAAATCTGCCTACTCCATTTTCACTATCTTCTTGCACCATTTCCATTTATCTAGAGCTCAAAATCTGTGGCAGCTCTCCATCATCCCCTATCTTATCTATTTCTTTTTTTCAATTTTGATTCAACATCCATCTTTCAATTAAAACCTGTCTCACTGCTGTATGCACATCACTGAGATGCTGCTAAAAAAGCATCTTGCTATTTCATTTAGGTGGGATTAAGAACTGCACTCCTCCTCTGCCTTGAACTGGGACTCAATCTTTAAAGAAATCAAAAACTGTTCCAAAAGCTTGAATCACAAGTTTATTCAATATAAAATTGTCAATAAGATTTGTACAATTCTTTTAAAACAATGTTTAATGGGTTTAGCTTCTGGCACAATTTGTAATTTATATTGTCTTAAAATGCCTAGCTTCTTTTTTTATATGTTTTGATCCTGCACTCATTTTTGATGTCTTTGTTCCTTGTTCTCTACAGCTCATTTTTTAACTCCTCAACTTTTCATTGTACTCCTTTTCATCCTCTAATAAGAAACTAATTTTACTGAGTTCTTCATTGCAATGATCCTCCTGGCATCTTGCTTGAAAAAGAACGACCAATTTCTAATAAATTCCTGGAGGAGCTTATTTTATATCTTTTTATGCTTATATTAATTTATTTTATGCTAACCGAGATGAGTAGGGCATGCTGTTAGCACTTTTTCTCTTTTCGGCCCTCTCTAAATGAGATGGGCACCAGTGGGATGGGGACTTTTTGTTTTTCTTTTTTTTATGTTGAACTTTTCTTATTTGGTTGTTTCCTTTTTTCTCTTTAAAATAGTAAAAAATGTTTACAATAAAAAAAATATACATTTTTGGTGAGTAGTGATGAGCAAAACAGAGAACTTTGTATTCGCATAGAGTTTTAGCAAACCGACACTAAAATTCACTTCGTTGACAATTTGGCTATTGCGAATCTCACTAAAAAACTGGGTATGGGGGTGGTTTTTGAGGTATAAAACAAGGAATATTGTTCCATATTTACAAACTGTGTTATCAATGCCACAACACAAACTAAAATGCTACATACCAGCCAGATTTTCAGACCAACTGCACTCGAGTGAAATTTTCAATAATGCGACTGAGTTTTGTTCAATGGCTGCTCTTTTCTCTTCTGTATCAAGTTCAACTTATTAAATTGATCATCGTCATAGGGTCACTTGTGAGACAAAATATGAATGTTTTATCTATTGTTCTTTGTCATCTAAACACAGTGTTATACAATATTAGAGGGAAGACATTACTGGGAGCCAATTAACTTTACGCTCCTTCCACTGCCTATTTTATCCCACCATATGTTTATGCATAGAAGTATCTGAATCCTGGCTGGAATTAAATGAGGATCTTTCATGCCTTTCAACAAAGTGCAAGTTGACGGGCCGGTCAGCCACCAGGACAATGCGATTGTGTGATTTAATCTCTCCCATCTTTGAATCAGGCAGTATTTCAAAATGCTGGATTATCTGAAAAAGAAACAGTAACTGCCGTTAGCAAGAGCAAATAATAAAAAACTGTACTACTGCCCTTAATGATCTAAAGATTGTGGAAAGAACTTTGACTTCAGATTCAAATAAATGTCCAGTAAACAGACTGATTTACGAGATGTAGATAAAACTGTAGGGCAAGATAGGTTGCTGTCATGTGATATGAAAACTAAACACTGGAAATGACACTCTACTAGAAGGCTACTCAGTTTTTTTTTTTTTTGTGTAAGCGGGCCATGTTAGAACAGTATTGTATGAAACTGCATTGGAAAACGGAGGTAGGGTGAGAAAGTGTGGATGTAGGATGTAGACAACAGGGTTTTGCTGCATCTCCCAAGAATCTTTCAAACAAAAATGTGTGTGAGTGTGATGCTTGCCAAAGGAGCATGTGTTTTTTCAATGGCATGGATGGATCCCTGAAAACATATTAAAGAAGTAGGGTGTATTGTTACAACCATATCCATAATACAGTAGAATGGCTTACAAGCTAATTTTGTATTAAATCGAATTTTAAGACATGGTGATCAGTTACACAGGAGAAACTTTGGTGAGCAGCATGAGTTTTCCAGTTGCTGGGTTATGAAATCAGATATTAGAATATACTGGGGGAAACAACACAAATAGATGGATACATTTCCTCACTTTAAGCAACTCATTTTTGCAAGAAAATTTTATTTAAATTTAAAAGCTTCACATACAAAAAATGATCATTCTAAATTTTACTTTAGTAATTGTGCAATTAAATAGATGATAAAAGGGAGAGTATAAAAAAGCAGGACATTTGTACACAGCTTTATTAATGTCTGCAGGGTTTGCAATTGTTGTGACTTTGCTGCAGAAAAAGGCTTGTCCTTAAAAGAACAAAAGCAAGTCAGACCAGAAAACAAAAACAGCTGGGAGAAACACAAAGACTGGAGAAGGTGTCAATATAAGGATATTATATTATTTTAAAATACTGAATAAATAATACTGAATGGTATCTAATCTAAAGGTGTGCCCTGGCTCTTCCATAATTTTGTGTTGTGGAAATAAGCTTACAATATGTTCATATATTATACTAAAAATTCTTGTCTTAAAATAATATTGGGAAGTCCTATGGTTAACATATGTTATTGTTAACATGTAAAACTGGATAGAGCAAAACTTGGGACAAATATGTACATATGTTACCATTTAAATACATGTTTTTATCTCCTACAATTTAAAAAATTTCAAGCATCTATTAATTTTTGGTTAAAGATTGAAAATCCAATCTTACCCGTGCAAGCAACAGATGCATTTCAAGTTCAGCAATCCTGCGACCAGCACACCCTCGCACGCCATACCCAAATGGAACTGAACCAAATGGGTTAGGTCTAGTCCGACCATCTCTTAACCAACGATCTGGTATGAATTTCCAATGTTCTGGAAAAACTTCTTCATCGTGACTTATGGCATAATGGCACAATACAAATAGTGTCTGGAAATTGCAAAAAACAAGATGTATATGCTTAATCCAAAAAATTCTTTCCACTCATAAAAAACATTTTTCATTAAAAAAAACAGTCAGGCAGTTATCCATAAGCTTAACCACACGGGAGGAGTACCCAGTAAACCTGCCTCATAGTGTATTAGTTTGTGTGTATCTAAAATGGACTTAGGCTTTTTACTGCCATGATAGGCTCAGACCCTTGAACCTGAAATGCATACGTAAATTAATAAAAGTTATATATGGACAAATGTTTAATTGTAAGCAGCCATGATATCCAACCAAAATTAAACACCTCACTGAGGTCTGTGAACTCCTTATGCTTTGTACTCATATAATCTACTTATCACATACTATTCTTTCATATATCTTATATCGCATATTTTATTACAACTTATTATTATTATATTCCATTACTTGTTTTTCCTTTTAATTATACATTCCTACTTTTTTGTCATTATTATGCTATATAAGCCTATGAGAAAAGTGCCTTGACAAGAAAAATGTTGAAAAAGGTAGGGTTGGGGGTATAGTGCTGAAACTCTGTTATACACTGATTAGTTTAGTGTACCAAAACATTATTATCCCAAATTTATATTAAAAAAAAGTTGAGTTACCACACCCTGGTATTGGGAGCCCACAACAGCTGAACCCCAGACTCGCTAGAGCACCACAGTTACTGACTTGTGACTTCTGAATTGAGGCCCTCAGTAATCTTCCATCTTCTAAACTAGTGATAGCATCTGGACAATATAATGTCAGGTGCACCAAGGACACCTTAGCTAACTGCTGCATTCATTTCTGTCAACTTTTATTGGGGGATCTCCTAGCAGAGACTGTTTTAGGATTTGTAAGATGAAAGATTCTTTAATACAAGTTAAGTATAAAATGAACTGGTTTTTTGTTGTTGTGCTTATTTTTTGCTATTGTGGCTTTGAGAGAGCACTGTAAATGGAACAACTTTTCCCCAGTGCCTTTCCTTGAATTGATCATCCACTCACTGCTGGGCACATTAATTATCTATAGATTATAAATTCATTTAGAATATTAAAATGAAAATTTGCCAATGCTCATCTAATCTCCATAAGCACATTAAATGACTAAAACTTGCTCTGGCCATAACCTATTACATTTCCAGCATCAATCACCTCCATTCATCTACAGAGACTTTCTTAACAAATGGCTTGATGTTTAACCTGATGTTTGCCCACCCAGAAGAAGCAGGTCACACAAGAAGGTCCACTGTTTCTGTTTAGCATAAACCTTTGACTTTCATAGCGCCCATGAATGACATGTGGTCCACACCCCTGACAATCCCTTGCTATAGGGTTTTTCATATTCCATGTTAGATAAATGTACTTTAGTTTAAACAAATAATGGTGTATAGAAATACATGCTTTATTTTTGCTTTATATGCCTATTTACACATAGTTGTGTCTAACCATGGCCAACCCACTCCAGCAGATTTATAATATAACACAGCATTCTCAAAGCCGCTTAATCCAATTCAGGGTCATGGCAGGTCAGATGGCTAACTACCATAAAATTGACACTTTTTTTCTACATTTATAAGTTTGGGGCTTTCATTTTTAGGTCCAGGTGGCAAAAAGATATGCCTTCTATTATAATATGCATAAGAGAGAATTTACACATCTATTTACTTTTGAACCTGTTCTATGCATTACCCACACATCACTGGGTTCAGGGCAGAAACCACATTTGATGGAACACCAGTCCACCACAAGGCACATTTACTCACGTCTGCCCAGTTTACAGTCATCATTTTTATTATGTAAAGCACTTTGAGCTACTGTTTGTATGAATATGTGCTATATAAATAAATGTTGTTGTTGTTGTTGTTGTATCTGTCAATTTAATCTTCATTCTAAATGACTTTAAATTTCACAAGATTCTCTTCTACTTGCTATTTACTGATTTACTTCATGTCATAGCCTAGATTTGGGTAAAAAAAAAGTTTAATATATGAAATTTACAAAAGAATAAATAAATAAACACATATTTACATTTTTGGGGAACCAATGGCCACCAATCATCACCTCTTTTTCAACATTGCTTCGGGCATTGGTAGTAACAACTGGATACATTCTGCAACCAAAAACACAAACATCAGAAACAAAATTTGTAGAACACTGGATTGCATGTTATTCAATTAAGTTTATAGTATAATAGACATTAGCTTTTCACTTTGTTCCTCACGTGTTTGACAGAAATAAGGGGCTTTTTTTTTACAGTTGGGAGCAGCATGTCATACTGTAGTTGTTCGCAATGTCTTGCTCATTTGGGCTCCAGTGCAGCATCTCTCTCCACTACTACATTATATTTTCCCCAGTCTTACAATAGAAATTAGAAACATTACTTGTGTTTGTGTTTATCTACCAGTACACTAGGGGGACCTTCAAATTGTGGGGCTTAGTGTTGTTGTTTTGTCATTCCCCCCCCCCCCCCAACTGCTTAATTCAATGGCACAATGTTAAAATTTTCCTATTTTGGCCACGTTCATTTTCCAAGAATTTTAATTTTTCATGTTACTTTATAAGAGGAATCAGATGCACACAGGGTCCAAATTAAATACTTGTTTGTGTAACTTTGAAAATTATATTATTTTTCAGTCTTCGCTTCTTTTATTTTTATAACTTTTGACAGTTTACCGCTTACCTTTGTACAATTTCAGGTTATCAGCTGGACTTGAACTGTTTGAATTTCAATAAAAACTGTAAAAATGGGGGTGTGTTGTAAAAGTTTTGATTGGCAGTTGTCACACACGTGTGAATAGGAGGCAGCTGAAGGGCAATACATCTGCCCAGGGGGTGGCGGGGTGTACTAACGCTCTTTCTAAGTTCCCTGCAGACCTTTCCTGGGAAATCCCACCAGGAGCCACCGCCTCAACTCAGGACACCCCACTTCCGGTCCCGGCCCCGAGGACAACATCACTTCTGGTCCCTGTCCCTAGGACGACATCACTTCCCCCAGACTTCCTATAAAGCCTCATACCTTTTCACTGGAATTCAATGTTTTGGACTCAGTCTTGTAAACTTGACTAAAACTAAAAAGCATTTACTTTTGCAACCAGGATACTGAATTATATGGGTGGCTGCCCCAAACCCTGCCATGTCTCTTGTCCCTTCTTATTACACAGTGTAATTTTCATTGAAAGGATATTATCATGCAAGCAACACCTGCAGGTGTATGTCATTGGCCTTGCATTCTCTACCAAAGGAAGCGGGATAAAAAAAAAAAAACAACAAAGGTGTTTAGTTAGTCAGGTACAAGGCATATTTGATGTTGATGTTATTTGCTTAGTGTCACTCTCTCATCCATCACTCTTTGAAGCTGAAATATAGCAGGCTTGAAAATGATGTCCTGGATAGTTTATGGATATCGTATGCCCGAGTGTGCTTTTTATTTTTGAGTAATTTGTTATTTGTTTAGCTCTTTCAAAGAAAATGACCATGACAACCTGAAAGGAGAACCTTCTGGCCTTGTTAGAGTTGATTTTGCATATTTGTTCACGTGTAAGCTGTGCTCATTCCAATTGAATTATGCAGCCGTTTCAAGGGTAACGGTGAGGCAGCCAGCCTCTAGCTCCTACTAAGGTAATCTTAAGCAGATAGCCTCAGCCATATTGCTCTGTTTGATTTGTGCAGCCCTTTCAAAGGCAACAATCTTGGAAATTCCAGCAGGAGTGTGGCTCATGAAGTAACTCTTGGTCTTTGCTAAGGCATTCCTGAAGTACAGCCCTTTCAGGGGAAGTGATCCAGGTCCTTTGCTTCTGCTGAGGTGTTCTTGCTTTATATTTAATTTGTATCCCAGCAGAGGCAGTGACAGGCCCTTGGCCTCTGTTGCATTTGAGACAGGAGTGATGAGTGAATGCCAAATAAATAAGTACCACAGGGTGTACATGTACAACAAGCCTAATAATTAAGGCATTTCTAGGTTTAACTTCTCCACCAAAATAAAAAGAACTTTAGAGGGTTAAAGTACCTTTCATGAACACTTTTAAATGTCAAAACACTAGTATTTCAAAAATGTCACAAACTGAAAAAAACCAAGGTTCATTACTTTATCAAAGTAATATTTGTAGCCAACAAGACCTTAATCCTAAATTATATTTTTGTGGACTTTTAATTTCTATCTATCTATCTATCTATCTATCTATCTAGCCAACTATAACAAAATTAATATCTATCTATCTATCTATCTATCTAATGATCAATAAGTTGTGTTATGGTAATGTGCAAGGATGTCAGTAAATGAAAAAGAAGATGGCAGCTCAAATGGATTCTCAGGATGTTAGAAGACAAGTGACCTACAATATTAAGTGCCAAGCAAAAATGAAATAAAGAATGAAAAAAATTATGCTGACTGGTGGAAAGGCACATTAATCACTACAAAAACAAATGTTTGTCATAGCCTACACAGAATACAAGCTCAAAAACTATGTTCTGAGGTTCTTGAGGGTGTTTTATGGGATGTTAGAGGCCAGAAGACCTATTATATGCCGATTATGTCTGACCATTCGTGAGGAAGGGTGTTATATTGTGGGGGTGGAGAAGAGCAGACAGAGTAGTCGTAGCGGGCTTGCTGTGGTTACATGCACAAATGACTACAGAGTCAAGAGATCATACTGGGAAGGTAATTGCTTTGGTGGGATGACCACCTACCCATTAAAATATATTAAAATATTTTAAAGTGCATGCACAAACAAAAAATACATTTGTTTCATTAGATTGTGATATTGAAAAAATAGTTAATGAAAAACAAAACCTCAGAGTTTCCTTGATGACAGCTTTAAGAAAAGGCATGTTTGAAATATCTTCAATGGTTGGTATCTTCTTATTGGGCAGCTGTGTTTGTACTTCATGATAAAGAGCATTTTGGACTGCCAGGTTCCGAGAGAGCTCATACAAGGCAAAGGTCATGGTGTTGGATGTCTGTAATGAAAAAAAATGTGTTTTGCACATAAGCATGTAAGGTGTTAACTACAAAAACAAAAAAAAAACCAGATTTTATTATTGAAGTTATTGGTTATGAAAAAAAAATCTGAAAAGGTGAATTTCTACACAATGATGTACATTTTAGAATGAATATGAATGCGCAAATACTCTAATGAGACAACATACCCATCAAGATGCTAAGAACTTCCTACTTATGAAAATATAAACCTGCAGTAGACATTAAAGAATAATAGAAAATGTACATAAGAAAATAAATATTAAGGGTGATACAAGAGTTAATGAAAAAAAAGAAGAGGTAGAAAAAAGAAGAGAATAGTGTAATAAAAAATATTAATATGAAAGAAATAGTACAATAAAAAATCAGAACATAATCTGAAATGAAACAAACATGAATTGCTGCAGTGGTGTAAATTAGTAGAACATATAAATATGGCATGAACTTATTATATTATCAATTAACATGCATAAACAGTCAATTTAACAAATTTTCTTGATGACAGCTTTAAGAAGAGGGATGTTTTAAGTTTCTTTGCAAATAAACTGATTGCTGCTTGAGGTATCTTTAACTAATTTTATTTTGTCATATTGGCAGCTCTGCTTTTATTATTTGAAATACAGGACTATGCAAAGGTCTTACATCACCTAAGAAAATTATTTTTAAAAGTACTTATTTGGTCAAGTATTTTTCCTCAAGTAGGTCATGTTAGCTTAAAACTTGTTGAATGAATAACAGGAATAAATGCAAGCCACCATCAAAGGTGGCCTGCTCAAACCGATATACCACCAAAAGATACAGAATCCTACTATTCAAATATTAACATTAGATGTACCGTATCAACTCCAGCCAGCAGGAGCTCTGCCACACTTCCATACACATCTTTGGTGGCAAGCTTGCCATTGGATAGCAGATAGGTCAGGTACTCCCCTTTTATCTCTTCGCCTTTCATCAAATGAGACTGTATTTCTTCCATCTTCTTGTCCACAAGTTTCTTAGCTGCAAAACAATACATTTAAAGCCAACATTACTCAGATCAAATAATGAGTAGTGCAGTCCTTTTGGAATTTGTATACCATTAAAGGCGACAAATGCTTGTGTCTGATGTCTGAAGGAATATGAAGGAAAATCCACTATGAAAATTACCCCATTTAGGCAGTAAAGAATCATTGCCTGCTCTGGAATGGGGGTCTATATCTAACAAAACTAAATTTAGGAAAATAATCTGATTGCTGTCTGATCTCTGTGGACAATCACAATTAGGATTTCAAGAATTATAAAACAACAGAGCAAAAAGAAAAGTTAATAAGATTATAAAGGACCAAACACACTGCTTGAATAGTTGTTTTCAAATTTTACCTTCTAAGAGGCGAGACTTGCTCCCAAAATTTAAAACAAATAGAATATACCGACTGCAATAAAACTTTTAAATAAGCCATATTCATTTTTGATGAAGTAACTATTATAGAATTCTGTTTTTATTTATATGTCATTAATGTTTATTTTATATATGTATGTACTGTGTATAAGCTGTGTACAATACAGGTAAACTAAAATAAGTTAAACTAAAGCGCAAATACAAAACAAACAAAATCAATTTAATCAATAAAACTAATGGTTATTGAATGCAAACTCAGTAAAAGTATTAGTTTAGTATTTTTATTTTCTTTGAAAAATTGCCATATGGGCAAGCTCCAGTAGAGTCTCGCTTATCCGACATAAACGGGCAGGCAGAACGTCGGATAAGCGAAAATGTTGGATAATGGGAGGTGTTAAGAAAAAGCATATTAAACGTCAAACTATGTTATTATTTTACACATTACGAACCTAATACAGTGGAACCTCGGTTCACGAACGTCTCTGGACACGTACAAATCGGGTTATGACCAAAAAGTTCGCCAAACTTTTGCATCTGTTCACGACCACACACTAGGTATATGAACGAGCCAGTTTCCCTTTCAGTTTGTGCGTGCCGATGATTTCCGCACGTATTCAGTCTCTCCCTGTGCATTCCCTGTGCAGCGAGAGAGACAGAGCGTGAGCGAGACACACGCACGAGAGAAAGAGAGACACACGCGTACACACACGCGCATGCACGCGCGCGAGAGAGAGAGTGAAATATGCGCGCGCGCACACACACGCGCGTGCGTGTGAGAGAGAGAGAGACACAGGCGCGTGCGCACGTGTGAGAAAGACACAGACGTGCACACAAACAAGCAAGAGAGACACAGGCACGCACACAAGCGAGCGAGAGAGACACAGGCGCGCACACAAGCGAGCGAGAGAGACACAGGTGCACACACAAGCGAACGAGAGAGACACACGCACGCACACAAGCGAGCGACAGAGACACACGCGTGCACACAAGCGAGCGAGAGAGACACACGCGCGCACACAAGCGAGCGAGAGAGACACACGCGTGCACACAAGTGAGCGAGAGAGACACATGCGCACACACACGCGCGCACACACACACACACACACACACACACGCCAAAGAGGGCTGGCCACATAATCCACTGTAATCATGTTTTACAACAAAACAACAGAAAAATGTAACTGAAAAAATGAACTTAGCAACTAAAAATAGACTACGCTCATGCTCGCAACTTGCAGTTCTTGTTGCCGATTGAGGCTTTTTTTTGCGGTGGGACGTCGGATAATACAGAATGTTGGATAAGCGAAGTTTGGATAAGCGAGACTCTACTGTATTCAGAATGGTAAGGTTTTCTAGAAGAATTGGAGTATTTTCTGTTTGATTCATTCATTGTGTGACACACCATGTAGTGGGAAAGATGGCACCAAACTACACACTGGGAGTCTTGAAGTTTGGGAGCAATTGGGATCAGAAATGACAGGTGTCAGACAGGAAGCCACAGACACAAAAAGATTGTATTGCAACACAAAAGTGGGTTTTTATTTACAGGTACACGTAAAATAGTATCAGGCAGATTTTCTTACACAGTCCTCACTGCAACCGACACACAAAACAGAAAGAAGCAATATCTCAAAAATTAGTGAAACTCTACAATATTTACATTGAGTATTGCAAGTTCCCAAATGAAAAAGAAACAAAAACAAATGTATATACACAACAATTTGGCAGTCTTCCTAGATAAAATGCAATCAGGAAGAAACTACCCAAAAAAACACAGTCCTTCTAATAATACCATCCACAAAAATATTTCTAAAGACAAAAATCAGTGTATATACAAAAAACTACACCACAAACCCAATTCATATAAATACCTCCACCTAAACTATACCTAGGAGATATTTATATCAATACAATCAAAAAGAAAGCATATACAAATATAAGGTGCAAGTTGCTATACTTGATGTACTTTTTAAACCACTACCATCAGGAAATGCCTTTTATACTCTGCACTGTTTTGCCAACCAATCATTAAGCACTGCCTCACAATCTAAGCAATAGTGGGTGATGCTGACACGTTCTTACATCACGTCTCATCTACGTCTGCAAAGCCTCTATTGAAATAAAATAAGCCTTGTGGGTGCGCATGTATGCACACTTGGGTGGAAATGAAGCTCGGGCACTTTGAATCCATATCTGTGGTAAGTTGATACCTCTCCTTCTAATACTACTATGAGAATTAACCTCTGGGATCTCTTAATCCCACTTTTCTTTTACTTCAGGGGCAGGTGGCGATGAAAGAAGCGGGTTGTGCATGGAGCCACATATATTATTATAATACTGAAAATGAGTGAGCTCAAAGCACACTCTCTTTTTTGTTTTGCTTTGTAAACAGGACGAATACACTCGATACCTGTGTGAACCAAACACTTCAGTGGTGGTTTTAGTGTTTTATCTGTTGAAATTTTGTTCACAGGCTTTCTTCTCTAATTGCATAAGGCGTATCTGTTTTGGGTATCAAATTAAGTCTTTTATTTTTGTCATGTGTAATCTGTGTTTAAATGACAGCTATTTCTGCCAAATGTACTGGGGACAGGATTTTTCACTCACAGACTTAAACTAATAGTTAATATAAAATTAGAAAGGGTGATGGACAGAAACAACACAGTGCAGAACAACAGAACTCCAGTTGTATGTTCTGGCTCTGTTTTGGGCAGTGGGGTGACACAGTGTTTGGTACTGTAACCACAGAGTTCATGGGACCTGCTCAACTGGTCTGAATGGAGTTTACAAGTTGTCACTTGTCACCAGGTACACTGGTTTCTTTCCATACCCCTTTCATGCCTGCAAGCATTGGAAGCCTCCTACACTGACTTTTTATAGAATAATATGGGGGGGGGGTCTGCAAGATGGGTGGAACACTTTTTCTCAATGTATCTGTTTCCCTTTTTACAGTAGAAGAAGACCAGCCATATTGTTCTCATGTCCTGCCTCTTCTGTTCAACCAAGATAAAAACAATGATTTCCCTAAACAGGGTGTCACTTGACCAGAGCAGCCTGGGCTCACAACTTGCTTTTGTGATTCCATTTCTATCCACAAGAGGGCACCAACATTGTGTTCTTTATCCTGATGGAGCAGAAGTGCTTTTTTATTAAGTATACTTTTCCTCAATTGTTCTCATAAAACAGGGTACTCCAGGGTGCAGTCCCAAACCTCCATCTGCCTATTCTTTTTTATCCACACCCTGAAAATATTCACTTCAAGTCAGTGTGTGACTTTTGATTGTCTGTATGATTATCCATGTGTGAGTGTAGCCTGCAATGTACTAGCATTATGTCCACAGTTGGTTCCAGCATTGTGTCTGCTGCTGTTGCTGGAAAAGACCCCAACTCTCCATGATCATGTAGAAAACTGGTTCAAAAGATAAGCTGATGCATGATAGACTAGTTTATGAAATATTTTCAATATGAGAATTTCTTGCCTTATAGAATTGCTCATTTATTTTTATTCAGTATTTCAGGATTTTAATCCTTTTGCAATATTAAAAAAAAATCAATCTTCACTTCATACTGCGACTTTCATGATAAGAACAAGTTTTAAAGTATTCCAATACATAATGTGATCAAATGACCTATACTCTATGGCCCCAAGATTACCTAAAACATTATACCAAAGTCGAAAGAGTCATACATCAGAGTACATGGTGAATTTAAAGTAATTGATTTAAAATATGAATGAACTTTTAAAGTATTTAACACACTTGATATTTCAAAATGAATATAACAAAAGATTTGACTATCAGTTTACATGTGACTGACAATTTATGAATGTGCAATTGTATTTCCTTGTGGGTTTATAATGAGGATCCTGTATAATTCTTGGTCATGTTAGTGGCACAAGTAAGAAAAATTAAAGCTTGTACATCATTCTAAATCACTGCATAAGGGCAAATACAGCAAAAGCTCACTAATATTTTTAAATATTATTTTAATATTAGCATATGATTACATTGTGCTAAAAGCTCTGAAATAATGTATTCAGTCAAAAGAAATCACAGCATAACTAAGAAAATAAGACATTGCAAAATAAGAACTGTAAATGTTATTATCAAAATGATAGAAAAAGGGCAACAAGTCCTCTTTGGTTGTGATTGTATTTATTCAACATTCAGGCTAATTACGGGGTATACCTGTTTGAAGAGGTGCCCAAGGATATACAGTAAGATAAATAATTTGATGGATTTTGACACATTATACTTTTTCTAACTAATTAATTCACCATATTATTTATTGATATTCCATCCTGACCCAGTTGCCATATTATTTACTTGTATGCCATCCAGCCATAATATTTATTGGTAAATAAGCTTCCATAAATTTGTCTTTATATACAGTCTTTCCCAATTGTTCTTAAACAGTCAGCTAGATAACCATTTGCTTTAATTCAGCCCTGAAAATTATCACACTATTACTAGAATTACAAATTGTGTTCCTGTCGTTAGTGACATATCACAGATTGCTTACACCATTTGAGCAGATCTTCAGACACAAATTCCATTTGTATAGTACAGCTATCACCATACAAGCAGTCTGAATCTGAAAACAGTCCTCTGTCTAATCAAACAGATGGTGTCAAAACTGAAGCTCAATTAGCACTCAGTTCTCCCTCTGAAAACGGTGTGTATCAAATTGCTTCAAACCTGATGCTAAACTACTGACTACTTATACTATGGTTGTTTTTGGATGAACATATATATTATGGATAACAGACCGTCAGCCAAAAGAGGAAAAGCAAGGCAGTGAACTGCATTATCAGATGATATTTGTGCTACTGTGGTTGACTACGTGCCGTAGTCCGTACATTCAGAATTGAGAACAGGTAAAGCACTTTACTCTTATGGCATTTAGCAGACATATATTGCATAATTATAGGGATAGTCTCACTTGGAGCTGTATAAAAATGTTCATATTGCAGTATTGGATAGATCCTACACAGAAATGACAATGTACTTAGATCTTACAATGGGATTTTTGTACACTAGACATTGATTGCAGCTCCCAAAGATGAAATGTGTGTGTGTGTGTTTTTTGTGTGTGTAGAATTGAATGGCAACTTCACAGGGGAGGCAGACAACAACTCCTGTCGGACGCACAAGAAGAAGAAATAGTGAATATCGTCATGGCCAACAACATCATTTGCTTACAGGAAATTCAGAGCAGACTCATAAAGATTAGCAAACATTCCAGGATACAACTCAAATCAGCATTTGTACTATTGACCGCATACTACGTTGTAACAACCTGAACATCAGTAGGTATACAAAGTCCCTTTTGAAAGAAATTCAGTTCAAACCGAATCAAGACCCAACACTTGCAATATGTAAAGGTAAGATCACTGCAAAATTATACAGTATGTCGTACCAGGTCATGAAAAATTAAAAAGTGCAATGCTGATGTAGTGTACATGCAAAGTTTACACTTTTTACTGTACAGTGTGCTTATCTCTGTCCTTTTATTGTAGACAATTTGAGCTTGATGCCAGCGACACGTCACATGAATACACATCTTTGTTGATGAGGCTGGATTGAACCACACTAAAGGAAGGAGAAGGGACTTCAACATTATTTGGGCAGCATGCCATTTTGGAAATTCTTGGGCAGTAGGGAGGCAATGTGTCCATGCGTGCAGGTTTAAGGGAATATTGGGTTCTCCACCACCATGCCATTCAGGGCCCTTACAGGTCAGCACATTGGTTGAATTTCTTAGGGCTCATTTATACTTTACGCTCAGAACGTGTACGCACACATATCATGGCTGCCACGTGTTCCCAACGTTCATTTGACGCGTCCTCTGAGCAGGTCCTCAGAAATTAACACGATGCGTGCACGAGTTGCAGTACCAGCAAAAAGTCAGGGGGCGCAGTGTAATAAAAGTCGGAGTGTGACGTAAGAGTCTCTGTTTAGTATCAACATGTGACAGAAAGCCGCTTTGTGGATCCTACGAGATCGATATGCGCACTTCGATGTTTGCTGAATGGTTTGATGTGATGAAGCAAAATGCTGACATACAAATGCATTCGTGGTGCTTTCATATTCAAGCATTGCATATTCCCGAACGTAATGGCACGATACATTTTAAAAGTCTCATATACTGTGTTTTGTGCCGTCCTTTTTTTCTGAGGCTTCCTCCTGACCTGACAGCAGTGGCAAACAGCAATAGGTCATCACACAGAACACATTAAATGTATGGTATTCCAACTCTCTGCACATTTAGAATCCTTAGATTTATACTTGATATCACTTTCATGATGAAATGCATTAAAGTATGTATGTTACATTTTACAGATAAATCGTTAATTTCATTTAAATAATAAATACTGTTAATAATTACACACATGGGGATGACACGGTGGTGGAGCAGTAGCACTGCTGTCTCAACGTAGGGAGTCACGTCGCTTGGTATTCCCTGCCTGGACTTTACATGTTTTTCTGTTGGGTTTCCACAGTGAGCTCCAGTTTCCTTCCAAAGATATGCAGATTTGGTGACACTAAAATGACGCTAGTGTGTGTATGTGAGTGCTTGTATTCACCTTGTGATAAGCTGATGCCCCGTCCAGGGATTCTTTCTGCCTCGTGCCCAATGCTAGCTGGAATGGACACATCCCTGGATTGATGGATTTAATCATTAAAATCCTTTTCAGAGATATTGCGGTAAGATGTCATCGGAATTTAATGAATGCAATTCATAACACACCGAAGTCGAACCTGTTCTCACAGTAATGATATCTCACACTGCCACCTGGTGGAATGTTCCAGATTTATGTAGAGTACGTGCGCAAATATAAACAGTAAAATGCTTGTGTAGCAGTAGCATCTGCTGCAGCATGCGTTGTGTCGCGTGAAGGTTAAACCTGGCCTTAGATCAACTTTTTGAGAATGTTGAGTGATGACAACAAAATGAGGCTGGAAGGGCAGAGTTGTCTCAATACATTGTGATTTGGGACAATGTCATCCAAGATTTTCCAATTTGTTCTTGTCAGCATATACCCCATTTCTCAACCCCATAGAAGAATTCGTCTTGGCATTTGGATTTTGAGTTGATTGTTTGCTTTTGGGCTGGAAGTCTTGGATTTGCACAGATGAGTGAGATGTTATGATATGGTGTTTAAACCTTTTAGGGAATGAGGGCACTTTCAGTGAAATGTGTTAAAACATTTGGGAAAAATTGTAATAAAAAATGTTGAGTTTTAAAGATAACAAGTTTTCGGTTTTACAACCCATTTACAAGGTTACTAATTTGATGCAATTTAACACATTGGAATTTTTTAGAATAAATAAATAATTTACCATACTATTTACTGGTATACTATCCTGACCCAGAATTGTGCACATTTCTCTTTTTATGAAAGTGATGAAACCATATTGTGTGTGTATAAACAGCTAGGTTAATTCATAGCCTCATTAAAATTTCCAAATAAAATACTGATTTAGTCAGAAGAAAATACTAAATAAAATAGAAAAAAAAATTAGATTTCAATTATAGACTTCCTATGAATGTCTAACCTTTGAGCAAATGTGTGATTTACATTAAACTGGTTAATTTGATATCTGTGAAGTATAACTACCTAAAAGGACTTACATACATTGTAGATTTACGCAGTCTGAGATACAGGTTTACCTTCAAAACAGCTGATTATAAGACACCAAAAGTAGCCGAGTTACTTATATAGCAGCTACGCAATGCAAAACCTATTACAGCACTGAATGACCTTATTCAACTAGTGTAAAAAGACTAAGAATTAAGGTGTTTTCATGCATTAAATGCATGACAGTTATCAGTGAACATTTTCTTTTATCCAGCCTGGTGACACACTGGCTAGTGATGCTGTCTTATAGGTCAATACCAAATTTTACTATCATCTGGTTAAACTCTGGCACATTCTTCTCATATCCACATGAGTTTACAGGTGCTTTGTTTTCTTCCTATATCCCTGTAGTACTAGGGTGTTGTACCGTGTTAGCCATTACGAATGTAGAGAAGAGCCAAGCAAAATGACACCTTTTATAGGCTAACTAAAAAGATTACAATATGCAAGCTTTCAAGGCAACTCAGGCCCCTTCTTCAGGCAAGGCAATGATTACATCTTGCCTGAAGAAGGGGCCTGAGTTGCCTCGAAAGCTTGCATATTGTAATCTTTTTAGTTAGCCAATAAAAGGTGTCATTTTGCTTGGCTCTTCTCTACATTCCTATATCCCTAAAGACATAACTATACTAGAGTGCATCATATTTGCTGTAGAAAGGCACTGCATTTAATAACATTTTTTCCTACTGTTTTTGCTAACTTTATTATACGGCGGGTATCTTCAAATCTGGCCACACTGCCAGAGTTGGAAGTAAAGTGTTACAAAGTAATGCGGACTGTCATCTAAATACATTTCCCAGTACTGAAGCAGTGTCAATTCTTGTAATCACATTTCAGTTACTACCTTTACAAGAATTTTGTTTCTTGCAGTGCACATATGTTTCTAAGCGAATGGCATTCTATTTCACACAATGTTTAAGGAGGTGAATGTAGCTACCCAATATGCACCCCTTACCTAAACTATATTGCGTATGTCCAGTTTTAATCCAGATGTAGAGTAAATTGAATTTTAGAACACTGTCAGATATGTACTGGAAATGTGAGTAATTTTAGGATATTACAAAATACTGTAGTTCATTTTACTTTGAAATTATACTGATGTCTTTATTAAGAAAAAAAAGATTTTAAGATTTACTTCTAAAGATAACAAGTCTTAAGTTTTGGAACACATTAAAAGGATATGATTAATGCAGAGGATTACAGAGCAAAGAGAACTGTGCTGTGTGTCTAGGAACATATATTATTAAACATATAACTGTGCTAATGTTCTTGTTCCTTATGATGTACAGCCTCTTGATTAAATGAGATAATGAAGAATTACACTTACAGAAGCAAAAATGTCTTCAATATTCAATCAAACGATAATACTATAAACACCATGTATTGTATAATGTAATGGCATATCCCAACAAGGGGCAGCACGGTGGCGCAGTGGTAGCGCTGCTGCATCACAGTTAGGAGACCCAGGTTTGATTCCCAGGTCCTCCCTGCGTGGAGTTTGCATGTTCTCCCAGTCTGTGAGGGTTTCCTCTAACAGTCCAAATACATGCAGATTAGGTGTCTCTAGTGTGGGTGGGTGGATGTGTGCGCCCTGCGGTGGGTTACCGCTCTGCCCAGGGTTTGTTTCCTGCCTTGTGCCCTGTGTTGGCTGGGATTGGCTCCAGCAGACCCCCGTGACCATGTAGTTATATAGCGGGTTGGATAATGGATGGATATCCCAACAAGCATTTTGATTTTTTTGTCACATATCTCTATGGAGAATCTGTTAGTTAATTAAATAGTTAATTACAAAATGTAAACGGTTTCTTTTTGGTAGTGTAAAGTGGAAAGTTCTTGACAGTGTCACGCACGTGTGCTTAGAAGACAGTTTAAGGGGTTGGCACAGTTTACTAATGCCTTCTTTCTTCCTCCCTTTGCAGAATGGAAGCTAACAGCCATTTCACCTCTGACATCACTTCCATTGTCCACCCTCCTGGACCCGCCCATTCCCTGGAAGTCATATGACCAGCTGTTCGGCCATCTTTGGATTTGTTCTGTTTTGAACTTGTGTCTAAAAAGAAAGATATCTGCAGCTTGTTTCGTGCCTTTATTTTCAACAAACTTTTAGTTATACAGAGTCTTCAGGGTACTGGCCCAACCCTTTAATTTTGCTGTAGCTCCTTTTACAACAGTCACAATAAAATTTAATTACTCTTGATTACAACTATTCAAAGCTTATCCAGGTCAAGACACTCTACATCTGCGATGACATCCCTGGCTCAATTGTTCTAAGAATGTTTAAGGAAATAATTCACTGAATATAAAATCTGAGAAGGTCTTGGGTTCACAATAACCAACAATCCTCGAACAGCTGGATTTCAGGTGACACCATGGCAAATGGGACACCACTGACTATAATGGCCAATCCTAGTAAGTTAATTTTAATGTTAAAACTAGCAAAATACCCGCGCTTCGCAGCGGTGAAGTACTGCATTAAAATTTTTATTAAGAAGAAAATTTAACCTTTTTAAACCGAGGGAAAATATGCCAATAATTATTTGTTAAGGATCTCTTTGTATACCACGTTGTCAGTTCGGCCCTCCGGTTGTAACATGACCAAGCCGTGCGTTGAGCTTACTCTTGAGCATGCAACTTACAGTTGGCCATGTGAACAGTAATCTTGTCTCAAATCTCACAGCTTGGATTGCTGCTGTCATAATCAGTTTGAGGTTCATGGTTTGTTTCAATTATGACAGTATTTGCAGGACTTGTGTTGAAGTGACATTCGACATCTGTCAAGCGTTGTAAGCTTACAACCGGTTTCATCGATAACTTCACATCCAGCTTTTGAGAGTTTAAACATTCATAAACATCAAAGTGTCTACTACTGAAATCGTCACCTGTGAATGTAAGATGTTTAAGAGGCATTGGCGGTTGTCGAAAGGTGTAAAATATTTGGCCATTTCGGTACACTTGAAAGCACCAACCGAACAATTCAGCGGCAGCCATCAACTCACATGCAGAACCATAGGTGAAGGGCTTAAGCATTTCACTCTTCTAGTGCTCCTGTGTAGTATAATTATCTCTTGTACCGTCATCAGTCCACACCTTGAACCTGTCCCAGTCATTCAATACATAAGACACAATGTTCTTCCGGATATCAAGAGTGAGCCTGATATGGCCGTGCAATATGTAACACAGAGAATGGAAAATGTAGGTGCCATCTCCGGACATGGAAACCACTCGGTAAGTGACAGTTCTTTGATCGATGGTGATTACCTCGATAGACATGGTAATGGGGGTTGGAATGATGAAGGAAATGGGTACCTGAGTAATGTAAAGTAAGTGTAAAATACCTATAATTGTAATAAACAAACAATAAAACAGCAGAGAAGCCATGGATTAAACAAAAAGGCTGTAGTTATCAGCAGGGAGACGTGAATCCCGTGGCGAAGCAAGGAAGGGAATGTAGAGACTGGAGCGACGGACGGCCTTATATAGGCAGGCAGCCAACAACATGAGAGGCGTTGGGATGGGGGACCCAACGCCGCCTCACATGGTGACCAAGCTGCAGGCTATGGACGTATATATGTACGTAAGTAGGATTCAGTTAGCGTTGGGAACCCGTGTACCAAATTTCTTGAAGATGGGCCCATAAGTAACAAAGACTGTTGAAAAGTTCAATATGGCGGCCGACAGTGGCATCATACCACCGAAATAAGTACGTACATTGGTTTCGGTTAGTGCAGGGAAGCCGCCTACCAAATTTCGAGAAGATGGGGCCATAAATAAGAAAGTTCGACATGGCGGACGTTGTTGACCGTTATGACTGTTACGCGTAGAATTTCGAAATTAAACCTGCTTAACTTTTGTAAGTAAGCTGTAAGGAATGAGCCTGCCAAATTTCAGCCTTCTACCTATACGGGAAGTTGGAGAATTAGTGATGTTGGAAAATTCAATATGGCGTCATACCACTGAAATAAGTACGTACATTGGTTTTGGTTAGCTCAGTGAAGCCACCTACCAAATTTCGTGAAGATTGGGCCGTAAATAAGAAAGTTCAACGTGGCGGACGTTGTTGACCGTTATGACCGTTATGCGTAGAATTTCGAAATGAAACCTGCTTAACTTTTGTAAGTAAGCTGTAAGGAATGAGCCTGCCAAATTTCAGCCTTCTACCTACACGGGAAGTTTGAGAATTAGTGATGTTGGAAAGTTCAGTATGGCGGCTGACAGTAACATCATACCACCGAAATAAGTATGTACATTGGTTTCGGTTAGCACAGGGAAGCTGCCTACCAAATTTCGTGAAGATGGGGCCATGAATAAGAAAGTTCAATATGGCGGACGTTGTTGATCGTTATGACCGTTACGCGTAGAATTTCAAAATGAAACCTGCTTAACTTTTGTAAGTAAGCTGTAAGGAATGGGCCTACCAAATTTCAGCCTTCTACCTACACGGGAAGTTGGAGAATTAGTGACGTTTGGAAAATTCAATATGGCGGCCGACAGTGGCATCATACCATCGAAATAAGTACGTACATCGGTTTCGGTTAGCACAGGGAAGTCACCTACCAAATTTCGTGAAGATGGGGTCAGCCTTCTACCTACACGGGAAGTTTGAAAATTGGTGACGTTGGAAAGTTCAATATGGCGGCCGACAGTGGCGTCATACCATCGAAATAAGTACATACATCGGTTTCGGTTAGCGCAGGGAAGCCGCCTACCAAATTTCGTGAAGATGGGGCCATAAATAAGAAAGTTCAACTTGGCGGACGTTGTCGACCGTTATCGACCGTTATGACCGTTACGTGTAGAATTTCGAAATGAAACCTGCTTAACTTTTGTAAGTAAGCTGTAAGGAATGAGCCTGCCAAATTTCAGCTTTCTACCTACATGGGAAGTTGGAGAATTAGTGATGAGTCAGTCAGTCAGTCAGTCAGTGAGGGCTTTGCCTTTTATTATTATAGATCACATACAAATTTGCTTAAGTAGAATATATTCATTTTATATAGCTACATAGGTAAAGGAAGGTTACATTTTTTCTTCTATAAGCTAATATGATAATGGAAAATCCTGACACTCTTCTACAAATTTAAATTATTAGCAAAACAAGCTCAGATAGAAAAATCAACTGTTTGCTTCCAAATAGAAAGGTAAAGGGGCATACTGTACAGTTTTCTGACAGTATATACTTACTTATATGCTAATACATGTAGTAATGTCTGTATTAAAATAAACAGTAATGAAAACAGCATCTAAAAGAAATGTGACTAAGGTTGAAACACAAACATCATGAGCAACAACTTTTTATTCTGTGTATTATACAGTAGATTTTTCTGTTCAGTTGTGGCAAACTGTTGTGCTTTAATTTTTACTAAATCTTAAAAAAAATAAGATACTTGGGCTGTGGAATTTAATGTATACTTGTGATACTCAATGCTCGAACCTTTCCAGTAGATGCAGAATTCTGGAAACATCAAAGAAACACAATTATAACTTTTTCAGAACATGAGATGTTTGACAAAGAGATCCTTTAGTTCATCAAGCTCATTTGGTTACAAAAAGATTGTAGGTTGTTGAATAACTAGGCTAAAGACATCAGAACTATAGTTAAAACTTAGTAAGAAATATCATTCTTTAAAATTTTGCATATTTGTATATAATACTAAAAGTCAAATATCACTAAACCATCTGTTTGCCTCTTATAACTGATTTTTATGAACAATGTTTTTGCCCTTTTTCCTCATTAAAACCATAAATATTACAATTCCTGATAGTAACCATTTAAATATTTAATGAAATAAAACATAAACAATTTCATTTCAAAAAGTTGTGAGAGGGGTGTCTACATGACAAAAAGTTGGCACTGCCAATACAAAACTAACATCGCACAAGGCAAAACTACTGTAAGTCGCACAACAAACCTCTGAAAGAGATTGAGACACACACAAAATCTTTCTGAAAGGTTCTGCGTATAGTGGTAGAGTGATAAAGAAGGGAGCACTAGACCAGGAGTGGCCAACTATAATCTTAGAGAGCCACAGTGGCTACAGGTTTTTGTTTAACACTGGCAGTTTCACTATGTGCAATTTGTGTTTTTTTTAAGCTCAGTATAATTAGTCTGAATGACGAACCTCAATTCTCTGTTTGTAGAAGAGTATTTCTTTCACTACAATGAACTGATGACCTGACCTCCCACTTTTCCACAGACCTGCTCTAGAAGACTTGTTTTGGAAAATGAATGTATGGATTTCTTACCCTGAATGTGCTAATCATATAAGATTGGTACATTATAGGGAAGTAGCCAAAGGCTACACAAGATACATCAGAGAGAGCTTCCCACAGAAATCTCCAAATACTGTATATGTGACGGTCCGCGGTGGGCTGGCGCCCTGCCCCGGGTTTGTTTCCTGCCTTGCGCCCTATTGGCTGGGATTGGCTCTAGCAGACCCCCGTGACCCTGTAGTTAGGATATAGCGGGTTGGATAATGGATGGATATATGTGACGGTGCTGCTTCTTTCGCTCCATTTTTTTGGGTTAAGATTTTTGTCTAGAGACTGAAATGTAATTGTATTGCACATTTAATATGCACTTAATTTATTACAATTTCCTTAAATTTGTATTTTGAATACCCTCATCATTTTATACTTTAATCTTCATTTTTTTCTCATTTGATCCCTATTTTAAACAGCTATTTTCAACATAACTTCAGTCAACAACGCTTCTTAAAGAAGGTTTTTGAGGTATGGTTCCATTTCACAGTTAAAAAGAGGACCTTCGAGAAACAGAAATTAGAGTTTTGTGAGAGACTTGCGAGGAGAGCATGAGTGAGACTCTCACCATTTGTTATCAATAAACTGACCCAAATTCCCTAAGACTAAGTGATCTCGGTGGAAATATACAGGCAGCCCAGTGGTAGGCAGGGGTGAACTGCCCCATATTTAAAGAAGGAGTGAGGCTGCCTTTTATCAGAGCAGACTACAGGGCAGATGCCCTGCAAACCTTATTCAATAGGGGTGAAAAAAAAGGCCTCACGGTACAAAGGTTCCAGGAGCCGCTAGATTGACACTAGGATGTGGAAGCTGGCCAAAAGTAGCCTTGGGAGGTGAAGAAGTCAACTGAACTCAGAATTTGGAGTGGGGTGGGCCAACAATTATATGATGGCAGAAAAAGACGACAGGGTCAGAAGGTGTTTTTGTTTAATAAAGGTGCCTATATTTTCTCATTTTTGTCTCTTGGTGCACAAGTATACTATGAGCTGCTAAAATTTTCTTACATTATTAGTCTTTGGCTCACTATTTTTTACATTGAGTTATTAATTATTTATACAGTATGTTACAACATTGTTCAAAAGTACACCAATGAAATGATAAAAAAAGTGAAAGATACACAAACCTACAAAAAACAATGAATCATTTATTAACTGATTCATTACCTAATACAATTTAGAGTTGGAGCTTTTAATAAAATTGGGCTATTGTGAATTTGTCCCTATGGAATACACAACTACACCTTTCTAAAAATTAAGAAATAATGTGCTTAGACTTTGGTATATACAAGATACATTAATTTTCCCTTTGGTGCTGTCATTAACACGCTATTGAGTACTTGGACCGTATTTCTTTGGGTAATTTCAGTTTACAAATTATTAAATCCTTGGACTCAATAATTTAGAACCAAGAGCAGGACTGGTTTCTTGCTTGTTCACCAAGATGTTAAGTTAATCTTGAATTGGGTAGGTAATAAAAATGAGTTAATGCCTCTTAACTTTTTTAAATCCCCTCAACATTTGTATACCTAAACTACCTTTTATCAAGGATCCCTGTAAATTTTTCCAAGATGACTTTGGCCTTGACAATTTTGGCGCTTTGGAAAAACTGAGCCTTCCTTTTAAATAAAGGAGAAAACATCAAAACACAATAATTCAGAATTAAATAATGTTGGTTATTTTTTAAACTTAAACTCTTTCTATTCCAAAAATAGACGTTCTTACAAAACACATGGGCATGTTTGCTGCATTGTAGTATTACATGCCACAAAATGAACATGTTCAGTAATACTTTTTAATGGATCCAAATATGTGCTTCAAGTTAACTCCCACAAACAATTTAGGTAGTTTGGAATTTCTTTTCACTATAGAAAATTAGGCAAATCCTTACTTACTGAAATCAAAGATTCCATCCCATCCTGCAACATAGTGTTTCCAGAATGGCAAGACTTGTCGTGTCCATTTTGGCAGACTGGAAATAAACACACTGTAGGACATCATTTTTGCAATTGAATTTATAAACTCTTGTGTATCAGCGGGGACCTGACTTTCCAGGCAACCAATCCGAGATTCAAACAAGATCATTGAAATACCTGTGGAGAAGAAGAAACAATTACTTGAGGCAAATGTATCTACTTAAACTATTGACTCCTGAGAATTTAAAGGATCAATGAGTACTTATATTTTATAGCATAAACTTTCTTGCAAAGAAGGAATAAAATAGGAAATTTGAATATTTTTGCATAATGCAACTCTCAGCAGGTACTCCAATGTTACTAAATGGATTTTATTATTCTGTCATTTTTATAACGTAGATCTCTGTCATGGGTTTGTCAAGCTGTCTAAATACAGTAAGGATTGCTGGTGACAATGAATTTTCACAATTGTCATGATTTATTTTGTATACATTTTCTTTAAAATCAAAAAGTTAATTCAAACTATGTTCTTGAAGTTTTAGAGCTCAAGGAATCCTGTGGTCATATTTGTTTCTCAATTTGATGCATTTTTTTTTAAAAACGTTTTTCCGCAACACCATTTTAAAACAGTTGTTTTGATGCTTGCTTGCCATTGTTTGATAGGATGGTTGGAACTGTGCAAAGTGTGACGTGTGACCTCATCATTGCATAGTATAAAAGTTCAGTGTCATGTACTTTAAGTTTTGTCCAAGTTTGTGTGGATTCAAATTGAAAAGTCTCTAGCCTTATTTTTTGTGCATCATTTTGGACCCTAGGTACACCATCATTTGCTTCTTATTTACCACGTCTTTCAGCTTACATTTTCGTTTATGCATATATCTTGGTTTGGCTTTGAACAAAGAGTTTCTTTTATAGCTCTTTAATTCCCTGGCAGTTGACATTAGCTAGTTTATACTATTGTTTTTTTCCTGATTCCATTTCCTATCTGACACACTGTGCAGTCAGTAGAAAAATTGATGAATGTAATTGCAATGTGTAATGGGTATGCTTCTTCTTCTCCTCAATACTTTGTGACACAGTACTTGCTGATGGAGAAGCAGAAGAGCTTTGAAAGATTTTGGCTACCTAAACTGAACTCTCATTAAAACAACGAAAAAGTCCAGTAGGACCATTAAACTAATAAGTTTAATAATAAGGAGGAGAGAAGAGGGACAAGTGAAATAAGAGAAAAGGGATTTTAAAAAAACATTGCATCCCTGGTATTTCAAACACAGCAAAGCACTCAGGAAAAAAAGTGGTATGCCTAAAAAACACAATAAAACACTAAACATAAGCTAAAACTGTATGCCATGAGGATGGGCAAAGATCTATACATTGGGGTACACAATAACTACTTAACAAACACATGGTTAAAACTTCAGATGAAATCTCAGCAATCTCCTGTACATACACCTAAAGAACATGGGACATGACAGCGAAGATGACTTGTTTAAAAGAGGTGTAAAGTAGAAAGTACAAACGCATAACTCCAGTTCTTAAGTCCTTACACTGGCTCCCAGTTAGGTTTAGGGCAGGCTTCAAATTCCCCCTTTTAACATATAAAGCCTTAAATGGTCAAGGTCTGGTTTACTTATATGAACTTATCACTACTTACAAACCAGAACATACATTAAGATCTCAAGATGCTGGCCTGCTTATGATTCCAGGGATTAATAAAATAACAGTGGGAGGTTGTGCTTTTAGTTACAGGGCCCCTAAATTGTGGAATGGTCTGCCTGCTACTATAAGAGGCGCCCCTTCATTCTCAGCTTTTAAATCCAGGCTGAAGACTCACTGCTTCAGTTTAGCATACCCTGAGTAGAGCTGCTGATTAGTTATGCATACTCCATCTCTGTAGTTAGTCATTAGTACTAAAATATAAGTAATATGATATTTATAAACTGTTACTAAACCTCACCTATTCTGTTTCTCTTTTCAGTATCATGATGTGCACTTGGTGCCACTGCTCTACTGCCAAGTTGTTTTCCTGCCTATGGAAAAGTTATTTCCAATAAAGGAGCACTAGAATGATTGGGTATAAGGGTCCTTTCATCAGATTTGCCGGTCCCGCACTGACTCAGCTGTAGAATGCCCAATAGTGGGAAGCGTCTTGTTGGCTGAAGTCTCCAGGAATGTAAACTGCATCTGGCCTGTCTGATTCCTTTTCTACAATTTGGCCATGAATGTACAATTAGCTGATGGACAGATATTACTGTTTTTCATTTATGTTAATTAGTTTCTACTTTGTTTTTGATGTTTTTTTAAATAAATATGATGTGGATGTTCTGTTTTTAGTGATTGGTATAACCTATTCTGGCAACTTGTCTTAAGACTTGTTGCAGGACTCTATGCTTGCACTTGGTGAGGAACACTGTGCAAGAACAAAGTAGTTTGTATTGTTTTGTATTTCTGAGGTGGCAATGATAGATTGGCCATCTAGCTCTGTGAAGAAGATTATTTGTGTTCTCTTTCTTGTACTGTATTTACCCCATCTTTTGAAACTCATGGCACATCTAACATACCTGGAAGGG
Source organism: Polypterus bichir lapradei (assembly GCA_026402145.1). Classification (NCBI taxonomy): domain Eukaryota; kingdom Metazoa; phylum Chordata; class Cladistia; order Polypteriformes; family Polypteridae; genus Polypterus; species Polypterus bichir. Next base: position 112,416,753 of record JANRMT010062814.1, on the reverse strand, counting down.
GGTCTTTCTCTGAACTGCCTTTTCTGAGATTTCCTCAATTTTTTCCCTAAAAGATTTTTTTGGAGTTTTTTCTTGTCTTCTTAGACAGTCAAGCCTTGGGGGCTGTAAAAACATGCCTGTTAAATCCCAGTGAGGTATACATTTTGTGAATTTGGGCAATAAAAGAAACAAATTGTTGTTGTGAAGGGTGCCACGTACATCAGACTGAAAAAAACCAACCCTAAACAGATAGGGAGGCATGTGACTTCTTCTATCAGCTAAATACAATGCTGTCCTATATCTCTGCAGTACTACAACAATTCACACCTCCAGTCATATTTCTTAGATTCCCCTAACACTACAAACAGTTGAATTAAAAATGCCACTCAGATGAGTGAGAAAATGTCCTCATAAATATCCATGTAAGCAAGTTCAGTGTTTTTAACTTGCTATGTGCAAAAATAACATAAGTGAATGAATCTTTATATATTTTGTAGGATATTAGAGGAAGTGTGTACAGAGGATTATTTAACTAATTAACCAAACATAAATTAACTGAGGATAAGACGCCTGTTCTAGGCATTGCACCAGTAATAACCTTGTCTATGCATCAAAAAATGCAACAACTAGTTTTCATCTATGGGAAAAACAATGGTGCTGGCTTCAATTAAACTGCCATGGAGACTGAGCAATTAAAGACGATTAAGTAATCATCCTGAAAGTCAACTATTTTTTGTAAAATAAGCCAAAGTTCAGTTTGAATCTGACCCTTTCTCGGAAACAAGAACTGTCTGATAACTCAACCATTTTAATTTTCTTATAATTTTATTATATTAGCTGCACCTAACAGGTGTCAGAGACTTATGCGTCCTCCCATTTGATAAAAACTTATATATATGTATCATAGTCTTCAGTTGGTGCTCCTAAACTGTTCTGGCAGCTTGCCTCAGGCTATACAACAGGATATAGAGACAGAACCCAAAAGCTAATTTGGAGGATTCTAGGGCAACCTCCCTGAACGCATCTGTGAAATTATCCATTATTCACAATATACTTTATTTTTTTAAATTATATTATTTCTGCCCTGTCTCAGCAGGAAAAGCAGATAACTTGTTTCTTGAGTAAACTGGGAGATGCGAGCAAAAGACAAAACAAATGATAATATGAAAATCATTTAATCATATAAAATAAAAATAACCAACTGAAACCCAGATGAGAGGCAAAATTCACAGACAAATAACAGGCAATAAGTCAAAAACCAGGCAAGAATTGAAAAATAATTGCAGAAGAAGTCAAAAATGTAAAAACAAGGTTTTAATCTGCAGATTGGATAAGGCTCAGAGCAAAAGGCTGACTGTTTATCCCGTCTGCTGTTTAATTGAAGGTCACAACCCCAAAGATCACGCCCCTAGAAACGTGGGACATAATCCTGACAACAGTACACAAAATGGCTTCTCTAACAGGAAAAGACTACAAAACCTCAATCTTCAGCATAAATCATGACAATTTCTGTTACTGTAAATAATTTTTTCTAGTTTTCTGACTAATAAATTAATTACTGTAAACTGAAACTGATCTTTGACTCTGCTACCAAGAGTATTAAGGTTGAAATGACAACCCTTTTCAGTGTGTGCACATGCTAGAAACTCATCTTTTGATGTTCACAAACTGAACCTGGTGAGTATTCTGTTTAACGTTAGACTCTGAATTAAACATAATACACGTTAAGTTAAACTGCCTAGCCTCTGAGGTTTAATTCTAAAACACAAGGAATGGTGGTTAGCCTCTGAGGTTGCATGTGAACTAAGTTATTATTCATATAACACATGCTAAGAGAGGATGAAGAATGGAAAGGCAGTTGGTCCAGATGACATGGAAGCATGGAGGTTTTTAGGAGAGATGGCAGTGGAGTTTTTAACCAGATTGTTTAATGGAATCTTGGAAAGTGAAAAGATGCCTGAGGAGTGGAGAAGAAGTGTACTGATACCAATTTTTAAGAGTAAGGGAGATATGCAGAGCTGTAGTAACTACAGGGGGATAAAATTGATAAGCCATGGCATAAAGTTATGGGAAAGAGTAGTAGAAGCTAGCTTAAGAAGGGAGGTGATGATTAGTGAGTAGCGGAGAGGGAGGTCAGTAGAATGGTGAGGATACGGGGAGTAGAGTTGGCGAAGGTGGATGAGTTTAAATACTTGGGATCAACAGTACAGAGTAATAGGGATTGTGGAAGAGAGGTGAAAAAAAGAGTGTAGAAAGGGTGGAATGGGTGGAGAAGAGTGTTAGGAGTAATTTCTTACAGACGGTTATCAGCAAGAGTGAAAGGGAAGATCTACAGGACAATAGTGAGACCAGCTTTGTTATATGGTTTGGAGATGGTGGCACTGACCAGAAAGCAGGAGATAGAGCTGAAGATGGCAGAGTTAAAGATTTGCATTGGGTGTGAGGAGGATTGACAGGATTAGAAATTAGTACATTAGAGGGTCGGCTCAGGTTGGACAGTTGGGAGACAAAGTCAGAGAGGTGAGATTGTGTTGGTTTCGACATGTGCAGAGGAGAGATGCTGAGTATATTGGGAGAAGGATGCTAAGGATAGAGCTGCTAGGCAAGGGGAAAAGAGGAGGGCCTAAGAGAAGGTTTATGGATGTGCTGAGAGTGGACATGCAGGTGATGTTTGTGACAGAGCAAGGTGAAGAGGACAGAACGATGATCCGCTGTGGCAACCCATAACAGGAGCAGCCGAAAGAAGAAGAAGAAGAAGAAGAACACATGCTAAGAGAGCTACTTAGCATTGAGGTTTTATTATCAAGCTCGTGCTATTTAAATGATGCTTAATGGTTAAGGTTACATGTAAAAAATGACTATTAGCTATAGCCACATTTTTTTAAGGGTATATAACCTAAAGCTTAACAAACAATAGTAATTTATTGCTAACTCAAATAGTACAGTAACCTATAATCAACTGATAACTCTCAGTACAAGTAATCTTTAAATATTAATAATAAATTGGAGTAAAATTAAGATTTCCATACCCTTAAAGCAGATGAAGCAAACAATTAAAATAATACTCTAAATGCATAATTAATTAGCCAGTTAAAAGGCCTACAATATAATAAAAAACTCAATCACTCATCAATAAAAGCACTATATACTGTTTAGCTAAAATGCTGAAATTTGATGGTACATCTAGGGCAGAAGGTATCCACTAGGAAAGGACATTTTGATATATCAATATTTAGGGGTATCCCTCTCCCTTACACACACAAAAGAAAAACTAAACACCAAAAATTCTCAAAAATGCTTCGACTGACTGATTGAAATTTGGTGATGTTGCAGAAAAAACAAAATTATCTGACTGTTGTGTTTTGTTTTGTAATTTGCTAATATTCGTCATTAAGAATGCTACAGTAAATATGACATTCGAATGCACCGCATCCTCTTTTTGCTACAGCGCTGACAGTGACTGCACTGAGAAATGGGGAATCCTAGGTTATGCAAAAGAAGGCTGTCTGCAGAAGCAAAGTGAAAGAAGGAAAGTTTGTTGAAGCGCAAAAGAAGACATGTTTATCAAGCACACTATAAAGTTGAATTGCTTTTCAGGTGGTGTGGCTGTCAGTAAGAAAGGAATTTAGTAAATATTACATGACCCCCCTCCCTATCTGCAACTTTTTGGCAGTGCCGACATGGGGACTATAACTCCCGTCAAGCAGAATGCTTTGCCAGATGATTTGATCAGTGCTCACAAAGTTTAAATAAGTGCATCGACAAAAGTGGCATGTCATCAAAGGTCAATTAATTTTGTCAATTCGTGAGAATATATATATGTTTTAGTTAGACGGAAGGTGAAAACTTCTTTTTTTAAATTAAGTTTTTGTTTCAGATAGCTTGCAATTATAAGAAGCATTTATTATTTTCTTTTATACTATGTGTATTATGGATAAATATTTTCTGTATATATTTTATTACTTAAAAAAGTATGTATTTTAGGGGAATTTTATTTATTTTAGTATTGTTACAGTCACTAAACAGTAAGCCTACAGAATTTCATTTAGTCAAAAAAATGAACGGGTAAATCCTGTGGTCTAAAGTTTAATTATAAAAATATCAAAGTTAACACTTCAATAGTTAGAGTACATAAGGCTTCTACGCAACTGGTTTTGCCGGAGCTTAAAGTAAAAGATTAGACACAAATAGACCAATTCAGTAACATGAAATCGTTGATCTGTATTGGCCCTAAAAAATGTGATTGGAGCCTTCCTAGTACTAGGTCTCCTAAATATGCTCTTTTAAAACATCCTAAAAGCCAGAAATGTTTCGCTTTATTGTATAAAACCGAGTAAAAGTCTTTTTTACTAGTCTATTACCTAATATGCTGTGAATTGATCGAGAGCTATATACATTTTGGTAGAAATTAATTAATAAGCAGTTGAAAAGCAAAGGCACAAAACACTTAGTTTCCACTGCTACAATGGTGAATAAACTGAACAAGCCAGCATTTACATTCTCTTACTTTATATATATATATATATATATATATATATATATATATATATATATATTTTTACATATTACAAATCTTTTAATGTAATTGTTTATCTTGTCATTTTAATGTGTACGCTTGTTTGCTTTATGAAGATAAATTCACATAAAATGACTGAGGTCAATTGTACAGCATATGAAACAGAACAAAAGAAAACTTTAAAATGTACTTTCTATATGTTACAAATCATAACATTCTAAAACCCACTTAAGCCAGTTCTGAGAGGACCACAGCCTGTCCTAGTAGCATAAGGAACACGTCGGGAATCCTGCCCTAAACAGAATGCCAGTCCATCAGAGCTGCACACACCCACTGACAATGGGCCAGTTTAGAGTCACCACTAGCTTAAGCTGCACATCTTTTATAACACGTAAATTCCTTATAGTGAAGAATTAGGGACAAGTTTCAAACTCGGTATGCTGAACCTATGAGGCAGTAGTGCTAAGCAGTGCCTGTCATGCTGTGGTAAACACTTCAGGTATAACACAAAATCTCACAAATTCTGTTGCTGTAAAAAAAGACTTGGTATTCATTTTACTTTACATACTGAAATAAAAATAACTAAATTTAGGATAAAAGTGGGCACACTTTATTAAATTAATAACAAAAAAATGCCTCCTGTATGACTGATTAGAGATTTTTAAGAAGCCCTGTACTGTATTTATGAAATTGAATTGATTTGTCACACTCAACAAACTGTAGAACATACCTTCCAAAGAAAACTTGTACAGCTCATTTGCCATGTTGTGGACCATGTCCCCGGTGGTGCTTGTCTCTCTCACGTAGTAAATCCGTTTCATAAAATCAGTAACCACATCATTTATTACTGTTTCGTATAGGGCAGAATCCTTTGGACGCAGCATACGATTGTTCAAAATTGCTCGTAGATTGTACCATTTTTTCCCCTCTCTGTAAACAATGAAAATTGCTGAATATGCATTAAAAATACACTAATTTTGCACCATAATTTCCTCATAGCAGCATATACACATTTTTAACTTTTCATTTACAACACTAATGACATGTTATGTTAAATATAGGTATGCACTCCAGATGTTTTGATGTTGTTTTTCAAATTACAGTACTTATAACTTTTTCCCACGATGTATTTATCAGTTTCCTTAACCTGTTGTTCTAGTAACATATAATAGTAACTGACGTGGGCTGTTTACCTGACAAAAGGAAAAGTAAATAGAGACATGAAGGGCCAGATAAGATTCATGACCCTCTCACTAAAGGACCAATAGAAAAGGGTCATCGGTGAAATTCTGAACGTCTTTAACTACTAGATAAAGGAAAACCTCAGACCCTTGCAGGACCATAATAAAAGTACTGACCACTTATGTTATAGTGCTGAAACTGTAAATTTTGAAAAAACTCTTCTTAAATATTCACTCTTTATAAAAGCATATCACTTTAGACATAATACTTGTATTTGTTAAAAAAAAGAGATCAAATTACTTTTTACTGAACTTACAACAATAATTAATTAGTATTATAATTGCTGTACAGTACTACCTGTCTAAGATGGGTTGAAATCTAAGTAATCAACGTAGACCTTAGTGTTGGCACTGCACCATTATTTTGAATGTATTTTGTAAAGCATTATTACAAATATCTCCGATGCGCTTCTGTTGGGATGGCAAATCCAATGCATGTCTTAGTTATATGCCGTTTGGTACGGGATTCATAAAAGCGTAATGTTTGTGATGTGCTATCTGTTGGAATGACAAATGCAATGTACTTCATTACTACAAATATTTGTGATACACATCTGTTGGAATGATCTGTTGGAGACATTGCAACCTGACAGACACAGATACACAGACACAAATTTTTATAACACTTTTATTAAGATGGATATTTTGAGAAAAAAATACAATACCTGTATTAACAAACTGTCTATTAGGGAACAGCAGCAATGAGCACTTCTGTTGATCCTAAATAATTCATATTTATTATAATTGTCTAACAGGGCATAGGCAATGCTCTATCACACAGAAAAACTGAGTCCTGGGGTTATACGTAATAGAGTTCATACTGTATATATTTGCCTTTTAACATATTGGTTCTAAGTAGGCATTTCTGGTGACAAACTGCAGAGCCCAAAAATAGAGCTGAGATCTCAGATCTCATGGCTTGCGGTTATGGAATTATATATGGGACAAGAGGTTTGCTTCAGCTTGTTGAGTTACAGAGATGACAAGTTGGGTCTTTATTTCATGTGCTCCTTGTAACTGTTTCAGATACAGCACATGGGTGCCTTAAAGGGTAAAATGTATTGAATTAGCACAGAGCAAGTGGAGGCTTCCAGGACAGAGAGAAAGCCACACTTCCCGCAAATGAGGATGTCCTCATGCCAGTGTGTCCTTTATATGCAAGAGTCATGCAGGAAACCCTGTAATATACTGTATGTACTTTTAATTTCAGCTGAATTTGTCAAGAATTCAACTGTCACTTTTAACACTGGCATTCTCTGCTCACATTATTATACTATCTAAGAGCTGTTTTTAGCTAACAAAACTAGAGTTGTTTCTCATATTATATCCATCCATCGATCATCCAACCTGCTATATTCTAACTACAGGGTCACGGGGGTCTGCTGAAGCCAATCCCAGCCAACACAGGGCGCAAGGCAGGAAACAAACCCCGGACAGGGCGCCAGCCCACCGCAGTTCTCATATTACATGACAATGAAAAAGGTATGCATTTTTTTTTCTAAGCAGAACTGGATTCTGCAATTATTGACTAATAGCCCGTTTAAACTGTTTTACTCCCACCCTGAAGTTAATTCAAACTGTTCAAAGAGAAGTGAAAGTGGGAGTTTTCAGGTCTCTTAAGTTTCAGTTAAGTTTGAAGCTGATTTGAAAACCCACCTTTTCAGTGCCAAACCATCAATATTTCAACTAAATTTGTCTTACAGAACTTATTAAAATATATAAAATACTATATATTCAACAGAAAATAATAAAACAGGAGCCTTCTTACAGTTCCAAAGGTAAGCAATACAATGCATGCATTACTTCTGTAACTGACATACAGCACTAGTGAAACACACAGACCTAAAATAAAAGTAACTCAAATACAGCATGCTGAAATTTTCCATTTTGGCAATAGTTTCTTTTGTTTTGACCAATAAAAACTCAGCTTCACGGTGATCATATTGTTGATCTAAATTTCCTAAGTTGTGCTCCTCAAACAAATATTGATCAGAGGATGTAAAAGCAACGCCCGCATATGGTCAGAAGTTTCGATACTTTGGCAATCTTCTTGATTGTCACAGTGCATTTCTGTGGCTGGGGCATTCCTGCATGGTGTGTCCTGGACTTTGTCTTGCACACCTATAAGCCATCGTGCTTGTTCTTTGATTTGCCAGATGCTCAACAGATATCGCTACTCTTCTTTTTCTTTCTGTCATTATGGTGGTTATCATTTGGTTTTTAAGATCACTTTGCCATAAAAGCATGACTACAGGTCACATTGCTGCCCATTACTGATATTCAATAAAGTTCAATATTAGATGATCAATAAAAACAATACTTACACTTGATAATGAATTCTGAACAAGTATATAACATGTCCTGGGGGATTAACAATAGATGGGCTTACAGGGACCATGGTTTTATTACAATATTTTTTTCTGGCCACCAGTAAACTGGTCACCATGTTGCCACAACCTAAAATTTTTTAAACTTCAAGAACATATCAGGCTATATTCAGGATTACTTCTTGCTTGTCTATGTGCTTCAACATCTGATCTGGTTAAACTTTCTTGTTCTTCATCACTAAAAGTGAGTGTTTTTCAAGTAACAAGTCATTACACCCATGTCCCAATTCAAATCCGAAGTCAAGGCGTACTGTTCTCGACTCAAGTCTCAAGTCAAGATGGGCATAACGTATAATATGTACATAATAATTTAATATGAAATTTGCAGATAACCAATTGAAGTTGAAGTAAACAATAATTCCAGAACAAAAAATAAAACATATAATAAAACAGATATACCATAGGTGGTGTAAGAAATACAAAAATGACCAACTTCAGACAAGTACAGTGAGGATGTGAGGAGCCCATGGATCCTAGTGTTGTTAAAGCTGACAACTATGTGTATATGTCTCTCTCTCTCTCACTCGCTCGCTCATATATATATGTCTTCATATATATATATATATAGTGATGTGACTCCCTGTCTTGCACCCCAAAACACAAGACTGAGTCTCAGTACTTTATTCAGCTTAAAGCAGGAAGAGCACAGTTATTTATTGTGGTGGGATCTACCACTCTCCTGTACACAGACACAGCAATCAGAGTAGTTAGTGTCGTGGCCAGGTTAGTAACCAAGTAATACTCTTGCCTGCATTTATAATGTACCTTGCATCACCCATCAACAATAGGCACATATAGAGCAACCGCAATCTTTTCGGATTTGCTTTCACGGCAAGCTGCTACAGCTCTGGGAGTCTGCGGTTGCCTAGCAACTGACAGGCTGTCTTCTAAAGATGCAGTGATCGCGCTTCAGTATGCTCTTCGGCGTGTCATCCTTTTGGGAGGAGTTGATATATATATATATATACTATATACTGTATATATATATATATATATATATATATATATATATATATATATATATTAGTAGCTAGAAATCCACAAAAAGAGAAAATGAGTCACTTATCTTAAAATAAGTTTTTATGCCTAAGCGTTCGACAACCTACCAGGTGTCATCATCAGAGAAAAACGATTAGATACACAGGAATCAAAGGCAGTATATAGCAAATGGGTAAGGAGGGGGGGTTCACGTCTCAGTGTGAACCTGCTCTTATCTGTGAAGAGAATGGGGTGCCAATGGCAGAGCTAACAACTGTGGTATTCTCTGCCAAATGCCAATCGAGTTGCAGAATGATAGGCTGTAAGCACAGGTCCCACTAGAGGGCGTCAGGCCCTCATGCTACCCTCATGGAGACTGCTTCTGATTGTCTGCTCAGAAACATGCACACCAGTAGTCAGCAGGAGATCATTTTGAAGTGTTCTAGCAGTGCTCCTCCTGTTTCTCTTCACACAAAGGAAAAGATACCAGTCTTGCTGTTGGGTTGATGCCCTTCTATGGCCCCTGTCCAGCTCTCCTCATGCAAAGGCCCATCTCCTGGTATCTCCTCCATGCTCTTGAGACTGTGCTGGTAAACACAGCAAAACTTCTTGCAGTGGCACATATGGATGAGCCATCCTGGAGGAGCTGGATTACCTGTGCAACCTGAATTGGCTGCAGGTACAGCTTCATGCTACCAGTAGTGACAAGGACACCAGCAAAATGCAAAAATAGAGAAGAATCAGTCAGGAAGGAGAGACCAACTGCCTGTGGCCACCACCTGCAAAACCATTCCCTTTTTGGGGGTTGTCTTGCTGTTGCCTCTCCAGTGCATATGTTGTCATATAAAAAATACATGTGTGTGTGTTTGAATATATATAAATATGTGAATATATGTGTGTACATATAAAATATATTCACACACCATTGTACATTTTTGTCTACTATATTGATGTGTGTTGTCTTTTTATTTCAATTATACAAGTTTTCTGTTATTCGCATATTGATCTGGCAAAAAAAGAAAAGAAGTGCAAATTCAGAAAATAAGTAAAGTTATAATCAGCCTGGACCAAGTGGAATTGAAAACCTAACAGGTCCAAACAGGGGTAGAAATAAAAGACAAAGAGTAAAAGACAAAGTAGAACATCGTAAAGAGGTTCAAAAACGTTGGCACGATACACATGCAGAGCAGGTTAGAGATTATGAAAGTACTACAATTCGAAAGTCTCAGAAAACTGACAGTAAAGATCACATTAGCGCTAACAAACGGAAATTATTACTCAGTGAAATAATGGAACAGCGAAAAGAGATCGAATATATGCACACAGGTGATATGACAGAAATATGTAGATATTGTTCAGCTTTAAAGTTTAAGTCGGAGACTTGTAGATTGTCTAATTCGTGTTGCCATCAAGGAAAAGTAGTGTTTCCTCCCAATGACGAGGCGTGAAATAAAAGATTTGTTATTTTGAAAATGAAATCCACAAACACTACAGGCAAAATATCCGAATCTACAATAATCTGTTTGCGTTTGCATCATTCAATGCTCAAAACGTAGATTTACACGATTCAGGACCATATGCTATAATAATCTGTGGTCCCAGAACAAGTAAAGCAGGTACAAGTTTAAATTCAAAGAAACCACAATTTGGTAAGGTTTATATTTATGATCACAGAGAAGCAATGCAACATAGAATCGAAAGAGTTAAACGATCGGACGTATTGGAAATTCTACAGCCAATAATGGATACAAATCCATATGTCCAAAAGTATCATACTTTACACAAAATTTATCTGAAAAACACAGGCAAAGAAGTTTTCTTGGATTTCTATATGAATCTGAATGATCACGCTCACATACAGTACAGGCCAAAAGTTTGGACACACCTTCTCATTCAATGTGTTTTCTTTATTTTCATGACCATTTACAGCACTCCATCACTCTCCTTCTTGGTCAAATAGCCCTTACACAGCCTGGAGGTGTGTTTGGGGTCATTGTCCTATTGAAAAATAAATGATCATCCAACTAACCTGACTTCTGCACAACACAACTGCTGGTCCCAACCCCATTGATAAAGCAAGAACTTCCACTAAATAACCCTGATAAGGCACACCTGTGAAGTGAAAACCATTTCAGGTGACTACCTGTTGAAGCTCATCGAGAGTGCCAAGAGTGTGCAAAGCAGTAATCAGAGCAAAGGGTGGCTATTTTGAAGAAAATAGAATATAAAACATGTTTTCAGTTATTTCACCTTTTTTTGTTAAGTACATAACTCCACATGTGTTCATTCATAGTTTTGATGCCTTCAGTCATGAAAATAAAGAAAACACATTGACTGAGGAGGTGTGTCCAAACTTTTGGCCTGTACTGTATATAATAAAACAATGTGACGAATTGTCAGCGATAATAGTTTCGAAAGACGGAGATATCAAAAGCAGATCCGGGAAATGACTAGCGGGTCGTGTGGTTTTGGCGAGCAAAGCGAGCAGGGGGAAGAGCCCCCTAGTATATATATATACTAGAAAAATACCCGCGCTTCGCAGCGGCGAAGTACTGCCTTAAAATTTTTATTAAGAAGAAAATTAAACCTTTTTAAACTGAGGGAAAATATACCAATAATTATTTGTTAAGGATCTCTTTGTATACCACATTGTCATTTCGGCCCTCCAGTTGTAATATGACCAAGCTGTGCACTGAGCTTACTCTTGAGCATGCAACGTACAGCTGGCCATGTGAAAAGTAATCTTGTCTGAAATCTCACAGCTTGGATTGCTGCTGTCATAATAGGTTTGAGTTTCATGGTTTGTTTCAATTACGACGGTATTTGCAGGACTTGTGTTGAAGTGACATTCGGCATCTGTCAAGCGTTGTAAGCATACAACTGGTTTCATCAATAACTTCACATCCAGCTTTTGAGAGTTGAAACATTCATAAACATCAAAGTGTCCACTACTGAAATCGTCACCTGTGAATCTAAGATGTTTAAGAGGCATTGGCGGTTGTCGAAAGGTTTAAAATATTTGGCCATTTCGGTACACTTGAAAGCGACAACCGAACAATTCAGCGGCAGCCATCAACTCACATGCAGAACCACAGGTGAAGGGCTTAAGCATTTCACTCTTATAGCACTCCTGTGTAGTATAATTATCTCCTGTACCGTCATCAGTCCACACCTTGAACCTGTCCCAGTCACTCAATACATAAGATACAATGTTCCTCTGGATATCAAGATTGAGCCTGATATGGCCGTGCAATATGTAACAAAGAATGGAAAAGGCAGGTGCCATCTCCGGGCATGGAAACCACTCAGTAAGTGACAGTTCTTTGATCGATGGTGATCACCTCGATAGACATGTTAATTGTAGTACGGTTGGAATGATAAAGGAAATGGGTACCTGAACAATGTAAAGTAAGTCTAAAATACCTACACAATAACTATAATCGTAATAAACGAACAATAATACAGCGGAGAAGCCGTGGATTAAATAAAAAGGCTGTAGTGAATCCTGTGGCGAAGCAAGGAAGGGAATGTAGAGACTGGAGCGACGGACGGCCTTATATAGGCAGGCAGCCAACAATGTGGGAGGCGTTGGGATAGGGGACCCAACGGCGCCTCACACGATGACCGAGCTGCAGGCTATGGACGTATATATGTACGTAAGTAGGATTCAGTTAGCGTTGGGAACCTGCGCACCAAATTTCTTGAAGATGGGCCCATAAGTAACAAAGACCGTTGAAAAGTTCAATATGGCGGCCGACAGTGCCATCATACCACCGAAATAAGCATATACATTGGTTTCGGTTAGCGCAGGGAAGCCACCTACCAAATTTCGTGAAGATGGGGCCATAAATAATAAAATTCAACATGGCGGGCGTTGTCGAATTTCGAAATGAAACCTGCTTAACTTTTGTAAGTAAGCTGTAAGGAATTAACCTGCCAAATTTCAGCCTTCTACCTACACATGGAAGTTGGAGAATTAGTGACGTTGGAAAGTTCAATATGGCGGCCAACAGTGGCGTCATACCACCGAAATAAGTACGTACATCGGTTTCGGTTAGCGCAGGGAAGCCGCCTACCAAATTT
>JANRMT010062814.1:112341562-112403559 GCA_026402145.1 Polypterus bichir lapradei | reverse complement strand
TACGTACATCGGTTTCGGTTAGCGCAGGGAAGCCGCCTACCAAATTTTGTGAAGATGGGGCCATAAATAAGAAAGTTCAACATGGCGGACGTTGTCGACTGTTATGACCGTTACGTGTAGAATTTCGAAATGAAACCTGCTTAACTTTTGTAAGTAAGCTGTAAGGAATAAGCCTGCCAAATTTCAGCCTTCTACCTACACGGGAAGTTGGAGAATTAGTGATGAGTGAGTCAGTCAGTGAGTGAGTAAGTGAGTCAGTCAGTCAGTCAGTGAGGTCTTTGCCTTTTATTAGTATAGATACATATAAATTTATATTTTTATATATATTTATGGATGGGGGCGGCACGGTGGCGCAGTGGTAGCGCTGCTGCCTCGCAGTTAGGAGACCCGGGTTCGCTTCCCAGGTCCTCCCTGCGTGGAATTTGCATGTTCTCCCCGTGTCTGCGTGGGTTTCCTCCCACAGTCCAAAGACATGCAGGTTAGGTGGATTGGCGATTCTAAATTGGCCCTAGTCTGTGCTTGGTGTGTGGGTGTGTTTGTGTGTGTCCTGCGGTGGGTTGGCACCCTGCCCGGAATTGGTTCCTGCCTTGTGCCCTGTGTTGGCTGGGATTGGCTCCAGCAGACCCCCGTGACCCTGTGTTCGGATTCAGCGGGTTGGATAATGGATGGATGGATGGATTTATGGATGGGGTGAGAGAGGACATGCAGGTGAAGAGTGTAACAGAACAAGATACAAAGGACAGAAAAATATGGAAAAATATGATCCGCTGTGGCAACCCCCTAATGGGGGTATAATATATAAAGTTTGTTATAACTGTGTACATGTTACTTCTTTTTAGTTTTTTCCATCATGTTAAAATTGTTTTCTTTCTTCTTTAATTTTTTATATTTATATACAAGATACAAGGAGTTTATTGTCATATACACAGTAAAAACACATGTTAAAACCATGTAATGAAATTCTTACTTTGCTTGCTCACTTTCATATACAAAAGTCTGATTGCTTGTGGAAAGAAACTATGCGTCAGTCTTGTGGTGCATGATTTCACATTCCTGTAGCCCCTCCCTGAAGGAAGCAGCGTGAAAAGCGTGTGTTGAGGATAAGTATGGTCTTCAATTATGTTGTGCGCCCTCCTGATGACCCTACTAGTGTAGATGTCCTGTAGGGAGGAGAAGGATGCTCCAGAGATGTGCTGTGCAGTTTTAATTACATGCTGTAGTGCCTTCTTTTCCTGCAAGGAGCAGTCACCGTGCCATACAATAATAGAGAAAGTGATAACACTCTCTATTCTACCCCTATAGAAATTGGTAAGAATTTTGGTTGGCATGGCAAATCTCTTCAACTTCCTCAGAAAGAACAGTCATTTGTGTGCTTGGTTAATGAGTTGTTGTGTATTGTAAGACCAAATGAGGTCCTCGCTGATGTGGGTTCCAAGGAATTTGAAGATTTTTACTCCCTCCACCTTAGCCTCACCAATGTAAACGGGAGTGTGCTGTAGCTTCCTCTTCTTTGGGTCAATAATCATCTCCTTGGTTTTATCTGTATTCAGGGAGAGGTTGTTTTCCTGACACCAGGCCACGAGTCCTGCCACTTCATTCCTATATTCTAAATCCACTGAACCTACCCCTCCCCCAGTAATCAATGCTATCACTGTAGCGTCAACAGCAAATTTAATGATGCTGGAGTTGTTCTGAGTGGGCACACAGTCATAGCTAAACAGCGTGTAGAGCAGCAGACTCAGTAGACAGCCTTGGGGGCAGCCGATGCTGATTGTTCTTGTACCTGATGTTTGGTTTCCCACTCTGACTGACTGGGCTCTGGCTGTAAGGAAATTCAGCACCCAGCTGCAGTCCAAGGGAGACAAGTTTATTCAACAGTTTCCATGGGACAACTGTATTGAACGCTGAGGTACAGTCAATAAACAGCATTTTTACATATGTGTCCCTTTTCTCCAGGTGTGTGAGGATTGTGTGGATGGTAGCATTGACTGCATCATCAGTGGACCGATTTCAGCAGTAAGCCTACTGTAGGGGGTTGAGGGTTGCTGGAATTGACTTCTGAATGTGTGCCATGACTAGTCTCTAAAAGCATTTCATCACAATAGGTGTGAGTGCAATGGGACGATAGTCATTTAGACAGCTCCCCTGGACAATTTATATTATATATGCTTTTTTGTTGTATTACTTTTATTTTATTTATTACTCTTTACATTTTAATATGCTGTGTGTACAGTATATATAAGTCAGTGATAGGCGTTCCTGTATATTCTTTTTTGTATATAATCATTCACTTCAGTAGAAATCCGCAATGTTAGTTGATCTTATTTCTGCTGGTTTTGATGTAATATAGTTAAGGCATCTTTTTTTCATCATCACTAACTTTTTGGGCAGGCTGAATGAACAATACAGTGTCCAAGAGCAGCATGGAGTAGATCATTTAACCAAGAAAAGAATGAAATTCAAGGGCAACAGTAAGGAAACAAATTGTTTTATTAATTTTAGCAAAATACAAAGCCTTTTTCCTCACTGAACACCAAGGGGAGAATTAAGAGTGTGATCATACTCAGTTTTAGCCATCGGTTTATTGGCAAAAATAGTAACTGTTGTGGAGTCCATTTTTTTTATCAATTTCAATGTTTTTAAATATTTAATGTTTTGGAGAAAATTATGATATTGAGGACAGATTAACTAGCGCTCAATATAACCTAGGTCTACTTTCTGTCACTCTGGCACAAGAAGATTTGAGCATGTACTGAGAAAGATGCTGACATGGGACGTTTGATTTTTACTTTTCCCTTATCAGCTATTTGGTTTTTTTTTTTAACTCAATCTATTTGCTGGCAAGTTATTTTTAGTGAGTTGCCACTGTACCAGGTTTTTGGGATTGATCATACATGTCTCGATTATTTTTAATAAAACAGACCTTTTCAGTTTGAGTGCAGTTTTGGCAATACTTAGACATTCTCTCCCTGACTGTTCCTTAATAGTCACACAGTCTTGTGCATGCAACACATACAAATGTAATAAAATATATTAAAAAAAGCATCAAATCAACAGCAGGAGTCTGTTAAGTTACAGTGGCTATAATTTCACAATAACTAACTTACAGTTTGCCTGTCATGTACCCTTGGTTCACTAATGCTAATTATTACATAAACCAAGCTTACCGTTGTTTGTGTATCCTCAAATGGCGAACAAAGGTCAAGGCTGTTGCAATTCCTTCTGTGATTTTTATCCCACATGTTTTGCATGTTGCAGTTCTTTTCCTGGTGATAACACTGTAGTCTTTGTGATTAAAATTATAATGTCTAATGTCTATCTTGAAGTTTGATGACTTGGTGCATCATATTCACCACTTCAGTCATCATTCTGACTCCAATGTAACTGCCTCTCATCCAAATTCACCACTTTGGATACATGACGATGAATCTGCATCCCTGTGTAGTTAGAAAAAATTCTGTGCACAGTGCACAAATCAAGCACATTGCATGGGAGTTTGTGAATGCCTGAAGTCATTTTCACCGTGTGGCCCTCACACCCAACACGGACTCGTTGTATAACCCATCCTTGAGACATGACTTCATGTGTCACAAGGTAGAAGTTAAAGTACAAGTCGAGCTGCAAGTCTTTTTGATTTTTTCGAGTCAAATCCAAAGTCATCAAATTTGTGACGTGAGTGTGACTTGGGCTCAAGTCCATCTCTGCTCTATATTCTTTACTCTTCATTATTCTTTGAAAAACACTTGGTTGCTCTCTTCTGCACAGCTTCTGGTGTTGCTATGAAGTTTTTGTAGCATGGTGCTCAGAACCCCAAGCAATTCTTCTGATGTGGACTTGCTCCCCATTAGAGAGACTGATCTTAATTTCACCTTTTTTATATTCAATAGTGTGCAAAATACCCTGCTTCATACCTTAAGCTGGGCAAGACATCCCCCACAAGATCATTGCACATGCACAGCATTTTGTTCTTGCTTTGTATCATGCTCACTGACTCTGCCTGCTTGTTTGCGTTTTTCAAGTTATAGTTTGTTGCTACCTTTTGTAACTGTGTGTTGTGCTTTACTGACAAAGTTGTTTTCTTTTTTTTGTGTTCAATGTAGCTAATACTGCAAGTTATATTAATGTTCAATACAAATACTGGTAAAAATCTGTTACAACAAAGTGCCAGGGACCTAAAAAATATTTCGTTGTAATTAACATTTTGTAGTAATGAGATTCTGTATTTGTCGCTATAGTGGTTTCTTTAAGTTGCGTCCAGGTGTTTGCAGTTATTTCAATAGCTTCTTTCACATTCATTTTCATCTCCTCCTGTCTAAAAGTTATGCTGACGAGAATTTTTGTCAGCATTTCTTTGTGATAATACACTTTCAGGGTGCAAATGATGCCCAAATCTAATGACTGAAGCACTGCCGTGCAATTGGGTGGGAGAAATTCAACGAGAATATTAGTTAAATGTGGAAGCATGCTGTGGGCAGCACAGTTATCAATTAGAAGCAGAATCTTCTTTTTCTTCTTCTTTATATTGTGAGGTTTCTGAACTCTTCGTGGTAATGAAAATTTCGTTGTAAAGATATTCGTTGTGCGGAATTTTACCTGTATACAAATGCACTAGGGTGGCACGGTGGCGCAGTGGTAGCGCTGCTGCCTCGCAGTAAGGAGACCTGGGTTTGCTTCCTGGGTCCTCCCTGTGTGGAGCTTGCATGTTCTCCCCGTGTCTGTGTGGGTTTCCTCCAAGTGCTCCTGTTTCCTCCCACATTCCAAAGACATGCAGGTTAGGTGTATTGACGATCCTAAATTGTCCCTAATGTGTGCTTGTTGTGTGTGTGTGTGCGTGTGCCCTGTGGTGGGCTGGCACCTTGCCCAGGATTTGTTGCTGCCTTACGCCCTGTGTTGGCTGGGATAGGCTCCAGCAGAACCCTGTGACCCTGTGTTAGGATACAGCGGGTTGGATAATGACTGACTGACAAATGCGCTATTATGGCTATGGTTGCAAATGTTTACGAATGAATATATTGTTAAATTTGTGCACTGTTGACCTATAAGGAGAGATGCTCTGTGATTTACTTCTCTCGAAGACATTACATTATGTCGATTTTTGTGGTATTAAAGTTTTTTTTGTAAACGAATGACATCTTGGGCATTACGTTTATTAATATTACCTTTATTCTGGGTAATTGTGCCACCTATTGGTTTGCTTAAACAATACATAAAGTTGAGGAACTGATGTTTAACATTGTTCCTCCTGAATACTATGTAATAATGTTCCAGTTTGACATTTAATCAGTTATTGGCGATTCTAAATTGTCCCTAGTGTGTGCTTGGTGTGTGGGTGTTTGTGCCCTGCAGTGGGCTGGCACCCTGCCCGGGCTTTGTTTCCTGCCTTGCACACTGTGTTGGCTGGGATTGGCTCCAGCAGACCCCCGTGACCCTGTAGTTAGGATATAGCGGGTTGGATAATGGATGTTCATACATGTATTCCATTTGTATTTGTGTTCTTATTGTATTTGTTTATTTTCGTTTAGATAGCACACATACACTTAGGTATACACATCTATTAAAGTACTTGAAGCAAGCTTGAAAAAGGGTGTGATCGACTATCTGGTGTAGCTGCAGTTCTTTCTAGCCAAAGAATTAGGCCAGCAGGTGCACAATCATCACAATAACATACAACTGCCCCACCCAAATAGTTTTTATAACATAAAAATTGCTAAATATGATATTTTTTTTTATTTCTTCAGCCCACTGCTTGGTGAATAAGAATATGGTCTCAATATAAACCCTCAAGTTTTTTTAAAAGTTTGATTTTGGGGTTAAGCTAATATTCTACTTATGTACATGTGGCAACATGCAGAAGCCTACAGTATAAGATAAAAGGATAACTATAGTGAAACAAAACCATACAGCCATAATCATATTAGTATAAAGAATTGATCTGAAGGATCAAAGCAGTAAAGTTCTGCATTTATAACTCAAAAGTATTTGTCCAGGACAGATTAAAACCACCACTTACTCAGTAAATGGTCCATATCCAAGGTCTCTAATATCTCTGTGATCCGTCCAGATAGACATATCTGCCCTTCTTGGATATTTTTCATCCTTCCTCATCAACTCCTCAATCAACTCCACACTGGCCAGATTTACATGTTTATAGCGCCCCAGTGTAGTTCTCCACATTGGACCATACAGCTTCTTTTCATAAATCTACATAAAAGCACAAAAATAAATTCCAATGTGTGCACCACTGATTTTATATTAAAAAATTAAGAATAGTTTGAAGAAGTGCAAGCAAATTTTCAGTCCCAGTTTCTGAGATTTATGTTCTTTTTTGCTACCAGCCATTGGATTTTATTTCAATCTCTGTTCATATATTTTACTGCATTCTTACCGATTCCCAAATAAGAAAATTCCCTAAATTCATCAACAGTGCTACATTACACATTTTGCATGTTTTCTTTTTTAATTTTTAGGTCCAAAAGAAACAAGCAACCCAACCTCTACTCTTAGGTTTATCCACACCTAAACCATAACAATTTTCTTACAAGCCAGATAACCTATATGTTACTATTAAAATGTTCAGTCCTTCATATTCAAATTTAGCCAGTATTAATGTGAAATACTTATGTTAAATTATTTTAAACTTTTGAGTCGTTCTGACAGGTGGAAAATGGCAGTGGGGAGAGGACTGGGGAACATACGGTACAGGCCAGCATGGCCCTAGGAGGGAGTAACAAAACATTTATTCATATCAGTGTATGAAGAAGGGCAGACAGTGAAGTAATTCCTAATTGAGTAAAATGTTCATTATGGACTAAGGGAGCAGTCCAAACAGAGAGAGTTTTTAAAAGCATAGAAGAGATCAGTAAACATTTTGCTTAAAGAAATAATTCTAAGAGAAGTCAGAAAACGAGAGGAGCCAGTTACGTGAACTCATAAGATCAATTGTCAAAACCACAGCACTAACCAAACTTCAAAGACAACAAGAAAACTAAAGTTTTAACCAAAGGTTTTCTAAAAAAGTTCTGTTTTTTGTTCATATTAAGTTATTACAGTAAGGTGTTTTAAATTTTGGATGGATACTACTATGCTTGACCATCTTTTAATATCAAGGCTTCCATGGTGTTATTTTTCACCTCACAAGAACCGATTGATAGGCTGCATGCCTAAATTGAATGATTTTCACAAAAAAAAACTCAATCGGTGATTGGTAAATTGGCCGATCGAAAAAACTGGTCTTTTTAGCCCCTGATTTTCTAAGCTTTATGGTAATTAATTTGCCGTGCTCCTTTACATGAAATATTATGGTAGTTTAGCCAGCATGTGTTTTTTTGCTGCAGTGTAACAAAGAGCAGTAAGTCAAAGTTAGCTTTACCAGAGAGCAAGAGGTGATTGGAATATTAGC
Source organism: Polypterus bichir lapradei (assembly GCA_026402145.1). Lineage (NCBI taxonomy): Eukaryota > Metazoa > Chordata > Cladistia > Polypteriformes > Polypteridae > Polypterus > Polypterus bichir. The sequence continues at coordinate 112,396,160 of JANRMT010062814.1, read as the reverse complement.
CTTTATGTTAAAGAAAGTGGAGTAATAAACAGAGAAAAAGGAATTGGAGAAGCTGTAAGGCTTTAATGAATTCAGACCTATTTATTTTAGATAGATAGAACTTTATTTTGTGTTTTAATTAAAATTGACACCTTTTAAGTTTGGACAGTGAGCTTATTTTAAGTGCAGCGACAAATTTAAAATTCCTGCTTATTAAACAACAAGTTTGTTTGCTTAACTGCAAAATGTGTCTTTTACTTATAAATATTTGATATATTTAACGGCTTTTTTTACAGATTTATACTTTGTTTATTATTTGTTGCTGTGTGTTATACAATATACATTTTGGTAAGAAACAAGTACTACAGAATTAAAATGGTAATCCATATTTATATTTACACCTCCAGAATGATGAATATCTGTCTGATACACTGAAGAAAAAAAAACACACTTGTATAGCATTTATATATTTTAACAGCAAAAAAGCTATAGTGCAATTAATGATTAAAAATGATTAAAACCTATAAATGCATGTATATTTACATTTAAGCAGTGTTTGTGTGAGAGTATACTGCATATCTATTTATATTATATATATATATATACACACAAAGAAACACACATACATATATATATATATATATATATATATATATATATACATACACATATATACACATTTTTTTTGTTAGAGAAATGGAAAAAAACTTTTTTAAGTTAAGTTTTGTTTCAGATACATTACAGAAAAAAATTAATAAACATGACAGCTTGTATTTATGAATATATAGTTTTGCACATATTTTACTAAAGTATTTTAAGGAAATTTTATTTATTTTAGTATTTTTATGGTCACTGAACAATAAGCCTACAGAATTTCATTGTTAACAAAAAATTAACAGTTAACATCTGTGGTCTTAATTTAGGACATAAGGCTTCTATACATTTGGTCATGCCAGAGCTTAGGGTAAAAAGTTTTTAAAAGGATAAAGAGGGGAAAAAAACTCAACCAGCTGATCAAACAACATGAAATCAGTGATTGGAATTGGCCTTAAAAAAACAAGACGGAAACATCCCTATCAGGAACCATGTATTATCATAGCAAATACAAAAGACAAAATGGACACATACATAATAGTCACATTAAATCTGAGCACCCATAGAAAAACAAAGGCACAAAATGGTGACACAATGATAAAAAAAACCTCAATATGAAAATGGGTAACATTGAAAATGCAAACTAGATTGAAGTCTGTCATGCTTCTAAAAGAAGGCGATAAGACTCCTCAGTTGCTGATTTGAAAACAAGCAGTGAAATCAAAGTGGCATAAAAATTTACTTTCAAAATGGCACGACAATGACCAGGTAACTCCTTAACAAGCTGAAGCAGTGGGAGGGCTGCCTTGAAGGCTTGGCCTTTCTAAGGTATCTTGAAGGGAAACCAGCGGCTGCTTCTAATGTGATGTTCCTGTATGCAAAGTAGGTCTGTCCCAACCCCCAAAGTGATTCTTGACTTGGGCAGGAAGTACTCCTGGGACGTGAATGAAAGCATCTTCATAGGCACTGAGCCATTGTCTTTATAGTCAGGCAGTGAGTTGGAACAAGGGCTCAATGGAAGAAAGAACAGAGGCCAGGACCATTGGCATTTTGTCCACTTTGGGAAAGGGCATCCCCATTAGTTTTTACCAGAAAAAATAAGAATCATAAACTTACTTGAAAGTGAATAGTTATGCTTAATAAAATAAATATATTTTGATTGTTTTAATTAATATGTAATGATGTTTTTCTAAAATTTGATTTTTTTCAAAAAGAAATTATAAATTCTGAATGAGTCAGAATCTGTACAAAGTTATCTGTCTGTGCAGTAGAGCATTTTCTAACAGTATCCTGAAGAGATGCTTTCCATGCCTCCTATTTTACTGCAATGCACTTTTATTAGCCTGTCAGCAGTGCAGAAATGTATCAGGTTAGGGCAGTGAAAACATTCTGTCTGTAGGAGGACAAGCCTTTTATTACAAAAAAGTAGTGGCAGAGTTTACCAACAGGACTTTCAGTTCCTAGCAGCTGGCAGGAGTACACGGGGTTAATGAGAGGAAGCTGTTGACACGCAGCTAATCAGTATTTAGTAAGAAGAAAGGATTATCATGGAGGAACAGCAGTCTTTCACACACAAAGTCTAGGTGTGCATTTGCTAAGAAAAGTGAATGCGTTGATTGATGGTTATAAGTGCAAGGTGCAATTTCTTTTGCTTTCGGAGTGCATATCCATGTATGATATGATTTGTCTACTTAAGATATTCAGAACCTAAGTAGCACGAGCAGCAAAGAGACCTCATGATTATGAGTATTCCACAAACTCTTTTAAATTCTATCTATCTATCTATCTATCTATCTATCTATCTATCTATCTATCTATCTATTCTATAATTTAAGTTATCTGCGGTGGGCTGGCGCCCTGCCCGGGGTTTGTTTCCTACCTTGCGCCCTGTTTTGGCTGGGATTAGCTCCAGCAGACCCCCCGAGACCCTGTAGTTAGGATATAGCGGTTCGGATAATGGATGGATGGAATTTAAGTTATAATATAGAAAATCATCACTTACACATTATATTACCAGTATGACTAAATACACCACCACACTACATTGATGGCCAGGACTTCAAAAAAGAGAGGTAGAGAGAGAGACAGCTGGAAAATGACAGAGGGGAGAGATTTGTAATACTCTGAGATGGACAAGTGCATGAGACAGATAGACATGAACACTGTCTATCTGATAGAACTGATAGAACTGACACTTGTAAATGAAGGCCTAGAGAGTTAACAAGTTTGTTATTTTTGCTTGGTTACTTTTGGCATTTCTCTTTGCTCTTACCTCTTTTTTTGCTAATAAATTCATAATTGTTTTATGTTGGTGTCATTCTTGGCAGTAATGTCACCATGAAAAAAATCAACAAAACAGCTCCATTATTGAGTTCGTAAAACATTCAGCTATTGTTATGTGCAATTAACTAAAAGATTTGTATGTTTAAACTGAATGTGCTGTCTTAATTTTTTTTTTATTTTCCTGTCACCTTCAGATCCTAACATGTGAGTGTGTATTTCTCATATGGCACATGCCTACCAGACAAGGCCATAGGAGTGGGAGTGTGCGGAGTGCAGCGCCTTAACACTGACTGTAATTTTGTTGGAATTTCTACTACATCTGCCTCTATTTATGCTTCCCTTCATGTTTTCCACTTCCCTCTGTTCCTTATCTTTTTGTTCTTTACACTTTTTTTATTCTATTTTATTATTGTGTAAGGTTGAAATCCCTAATTTAGTGCAGTAATCACCCATGCGTTATTTCAAAACACTTGTGGCCACAGTCTCTGGCATTGGCATTACTTCTATGTAACTGTGTTCTATTGTGTTCTTTTTGTTTTCTTACATTTACACATCTTACTGTCCTTTTGACCATTTCTGCTTTATCCATGATTTTGATCTTTAATCTTGTTTTTTTTTAATATTTAACATTTTTTTTAGATATTAATTCTGTGGCATATTTTGGTTAACAACTACATTTATTTATTTATTTTAAATTTTTGCTATTGAACTTTTGAATACCATTTATTTTCTCCTTCACATGTGCCTATTTAGAGCCACAAGATTAAAATGTGGAAGTGCAGCCCTGTACAGCACATTAAACACTAAGTATTCTTTTAAAAAATAGGAAGAATCAAGACTAGAGGTTAGTACCATCTTTTATACTGAATTAACAATGTTTGCTATTAGTTAAGTAGTAAACATTAGGATAATATAAAGGAATAAACGTAAATCTGCTAATTATCCAGATAACTTTATATATCATGCACTTGTCACACTATTTATTTTGAATAGTATCTGTAGATACAGATACTCCACATCTCACACTTTATTGATTTTGTCCCGTTGTGTGCTGGCTAAAAACAAGTCTACATTGGGCTATTAGTGCCTATTCATGCACTGTTATACTAATAACTACCTAAAGTACTTACGAATACTGTAACTTGGGATATAGCAGTCTAAATTTCTGTGGTTTATATTAACAAGAATTTATTCCTTCCAGATCTAATGCTGCCTGCACTCAATTCATTAATTCCTTAAGTCCTCACTAGGCAGATTTAAGTTTTACTGTACTGATCATTTAGTGACACTAACAACTAACACACAGATAAATTCCTTAAAGCTGTTAAAATTGTTTCTATAATAAAGAGTCACTATTCCAGAAGAAGTGCTTGATGTAATCAAAGGCAGGACATCAGTTTACCACCATTACGGCACCAACCAGCCCTCCAAGTCCTTGAAGGCTCTGAGAGCACATTGCTACTATGCAACAGAGCATCATCATTCAAGATACAATGAATCATAACCATTTCTTCTTTTTATTGCAGTGTTACATTAACTATAACTTAACTGTTTCCAACATTAACCATACTAACATATAAGGCTTAAGTCTGTCTAGTAACATGCTTATGTCTCTATTATAAAAAAAAATTTTGGAAGGCTGGAAGGAACCGAGACGTGATTTTCTCAGAGAGATACTTTCATGTCCCGCGAGATGAGTCTTTGTGTCACGGGATTTAACCACACCCAGGGCCGGGAATAAAAGACAAAGAGTAGATGACAAAGTAGAATCTCATAAAGAATTCAAAAAATGTTAGCACGGTACACATGGAGAGCATGTTAGAGATAATGGACATATGAAAATTTGAAAGTCTCAAAAAAAGGATAGTAAAGATCGCATTAGCGCAAACAAAAAGGAAATTATTACTCAGTGAAATAACAGAACAGTGAAAAGAGATCGAATATATTGTTCGGATTTGAACATTAAGTCGGAGACTTGTAGATTGTCTAATTCGTGTTGCCATCAGTGTTTCTTCCCAAAAAAGAGGTGTATCCGCGAGAATTAAAAGATTTGTTGTTTGGTGAAAGTGAAATACCGCAAAAGAAATCATTTCTCATTTGTGTGAATGCTATTGTCAGACACATTTCTTGTAGAGAGAAAGAAACGCTATTCACTCAAGGGCAGTTATATGTTGCGTTGTCACGATATAATTCCAAACACGGAATCAAAATTCAATGCGATACTGATGAAAAGGTAAAAGCAAGAAGAGATAAAATATATGGACATAGGTGATATGACAGAAGTGCGCCGTGCAAGATGCAGATCATGCGGCACAGCAGCAGCAGCAAGCCAGCAGCTGATCGAGCAAAGAGGAGGTAAAAAAAAAACTGCATTTGTTTCCCATTGTATCACCGTTTAAGAGGGGGTTTCAGAGGGGCGACTGTGTCTCCTTGGGGTGTGTTCAGCCTCCCTCTTTACAATGTGAGCAGAAGAGACGCTATAGCGGAGCCCAAGCTTCAGGGTTGGCGAGTGAAGCAAACAGGTGGGCAAAGCCCCCTAGTTTAAAATTAATGAAATCTACCCTTTCCTTATAATAACTTATCGCTAAAGTACAAAATTTGTTTGTGGTAAAACAATATCTTTGTGTTGATTTACTTGTTATCTGCCAATGAAAGCACACACTGTGCAATCATTCGCTTTCATAAACTGTAAAAAAAAATCCAGCCAAAATAGATTAAATTAACTGTATATTTTCACAGCAGAAAATGGTAATACAATAAATGGTTAAAATAATGATATTAAACAGGTAAATATATGCAAATTTGCACAGTGGTAGTGCTGCTGCCTCGCAGTAAGGAGAGCTGGGTTCGCTTCCTGGGTCCTCCCTGCGTGGAGTTTGCATGTTCTCCCCGTGTCTGCGTGGGTGTCCTCCGGTTTCCTCCCACAGTCCAAAGACATGCAGGTTAGGTGCACTAGCGATCCTAAATTGTCCCTAGTGTGTGCTTGGTGTGTGCCCTGCGGTGGGCTGGCGTCCTGCCTGGGGTTTGTTTCCTGCCTTGTGCCCTGTGTTGGCTGGGATTGGCTCCAGCAGACCCCCCGTGACCCTGTAGTTAGGATATAGTGAGTTGGAGAATGACTGACTTACTATTTTATAAGATGACGTGGTTAATCTTTTATGCATGTAAATTAACTGTGTTATGTAGGTATATTATAAGTTAAAAATGACATCACTGATTTGTTTTCGATGTTATGTTTGTAAAAATTTATTTATTTGTATGGAATATTGTGTGATTTTAATAAAATCAATAAAATTAAAAAAAATGTCATCACTGAGCAATTTAGCTTGAGATGGTTTTGATTTAACATAATGAAACAGTTTGATTTAATATTAAATATGGCAAAATTATAATGGATGACTGCATTACGTTTTCTGTGATAAACCGTACACTGGTCTATGATCCTGACAGTTTTTGACAGTTAAATGATTCGCAGCTCAGCAGCCAGCCAGCCGACTGCATAGGCTTGCTGGGATGAGTTCCCTGTGAACCCTTCCTGAATAAATGGGTTAAGAAAATGGATGGATGGGTGGATGAAAGAATAGATGGATGAATGAATAAGTTGCATGGTTTTATGTTCAGGACAATTTCCATGCAGCAAAACTCTGATTTCCTCTCACAGTCCAAAGATATGTTTTAAGGTTAATTGCTAACACATTTAAGGTCATAAAATCTATGAAATAAAACTTGGTGCTGGTTTATAGCATTTATGAGTAGTGACCCAGTAATGGAGAGAAGGCATTTTGCAGATGACCTTCTGAAGAAATCCAAAGGTACATATTTCCAAGTTCTCCTAATGCTGGACTGCTGCCTGTTTCTTAAAAAATGTGAAAACTATCTGAAAAGGTATATTTTTAGAAGTCTATTGGTGCGTTTATCATTAAAGTAATACAGGTAGTAACAAAATACTGTAATCGTCACAGGTTGAAGTAGTAGTATGTGTGATGAGAATGGACAATATGTGGGCAAATAAGTGATGGGAATGGAAGCACAGGAAAAAAAAGAACGCAAAGGCGGCCAAAGTAAACAATGAAGGAGAAAGTAAAAGGAGATGTAAAGTTAAGGGGTGTGAGTGAGGAGGTGATGTTGGACATATCAAAGTGGGAGAAGAAGAAGATTGTAATCCACATAATAACCGCTATAGCTTTAAAACCAACCATTGTTTATTTTTGTCTATTCGTTTTTCTAGCCTTTTTTCCGATTAAGAATTTATTACTACATAAACCGTGTTTATTGTTTTGCTGGTTACAACGTTTATTCCAAAGTACAAAAGAAATGTTTGCATCGTAGTACACATGCATTTTAAATGATCACCCTTATTAATTTTTCTCTGAAATATTCACTTAAATGTTTACTCTTGATAATGTTCTTGTGTGCGCGACTGACTCCACGGCAAGGATTGGTTTCTGATTTGTGTCTGATCATTTCGGGTAGCTTTGCGACCCTAGCTCGGAGTGAATGTGCTCTCACGTTAAATTGCAACCGCCCCAAACAAAGCGTTGGTTACGTTAAGTTGAATTCTACGCGTTCTTATGTAATTATGTCGATTTCCTTATTCGAAATGTAAGGAGAAAACCTGAACCTATTACTTTTAGGGGCGATCGACTTGCTGTCTTTGAACTTGACTGACACTTCAACAGTACTCGTTTTTTTTTCCGGATACACAGATTTTCTTTGAAACTTTCGCCTTCTAAATACAAATTACTATAAAAAAAAGTTAATTGCCCGCACTTTTTTACATCCATCATTTTACATTAGATACGTGGGTATAAAGTGTCACCTGTAATTCGTGCATTTTCCGGAAGTATCCTTGCAGAAAAACCCTTGCCAAAGACTGCGGGATACTCGATCCAGGGATCCGACTTGGGGGCTCCGCTTCTTTTAGCGTTGCTTCTGTCACAGAATTTGAGTGCGCGGTGTTTGCGCCGACGCGGCTGAACTCTCTGGGCTTCAGCAGACATCCGTGTATTCTTTTGAGAAATGCCGGACCGCTGCGGAGCGATAGTGCAGCCATACTTAAAAAATCGGAGTAAGGGGAAACGTTGATATACCGATAGCGGTCCGGCTGTTCAACAGCTAGTGGGAGGAACCGCGGCAAGCTGTGGCCAGTACAACCCTATCAGCTCGCCTACTGTACAGGATCTCAGTACCATTAACCCTGTCAGGCAAGTTGACTACGCTGACTACGACCGGTGTATGCAAATCGCACATTACCACAGGGATTAGGTGATTTGTGGTAATTTTTATCTTTCGCACACTACAGTAAATCTAGCAGAAGATATGAACGAATTGAGAAAAAAACGTCTCCTGCATCTTTACCTTTTTACCTAGTGTGCTATAATTTATATTCAAAGCAATGGGGTTGTCAGAACGAGTTGTGGAAAACGATGGTGTAGAACAAGGAAATATTTCAGAAGCGGCACAGAGAGATCCGAGTCTGATGACTGTGTGGAGTGTGCATTTTCTCCCGTTTCATGAGTTTTTCAGTTTCCCACTAATATTCTAACGGTTAGTATTGTTGTCTAAATCAGGGGGTTCTTAAGCTTTTAAATCTGATGGCCCAAATTAAAAATTCGTTACCGTATTATCATACTGACAAAGAAGTCGTAAATAGACGATTAAAAATGGCCATATAATAAAAAAAAAGTTTCCTTTCAAGCATATTGTCTCACACGAATATTACTAAAAGTGTAAAGACAAACAACAGTATTGTTAAAACAATACTATATGTATCCATATTCCAGATCTGTTTATTCATAGCAGGGTCATGGTGCAGCATAAGCAGATCACAGGAACTACAGGGTGCAAGGCAGAAACAATTCCTGGACCCAATGCTGTCTCATCACAGAGACAGACACAAATACTAACACCCGTGGGACAATTCAGCACGTGCAGTCCACCAAAACTGCCTGCCTTTGGACTGTGGGAGGATACTGGAGCACCCGAAAACCCACATTTGCATGGGGAGAACATGCGCACTCCACACAGAGAGAGCACTTGAGACCTAAAGTTAAAACGACTAATATCATTCAAAGCAGGAACAGAATACTTTCAATGCTAGTGCAAATGCTTAGTTTTAACTTAGTAAAGCTGAGAGAAAAAAATTGTTGCAATGTGATGATTTTTGAAAGCATGATGCGAAAGGTCACTTAACTTTGTCATTTGAATCATTTAGGAATAAAGTAATTTTAAGAAGTCATTAATGTAGCTTATTTCCTGCATTTCGCTTTTTTAATAATGTTTCTGAAATGAGCGCCACCATTAGCAATACGTTTTTCAAATAGTTTACAAACTTTACTTTCAATTTAACAGTTCAATTAACTGAAAACAAGCTAAATAATTCCTAAAAATGATATACACTATGTTTACTTTATTTTGTTGATAGGATGTTTTTGAGAGAGAGCAAGCATGAGAAATAGAGTGAACTAACAGCAGAAAACATGTAAAACTTCAAACTGCTTCATACTGCAGTAACAACGCAACAAGAAGTTGAGTATGACAGCAAATGTATATGGCAAGAACACATAAAAGAGCCAAGGACGAAACAAAACACTTCAGAGTGGAGCCAGTGACATGTTCACTAAATAGAGGGCTTATGCTTGTGTAACAGATTAAGAACAATGAGGCCAAGCTAAACAACAAAATGTCCAGACAGACACCTGGAATGAAGAAGTGAAACACATTAAAGCTCTGTCACATTGCTTTCATTCACAGACTTCATTTATATAGTCTCTTTAATCAGAACTACAGAAATTGCAATTGACATCCCCAGCGACTCAGACCAATTAGTCTGTGATTCGTCTTAAGATGTAGGTGTGAACTCATGTGTGTGAGAGAGCTGACAACCAATGAGCGCTCAAATGGAAGTACAATGCATATAATGCAGCTATGAGAAATAAGAAACACAGGTGTTTTGGACCTTGCAAACACAAGTGACTGTCTCTTTAATGTTTTGTATTTTATGTACCACAACAGAATGGAAAAACAGAAAAAAAACTCAGAGACTATGTTGAACTCACCATACCTTGAAAGCTTTTGTACAGCTCTGGCTCTGTCAGGCAGCACATTATTGCTTTGCAATATTTTAAAAATGTGAAGCTGTGATGGAAAGTCAAGAAGTCATCTAATTTGTCATCTCCCATGCTAACAAGTTCTGCTTTCTGACATCTCAGGCCACGATATCAACAGCTGCAGTTATCAAGTCTGACATTTCCTCTAACTAGAAGAAATATAATGTGTTTAGTAGAATGTTTAACCTCCTTGGCATTAACCTTGAGCATGTCTTGGGCTCAGAATGCTATGTAAAAATGATTAACCCTGAGTCCTTCTCAAGCTAAGCCATTTTGATGAGATATACAGAGTGTTAAGTCTGAAAAATGTTTGGGATGGTATCCTGCTGCCTCTTGTAGATGAAATAACATCATACTGCAAAAAACCAATGCATTTTTCACTATTCATCAAAATTTATGAATGGTGTAGAGCCTTCAACCAAATCATAATACTGGTGTGTAAGGCTGTAAGGAAGGTTATAGAACAAACTAAAACTAAACCATTAGTTTAAGCAAGGAATAGGGATGAGAATATGAATTGGTCATCACACATTGACACAGACAGTTAAACTGATGCATATGGCACTGTACGACCGAACTGCCATGATATGAATGGCAAATTTGGTTGTATGAATGTTCACTGTGGTTCAAGTAAGTGTGTGGCCAAAAGATTGTGATCAAGTGGAGGGACAAAAAGATGTTAGCCCCATAAGGGGCAGGTTGGATCTTGCGCTGGAAACATTTTGGACAATTTTAAGTGAGATAGACTGTTCATTTCTAAGCCAATCTAGAGCCTCATGAAGGTGATGCTCAAAGAAGGGGTGGTGATTTATACAGCAAAGACTAATGGTGCTCTTAATAACCTGGTACAACAGAGCGGAAACTTCTAATTATGATAAACTGTGTACAGCTGAAAAAATCTCCTTAAATGTGTGTGAAAAATGTGTACAGAGGACACATTATGCATGTTTTTAAAATCAGCATAAATGTGTTGTAAGGGCAAAGCATTTTCTAAAACTTTGCATTTGAAGGAATCGCTGGGTGAACGATACATTGCCGCCGTGTCTCTGTTGCTCAGAGTTACGAGTATACAGTCAGAGTCAATGTGAGGCTGATTGAATTGGTACCTATAAGAAGAACTGTATATTATGCATTTCAACTAAATGGTGTGCTGTCACACCCAGTAAAAAAACAAGTGAAAAGAACTGAGCTGATAATGAAGAACCATAGGAGATGCAGATTTCATTTCTCAGTATACCTGAAAAGTGCCTGACAATGTTGACACCTCTTCAGCAGAACCGCAGAGAAGGTTGGACCACATCCAAGTTTTGGCAGCACCATCTAAATGAATAACTAAAAGAAGTTAACATTTTTGTCTAATTGTAAATGCCAAATATGCTATAGGTGAACACAGTCAAAGCGTTTCAACATGTACTGTAGTATATATACTGTATACAGAACACAATGCTTCTGTCAACAAATTTTTGCTGTTGTAAAGTTACATACAGTAGTTACACAGCAGTCAAAATGACAACAAGATATTGTAGCAGCTAGCAGACTAAAGCACTTGTCAAACACTTAAGGTCAATTACCTCAAGAGTTAGAGAGACAGCACTTAGAGACAACTATATACTGTGTGTTTTAATTGTTGGACTTGGATTATTATCTACAAAAGCAGAAATCTGCAATAGGATGAATTTGGGTTCAGACTATGTGTTGTGGTAGTTAATATAAATTTACTGTAAAACTAATTTTGATATACTTTATTAATCCCAGAGGAGACATTGTCATTTTGCATGACCTTTGGTGGTCAGAGCTCTGGGTCAACCATTGTACAGTGCCCCTGGAGCAATTTTCAGGTTGAAGGGATTTGTTCAAGGGCCCAACAGAGTATTTGAACCAGCAACCTTTCAGATACCAATGCAGATCATTAACCAAAGAGCCGCCACTCTGTCTAATACTAGCTGGATTTGATGCTTTGATGTTTTTCAGCAGCAAGAGGAGATAGACAGTCTGGTGGAGGAGACTGACCAGTTAGAGGAGGTTGATTACCCACCTAACTACAAGGATGGCTCTGTCTCCATCCCCCTATCCATCCATGAAAAGACCAAGAAGCTCATGTGTACTCGCTGACTTGCTTGGAGCCATGTTTGCCCCTGCCACAAATAATGCTGCACCAAAAATCTGCACAGAATGCTGCTGCAGCTGAGATTAAGAGAAAAAATCCTTTGCCACTCCCAGAAAATCCCCTTAGTTGGTGGAAGGAACATGAACATGAGTACTCTCAGTTATCTAGAGGAGCAGAGCATTTCCTGTGCATTCCTGGCACACGCGTCTTTGCAGAGGGAATTTTCTCAACCACAGGAAATATCATCACTGGGCATGGAGAAATGTCCTGAAAGCTAAGCAATTTGACCAGCTCATCTCTCTCAACAAAAACCTTGACATTAAAAAATAAGTGCTGACATACATACAAACTGTAATATGTGAAATCCAAGTTAAGGATTTGAGAATGTTCACCATCTGTATATACATTGCTCACATTTGTTTAACATTTTCTTTAGTAATCCTGCAAGCACTTAATTTTCACTGATATAGGCAGATGTAATTCCTTTGTTCAGATTGCAGAAAATAAAAACAGTGTTACAATGTTGGATATTACAGAGACTATGTATTTTCTTTTTTAACTATATGAAATTGAGAAATTAAAAACAGGCATATGTACTACAGCAGAACTTGAACCTTTTAAACAGAATTTAACATATATTGTGTCTGGAATTTTTTGTATGTTCTTAATTTGTTTAGTTAAAGAATCCAGCAAACACTTTCATTTTTTTACTGATATAGACAAATGTTCATTCCTTTGTTCACATTGCAGTGCTATGAAATTTGGATGTTACAGGGACTATGCATTTTCTTCTGTTAACTACTTGAGAAATACTGTGAACCTTTAAAGCAGGATGTAAAAGTACAAGCACTTTGATTTTTTTTTGCTGATATACGTACATGTTAATTAATTTGTTCAGAGATATGAAGTTATAGAGACTGTGATAAATGTAGTTGCAGATCCCACTGGTCTGATTACATAAAAAAGTACTTTTTTACTCATATTTTATGCATATGGTGGTATGTTCTTTATACTATGGCAGTTTTCCTAAAATTAGATTTAAAAAAATTGCAATATATCACCTTGCTTACAGTATTGCAATACAAGGTGTGGCAGAAAAGTAATGAGACTGATTTTTTATTTACCAAAGTTTTTATTTTTTTCAAACATCAATGTTATCCCCTTCAAAGTAGTTCCCTTGGGCAGCTACACACCGATGGAGACGTTGTTCCCACTGTTGGTAGCAGCGCTGGAAGTCTTCAACCGGTATGGTCTTCAGCATGTCCGTTACACTCTTTTGGATGTTTTCTAAAGTCCCGAAATGACGTCCTTTGAGGACATTTTTCAATTTAGGAAAAAGTCACACAGACTGAGGTCAGGTGAATAAGGGGGCTGGGGAACCACAGGAATGCGTTTTTTCGATTGTCCTTCTGCTCAATTGTGAGGTTTTTCGGCACCATTTTGGCACAGACCTTTCGCATGTGCAAATGTTCAGTCAAAATTTGATGAACGGTAAATCTGTTCAAATTTAATTGTTCACTCAACATTCTTAATGTTAAACGACGGTCTGATCTCACAAGAGTGTTCACACGTTCGATGTTTTCATTGGTTTTCAAAGTTGAAGGCCTCCCTGAAAAACTTGAGCTCGGGATAAAGAATGTTCCCCATAGGCCTGTTTTAACTTTTCAAACGTCACACTTGCCGATTCTCCAAGCTTAACACAAAATTTAATGGCACGACGTTGCTCCAAATTTCGCTGTTCCATTTTGCGTGACGCACAACCAAAAACACAACTTCGCTAATAGCAGTCACAAAAATCACGTAGTTAACGGAAGGAGTTGAAACTCGCACTGAGCTATGGGAGGAAACTGATACACGTGCTCTATCAAGGACAACAGCGCAGCGTTGCCAGATCGCTTGCAGTGTTGCCAGTCTCATTACTTTTCTGTCACACCTCGTATATTATGATACATATCGTACTGAACGATTCTTGCCAATACACATTCCTAGTTTAGTGATCTGCTTGATCAGTGTTAAATAATAAATATGCCAGGCTGTCAGTGTGTCTGCCTGTGTCCTCCACTGCACTCCTTACCACATATGTTAATCATTAAGCTTCAGCTGCCTTGTGTTACTGAGGTCTTGAACTGACAACAGTTTTAGCTTTCTGCTTCCTCTCAGTGCCTTTCTCCCTGCCTTTTTTACTTGAAATATTTTGTTTACTAGACAAAGAGAAACTGGACACTGAAATCCCAAGTGTTTAAGTAGCTTGGACAGGAGTAATTGGGGGCACCTTTTAGGTAAGAAACCCTGTGGATGGAATCTTTTCAGACGTGGATTTCGCAGCTATTCCACAAACATTACAGCTTTTTTTAGCGAGTTATGCTGCAGATGTTTTTCCATAGACAATCACGTTTAGTCCTTTGAAACTATTAACGAGGCGACAGATGAGATCCAGATACTGGTATAGCCAAGCAATTGATGAGGTTGGATGAATGGACATTAGCCATCAGCAATCAGAAGAAGATGATCATGAGGATCTTGTTGCTTTAGCGGCTCACATTAAAATGGAGGCATTCCCTGAAGTTACTACAAGGTCATTGCATGTGCATGCTGATGGAAGGTGTAGGACGAGAGCAGTGTGGTATAGCGGGTCCACAGCTCACTGAGCAAAGGCCATTCATTTTTAAATAAATAATCCCCGCTCTCGTGGCGACTTAGCGAGGGGGCGTTGGGCCATGGCGAGCCGCGGGACGCTTGGGGGTGTGGGCGTTTCTCACCGAGTGCACAGGTGAGGAACTGCCCACATCCGTGATTGCTCCCGTGGCTAATGCTGCAGCTGTCATGGCCCCTCGTCATTTAAAAGAAGCGCGAGTCGGTCGGGAAGGGGTCATTCGAACGAAAAGAGGAAAAGAGAGAAAAAGAGAGGATGGAGGTTACATGGGAGCAAGAGAGGAAGCCGGTTGGTGCGAGAGAGAGACACGCGGTGCATGCTTTATTGAGATCGAGCGCTCGTGGACAGCTGCGAGAAGCCTGGGTGTTAGGCCTACACCCAGGTGTTGATGTTGGATGTCGCTCCCGCTGAGCGATCAGGTAGCGGGAGTGACCAGGGGAAGGCGACTGGCCGCGGAAGGCCGGAAAGGCAGCGGAAGTCGGGAGGCTTGGAGTGGCAGTCCTTGGTGTGGGCGTCCTGGACACCAAGGAGTCCAAGTCTCGAGGCTGGCATTATCGACGGTGTTGGGTTCAAGGGTTTCCAAACAGCAGATGGGAGTGTGGAGCCAGAACCCGCATCGTCACAAGCAGTCAGTATGGGTCGTAGATAATTTATTGAGATCACTGAAGAGTAACTTCAGTGATTTGTTGCTATGACAAGCAAGTGACATCTTTTTTAAGGATGCTGATATTGTCGCTATAACAGGTGTTGGAGAAGCTCAGGTCAACTGTAGATGAGTGCAATCCCCAGTGTAATGCTTATCAACACGTCCCTCCGCTTCTTTAAGCAGACTAGAAAAGATGAGCCTTTTTGAGAGTTTTGGTTGATTGGGATGTGCATCTTTTTGTACTCTTATATAACTAATTCACTCCCTACAGAAGGTGCTTAATGATGCTCTTAATCTTGAAAATGGCTGTTTTTTAAAGTATACAATTTTTGCAGGACATGTGTTATTAAGACCATTTTCTGTTTAACTTTCAGAAATACTAGAGGGCTTTGCCCCCTGCTCGCTTTGCTCACCCACCCCCTAACCCAATGGGGCGCGTTACGCACTAGCCACTTCGCATCTCTGCCGCTCGCGTTGTGGAGAGGTGGGCTGAACGCATGCTAAGGAGTTGAGGTTGTTCCTCTGAAACCCCCTCTTAAATGGTGATACAATGGGAAACAAATTCCTTTTTTTTACCTCCTCTTCGCTCGACCTGCTGTTGGCTTGCTCTTGCCGCCGTGCTGAGTGATCTGCATGTTGCACAGCGCTTCGAACATTTCAAAGCCTGTACAGCAGCTGTCCTTTTGTCTCACTGCCTTGTCTCACGGGACATTAAAGTGTCTCTGAGAAAATCATGTCTTGTCTCCTTCCAAGTCTTCCAAGATTTTTTTAATAATAGAGAGATAATACAGTTAGGTCCATAAATATTTGGACAGAGACAACTTTTTTCTAATTTTGGTTCTGTACATTACCACAATGAATTTTAAATGAAACAACTCAGATGCAGTTGAAGTGCAGACTTTCAGCTTTAATTCAGTGGGGTGAACAAAACGATTGCATAAAAATGTGAGGCAACTAAAGCATTTTTTTAACACAATCCCTTCATTTCAGGGTCTCAAAAGTAATTGGACAATTGACTCAAAGGCTATTTCATGGGCAGGTGTGGGCAAGTCCATCGTTATGTCATTATCAATTAAGCAGATAAAAGGCCTGGAGTTGATTTGAGGTGTGGTGCTTGCATGTAGAAGATTTTGCTGTGAACAGACAACATGTGGTCAAAGGAGCTCTCCATGCAGGTGAAAGAAGCCATCCTTAAGCTGCGAAAACAGAAAAAACCCATCCGAGAAATTGCTACAATATTACGAGTGGCAAAATCTACAGTTTGGTACATCATGAGAAAGAAAGCAAGTACTGGTGAACTCAGCAACGCAAAAAGACCTGGACATCCACGAAAGACAACAGTGGTGGACGATTGCAGAATCATTTCCATGGTAAAGAGAAACCCCTTCACAACAGCCAACCAAGTGAACAGGGGGGTAGGTGTATCGATATCCAAGTCTACCATAAAAAGAAGACTGCATGAAAGTAAATACACAGCCACTCATAAGCCTCAAGAATAGAAAGGCTAGATTGGACTTTGCTAAAAAACATCTACAAAAGCCAACACAGTTCTGGAAAAACATTCTTTGGACAGATGAAACCAAGATCAACTTCTATCAGAATGATGGCAAGAAAAAAGTATGGAGAATGGGAACAGCTCATTATCCAAAGCATACCACATCATCTGTAAAACACGGTGGAGGCAGTGTGATGGCTTGGGCGTGCATGGCTGCCAGTGGCACTGGGACACTAGTGTTTATTGATGATGTGACACAGGACAGGCGTTTATTAAAGCAAAGAAGTGGAAAATTCTTGAATGGCCAAGTCAGTCACCTGATCTTAACCCAATTGAGCATGCATTTCACTTGTTGAAGACTAAACTTTGGACAGAAAGGCCCACAAACAGCAACTGAAAGCCGCTACAGTGAAGGCCTGGCAGAGCATTAAAAGGTAGAAAACCCAGCATCTGGTGATGTCCATGAGTTCAAGACTTCAGGCTGTCATTGCCAGCAAAGGGTTTTCAACCAAGTATTAGAAATGAACATTTTATTTCCAGTTATTTAATTTGTCCAATTACTTTTAAGCCCCTGAAATGAAGTGATTGTGTTAAATAATGCTCTAGTTGCCTCACATTTTTATGCAATCGTTTTGTTCAACCCACTGAATTAAACCTGAAAGTCTGCACTTCAACTGCATCTGAGTTCTTTCATTTAAAATTCATTATGGTAATATACAGAACCAAAATTAGAAAAAAGTTGTCTTTGTCCAAATATTTATGGACCTAACTGTATTTCAATAACAGCCAAGTACATTGCACAAAGTAAAAACAAAGAAATGCTGTTTGAACTCTGCAGATCTTCTGCAAGCCTAAAACAGATCCATCCCTTTTTGAATCTGATGATAGGGTCGCAGTCTGTAATGGCAGCACTGGGCACTATGTAACTCTGGAGGTGATGCCGGTTCATCACAGGACACTCTACTGCACAAACTCGCATGCCCACTAGCTCATCTAGTATGCATTTCAATAAAACAAAGACACATGAAGATCATGCAAACTCCAGATAGACAGTGATCAGGGTGGGATTGTTTGGGGCTGTAATATAGCAGCAGTAGCCACTTTACCACAAGATCAACTGTCTGTTCCAAAACAGCTTATCAATGCACAAAATAACACAAGTGTATCATTTACAATGGTTACAGCAGAGAATTCATTTGAAAGCCAAGTGTTGTTTGCATTAGTATAAATGGAAGCAGTTTCTTTATTTGGAAAGCAAAATTGCTTTTAATGGCAAGAAAGCAACAATTTGCTTTTATTTTTGTAGATATTGTTACTTTCTCCAGAAAAAAAACATTTTGTCACTTTTTGAAGTACTTGCCAGTTTGAATGGCAACTGTTCACACAATTGAGGATCAGAGGGACATAAAACGGAAGCCTATCAGATTTCTACAAGCATCAGATAGCTGATATCATGTTTTCCTTCCTGCAAGTAGTAAATAATGTACGAAAGTGATTGACTCATTGACAATCCGAGTTGAATTTAGCTCAAAAGTCTAAACCCACTTAGTCCAACTCACATTTCAGTAGCCTGAGTCTGTCTTTGTAGCATCAGGTGGTAAGCAGGAATCAAAGCGTATGCACATATAATTACTCTAGTGTCATCAAGAGCCAACAATCAACCAGTCTGTCCTATGTATCATTGTGATGTGGAAGGTAAACTGTTCATCAGTTCCCAGTTTTGGTAAGATATTCACAAATGATTCAGTGTTGGAGAGAAAAACTAATCTATTTATACCTGTATTATTAAACCCACTTAATCCAGTTCAAGATCATGGACTTGGGAAACTATCCTGGCAACATCAACTGGAACTTTATGCACATTGAGAATTCAAGAACACTTGAATGAACCATAAAAAACTGTATTTCAGTAGCTGGTGTTCACTGTAAATTTTAAGGCTGTATCTCAGGGTCAAGGTGTTGTCTGCATTAGGTGGAAATACACTGTTAGGAAGTTTGTTAGTTAATGTACTTATTTACTAGATGCCTAAATTGACCCAACTCATATCTGTAAACTCTTTATAGACTTTCACAAAATATTTATTTCACTGCAACAGGAACGGCTGAAATGATGTTTCCTGTCTACTTTGGAGTTATTGTTGTTGCTTGTGCTATCAGATTATCCGCTTGCTGCACATAATTTAGTTTCCTGAAAGTAGACTTCTAAGGTCACTTGCATGCTGTGGTAATTGTGAACATTTGAGGTTTATTTTTTTAAGTGAATAAAATGACTAGTAACTTCTGTTTCAAAGTTTAAACTCTGTGGAGAAAAACTATTGCTATTTGGTACTGTCATGCTTGTTTTTGACAATGTGGATTATTGATGCCAAATGTTTAAGTCATGATATGATCTGCTGAATGATTAACAGGATGAATGTAATAGATATCCTAGGAAGACTTTGTGTCGTGCTCACTGCTGAAGTTTTGGAGATTCTGACATAATGATGATTGGAGGCCCTGCTTTTCAAGATAATTTTAAAGAGGGTTAAAAATCCTGTTACAGCTTGACTGTAGATGATGGAATGTACTTGGCACAAAACTCAAATGTGGAAGTACAGGAAGCCCGCATCTTTCAGTCAGTAGGTCACAGATTACAGACATCAGTACACATCTGATTACATTGTTTGTGTTGAAGATAATTTCTGGTTGCAAAGTAAAAAAAATAAATAATGCACATTATTTCAAAATGGATGTAAGCTAATGAGCCACTGTAAGCATATTTGAGCTCTCTTTTTCTCTACCAGCTAAAGTAGTGTTAAAAAGCAGGTATTTATTTAATTGCATTGATTTTATTAAAATCAAATCAAATCAAATAACATTCCATACACATAACTCAAGTTTTACCAAAAAAAAAAAGGTTTGAAACAAATCACCCCATGGAGAAAGAGAGCTAGGCTAGCAAAGGAAAACTTTATGCTAGTAAATATAAGTGAATAAATAAATTAATAAATGAATAAAGATAAATGGAGTAAAAGAGGGGAAAGAACCTGCTGCCTCTATTTAAATGCTTATTCTAAAATGTTATTGATTAGATCCTGCAAGGTTTTGAAAAAGTTTTGGACAGATCCTCTAAGTGCAAATTAGATTTTTTCCAGTTTCAAATAGTATATAACATCAGTTACCCACTGACTTAAAAGAGGAGAGTTAGGATTCTTCCAATTGAGCAAGATAAGTTTACGTGCCAATAGCGTAGTAAAGGCAATCACAGTTTGTTTGTCCTTCTCCACTTTAAGCCCATCTGGAAGAACACCAAACACAGCTGTTAGTGTATTAGGAGGGATTGTGACACCAAGGCTGTCTGAAAGGCATTTAAAGATTTTGGTCCAAAATGATGTTAATTTGGTGCAGGCCCAAAACATGTGGCCCAATGAGGCTGGAACTTGATTGCAGCGTTCACAGGTTGGCTCTTGCCCTGGAAACATTTGGGACAATTTTAAACGTGAGAGATGCGCTCGATATATAATTTTGAGTTGTGTGCTTTACGCATATGGAGCTCGAGTGAATTCTGTGCAGTTCTACTTTCCACTCCTTCTTTGAAATGTTGAGTAAGAGATCCTTTTCCCACTCTTCTCTTGGATCTTTGAAAGGGAGGGACTGTAAAAAAGTTTTATATATTATGGAAATGCTCTCTGAGTCCTCGAGACTGAGCAATATTTTTTCCAGTATAGAGGTAGACGGGAGGTGAGGAAAATTGGGCAGGTTCTGTTTAATAAAGTTTCGAATTTGAAGGTAGTAAAAAAAATGTGTTAAAGTTAAAATTGGAGTGCAATTGTTCGTAGAATACAAAGACGTTGTCTATGTACAGATCTCTAAGTGATTTAATCCTGAATGTTTTCCAGGCATTAAAAACTGCATATGTTTTAGAGGGTGGAAAAATGTGGTTCTTGTGCAGAGGTGCCACAGATAAAAGCTTCTCTGTCTTAAAATACTTCCTACATTGGTTCCATATTCTGAGTGAGTGAAGCACAATTGAGTTGTTAGTATTTTGGTAATAATGTATTTATTGGGGTGCAAAGCAAGGAATATAAAGAATTACTGCAGGATTTTATTTCTACTGCGGACCAAGCCTGTGTATGTTCATCTATTTGTGTCCAGGTTTTTATAGTTTGTATGTTTGCTGCCCAGTAATAAAATTGAAATTTAGGTAGAGCCATGCCACCTTCTGCCTTAGGTCTTTGTAGGGTCACTCTTTGGATACGTGGATGTTTTGAATTCCAAATAAATGAGGTTATGGTTGAATCTAATTTCTTAAAATATGATCCATTGATGTATATTGGAATGTTTTGAAATAAAAAGAAAAGGTTAGGAAGGATATTCATCTTAACAATGTTAATTCTTCCAGCTAAAGTGAGATGAAGGGCAGGTATTTAATGTAGTCTACTAACACATGTAATTAAATTTTGTTATCATTGTTATTTTATTTATCACTTTTAGTGTTACAATAATATTTAAAAAACAAAAATGCAATAAAAGAATCTTTGATGAAATAACTAAATATATGAAAGGCTCCAGTTTTCATATAAGTCAAATAATTCTCTGAATGTACCTGAATATTACACCATGCTTACTTTGCCTAACTTTTATTCTTTCTTTTATTCTTCACAATACTTTACAGGATATAAGCTCTTACAGGTGTTGATTTCTAAAATCACTCTCTGTTTGAGTTCTGTCACTATAAGAGGACTTGGTGAGGAAAAAGTGAATTGATGACCTGTAATTATAGATAGTTTGCTACACCCACCTCAGACATCACAGCTGTAAAGTGGAACAAAGAGTAAAGTGCCATTGTAAACCAAAGTTGTTAAGCAAGTTTCTAAACGTGCAGTATATTAAGAAAAAAGGGCTACAATCAGCAATAAAACAAATGTAATTCAAAGAGTTACATGTTTCCTCACCTGTTTTATATCTGTAGGGCAATCTTAAATAACTACCCAACAGTATTTGAAGTTTTAGGGAAATTTCTGCATTACTGCAATATAGTTGTAGTGACACTATAAGAAAGGTGTCAGCAATGGAATAAATGGCTTTACACACCTGGAAACATGAGACAAAATCATAATCAAAACTCATTACGTTTATCTCTTTTGTAAGTTTCTTTGGATAAAAGCATCTGCTGAGCAAATAAATTTACATGTAAATGTAAACATTAGAAGGTCAAAATCAGTAGAAGCCTTGACACACAAAGAGGTTTGGGTCAGCCTCCTGCATACTGGAAAGTTTGATAAAAGGTTGAAAAAAATGGTCTTTACAGACAAGAGTCCAAAACAGAACTGCCCAGGTTAGCAAACATGGCGGATATATAGTGGAACAGCAGGAAGAAGAGGGATCTTGGGGCCTAAACCAGAAATTAGGTCATCGGGTTGCGACTTCTTAGAAGGTGGAACCGGAAGTAATGTCTTCTGGGGCAGAACTGGAAGTGACGTCTCCTGGGGTGGAACCAGGCAGAATTTTATGCATTTGGTCTATAGGGAGATAAGAGAAAGGATTAATGCACTTTTCCACCCCCTGGTCTGATTGGGAATTATGTTCTTTTGAGCCGTTTAGCTGCCTCTCATGCGCACGTGTGTGACAATGGATATCATTGTAGATGGGGAATGAAAACTCAAAATGTCACTTGACCGCAGCATCACATGACCAGCCAATGACCACAGCAACCTACCAATAATGTAGCTGGAGCCAAGCAGACAGCCACAAAGTGACATTGAGCCTCCAAGAAACAGAATCCAAAACGACAGCCACTGTCATTCAAAACAGCATACAAAATAAAGGTGCAAAAACACCAAAAACAGAATGATAGCATATTTTTATATCCAAAAAATATGGCCACAGTAGAAAACAAAGCATGGGAACTCTTAAGCAAGGTAAAAAACACTTCAAATCATTAAATGTTTTCAACAGAGCTGAGTCAAACTAGGGTTGAAAGAGGGTGGCTGCTGAGAGCCTTCTCTTCACAAAGATATAAAAAGATAAATACTCATATTGAAATATTTTAAGAAAATGACACTGAATACTCTTAGTTTTACTCAAGATGAAGTCTAAAATTACTGGGTGAGCAGATGCATTATTGAATATATTATTGAACTAGCAAAATACCCGCGCTTCGCAGCGGTGAAGTACTGCCTTAAAATTTTTATTAAGAAGAAAATTAAACCTTTTTAAACTGAGGGAAAATATACCAATAATTATTTGTTAAGGATCTCTTTGT
Source organism: Polypterus bichir lapradei (assembly GCA_026402145.1). Classification (NCBI taxonomy): domain Eukaryota; kingdom Metazoa; phylum Chordata; class Cladistia; order Polypteriformes; family Polypteridae; genus Polypterus; species Polypterus bichir. Next base: position 112,373,053 of record JANRMT010062814.1, on the reverse strand, counting down.
ATGCCACGTTGTCAGTTCGGCCCTCCAGTTGTAATATGACCAAGCTGTAGCTGTGCGCTGAGCTTACTCTTGAGCATGCAACGTACAGTTGGCCATGTGAACAGTAATCTTGTTTCAAATCTCACAGCTTGGATTGCTGCTGTCATAATCGGTTTGAGTTTCATGGTTTGTTTCAGTTACGACAGTATTTGTAGGACTTGTGTTGAAGAGACATTCGGCATCTGTCAAGCGTTGTAAGTATACAACCAGTTTCATTGATAACTTCACATCCAGCTTTTGAGAGTTTAAACATTTCTAAACATCAAAGTGTCCACTACTGAAATCGTCACCTGTGAAGCTAAGATGTTTAAGAGGCATTGGCGGTTGTCCAAAGGTGTAAAATATTTGGCCATTTCGGTACACTTAAGCATTTCACTCTTCTAGTGCTCCTGTGTAGTATAATTATCTCCTGTACCGTCATCAGTCCACACTTTGAACCTGTCCCAGTCATTCAATACATAAGACACAATGTTCCTCCGGATATCAATAGTGAGCCTGATATGGCTGTGCAATATGTAACAAAGAGAATGGAAAAGGCAGGTGCCATCTCTGGGCATGGAAACCACTTGGTAAGTGACAGTTCTTTGATCGATGGTGATCACCTCGATAGACATGTCAATGGGGGTACGGTTGGAATGATAAAGGAAATGGGTACCTGAACAATGTAAAGTAAGTCTAAAATACCTATACAATAACTATAATCGTAATAAATGAACAATAAAACAGCGGAGAAGCCGTGGATTAAATAAAAAGGCTGTAGTTATCAGCAGGGAGACGTGAATACCGTGGCGAAGCAAGGAAGGGAGACTGGAGCGACAGACGGCCTTATATAGGCAGGCAGCCAACAACGTGGGAGGCGTTGGGATGGGGGACCCAACGCCGCCTCACACGGTGACCGAGCTGCAGGCTATAGACGTATATATGTACGTAAGTAGGATTCAGTTAGCGTTGGGAACCCGCGTACCAAATTTCTTGAAGATGGGCCCATAAGTAACAAAGACCGTTGAAAAGTTCAATATGGCAGCCGACAGTGGCATCATATCACCGAAATAAGTACCAAATTTCAGCCTTCTACCTATGAATAAGAAAGTTCAACATGGCGGACGTTGTTGACCGTTATGACCGTTACGCGTAGAATTTTGAAATGAAACCTGCTTAACTTTTGTAAGTAAGCTGTAAGGAATGAACCTGCCAAATTTCAGCCTTCTACCTACACTGGAAGTTGGAGAATTAGTGACGTTGGAAACTTCAATATGGCGGCCGACAGTGGCATCATACCACTGAAATAAGTACGTACATCGGTTTTGGTTAGCGCAGGGAAGCCACCTACCAAATTTCGTGAAGATGGGGCCATAAATAAGAAAGTTAAACATGGCGAACATCGTCAACCGTTATGACCGTTACGCGTAGAATTTTGAAATGAAACCTGCTTAACTTTTGTAAGTAAGCGGTAAGGAATGAGCCTGCCAAATTTCAACCTTCTACCTACACGGGAAGTTGGAGAATTAGTGACGTTGGAAAGTTCAATATGGCGGCCGACAGTGGCGTCATACCACCAAAATAAGTACATACATCGGTTTTGGTTAGCGTAGGGAAGCCACCTACCAAATTTCGTGAAGATGGGGTCAGCCTTCTACCTACACGGGAAGTTGGAAAATTAGTGACGTTGGAAAGTTCAATATGGCGACCGACAGTGGCGTCATACCATCGAAATAAGTACATACATCAGTTTCGGTTAGCGCAGGGAATCCGCCTACCAAATTTCATGAAGATGGGGCCATAAATAAGAAAGTTCAACATGGCGGACATTGTGAAAATTAGTGACGTTGGAAAGTTCAATATGGCGGCTGACAGTGGCGTCATACCATCGAAATAAGTACATACATCGGTTTCGGTTAGCGCAGGGAATCCGCCTACCAAATTTCGTGAAAATGGGGCCATAAATAAGAAAGTTAAACATGGCGGACGTTGTCGACCGTTATCGACCGTTATGACTGTTACGTGTAGAATTTCGAAATGAAACCTGCTTAACTTTTGTAAGTAACCTGTAAGGAATGAGCCTGCCAAATTTCAGCCTTCTACCTACACGGGAAGTTGGAGAATTACGGGAGGTTGGAGAATTAGTGATGTTGGAAAGTTCAATATGGCGGCTGACAGTGGTGTCATACCACCGAAATAAGTATGTACATTGGTTTCGGTTAGCGCAGGGAAGCCGCCTATCAAATTTCGTGAAGATGGGGCCATGAATAAGAAAGTTCAACATGGCGGACGTTGTTGACCGTTATGACCGTTACGCGTAGAATTTCGAAATGAAACCTGCTTAACTTTTGTAAGTAAGCTGTAAGGAATGAGCCTGCCAAATTTCAGCCTTCTACCTACAAGGGAAGTTGGAAAATTAGTGATGTTGGAAAGTTCAATATGGCAGCTGACAATGGCGTCATACCATCGAAATAAGTACATACATCGGTTTTGGTTTGCGCAGGGAAGCCGCCTACCAAATTTCGTGAAGATGGTGCCATAAATAAGAAAGTTCAACATGGCGGACGTTGTCGACCGTTATCGACCGTTATGACCGTTACGTGTAGAATTTCGAAATGAAACCTGCTTAACTTTTGTAAGTGAGCTGTAAGAAATAAGCCTGCCAAATTTCAGCCTTCTACCTACACAGGAAGTTGGAGAATTAGTGATGAGTCAGTCAGTGAGTGAGTGAGTGAGTGAGTGAGTGAGTGAGTGAGTGAGGCCTTTGCCTTTTATTAGTATAGATGTATAGCCAGAGTTATCATTCCAATGTAAGTATATTTCCTGCATACTTAATATTTTTTGTTTTGTAAGTTTCCATCTTTTGCTTCTAATTCTGTTTTTGGTTTGTTTTGACTGTAATTTTTTTTTCTAATAATCTTTTAACTATTTCATTTTTAAGTTTTATATTTTTATGTCTTTCACTTGCATTCTTTGAGTTTGGAAGGGATGGGGCCATCCTGAGGGCATGGTTGAAGGACCACTATCAGCCTATTTATTGTGAGTCTGAGGAGAGGATCCTTCAGTGGTTCATTCGTGTTTAGAGTCCATTTGTAAGTACTGATTTTCTTGAATTTATTTGGTTTGTTCTTGGTTTTTGATTGTTGGGTTACATATTAGGTGTTTTTTTCTCTAAGTTGCCCTTTTAGGCCACATTTTAGGCCTGAACATGCTGGAACAGGCCAGTACAGTTTGGGGTTAAATTGTTGGGGTGAAGCCTGGTTGATGGGTCTGTTGGAGACCTTAGTTTCCTTTATGTGGATAATGTACTAAAATCATAAGAAAAATAAAGTCCTGCATTAATTACATCATAGGTTATCACTTTCAAGCAAAACACTATCGCAGAATGTGGCATAACTAAATTAGCATGGTAAAAAAAAAAGTTTGTTGGTGGAAAAATATTGAGCATAATAAGAGGCAGAGATAAAGTACTGCAGTAGGTGTGACAAAAAAGAAAGAAAATCAGAAAATGGAAGGATGCAAATATTGCACTTAAGTTCTTAAAAAGGTTGGTTATTACAAAGAAGAAAAATACATGGGTGGTAATCTTGCCAACAAGGACGCTAGAGAGACATGTGAAGTTATGGAAAGTATTAGCAACGATTGTACAGGGTAGTTAGGTAGCTATTTTATCACCACCAAGCTACTCCCTGCCACCACAGCTCTACACAAAAATTCTGCAACACTTATCCTGTGACAAACAAACCCACACCTTCTACATGGTTTTAATTTTCTTGCTTCCACAGAATAGGGGAGATCCCCTCCTACTAAGCAACTGGTAGAGCAACCTAATTCTATTCCTTTGTTCTCAAATTCCTGAAGGCTTAAACAAAAGTAAACAAAATCTGCAGATCTGCCACATACATTACCTCTCTAAACTAATGAAGTTGTGCTTTCTGTAAAGAAAAGGAGTATTAATGAGCATTAAGGGTTGTATTCATTCATTCTTAACATGGTACCAGAAAATAATTCCTCTTTTTGCAAATTAAGCAATTTAATTGAAGTAGAATGTTATTTAAAAGTAATAACCCATTTTTACCAATAAACAGTAATCTTTAGACAGCTGCAAGACACAATTCTCTCCTACACTTTGCTCTAATCTCATTATTTGCCCAAGTGTTTTCCTCAAGAATCTTTGCTTAACCACTTCCTTTAACAGGCCATTTGATTTTAGATTTTATGAATCCATATTTTCTTCTGCTTTATGAATGATAGGATGACTCCACACTCTTATCCTGACATTGGGCCAGTTTTTTTGTTTTACTTTTCACCCAACCTATTTTCATAACTCTTCGCTAGACACACATTTTGAAAGCTTCCGGTCTGTTTATAATAATAATAATAATAATAATAATAATAATAATAATAATAATAATAATTAATTTTATTTAAAGACACCTTACAAAATAAAACAAAATTTTTCCAAATCAAAGAATTCATAAAATAATATAAATACTAAAACAAATAAAAAATAAATAAAAAAACAATACAATGAAAAATGATGATATGTATATGTGATCATAAAAGTACAACACTGTACAATCAAGGGAAAAAATCAAGAGGAGTAGCCAAGTCTAAAAAGATAAGTTTTAAGTCTGGATTTGAAGATGGGGAGTGAATCAACGCTGCGAATATCTTGAGGAAGGAAGTTCCAGAGGCGAGGAACAACAAAGCTGAAGGATCTAGACCCCATGGTAGATAAATGAGCAGAGGGTGTAACCAAGAGATTTAAATAGGAAGATCTAAGAGTATGAGCAGGTGTATAAATATATGGCAGATCGAAAAGATATGAAGATGTCAGGCTATGAAGATCTTTGAATGTTAATAGCAGAATCTTGGAATTAATATGGTATTTAACAGGGAGTCAGTGAAGTTTACAAAAAACCGGGGAAATGTGTCCTACCGGGGTGGTCCAGTAATAACTTGAGCAGCAGAATTCTGAACCAGATGAAGCCTATGCAGAAGCTTGTGAGGGAGCTAATATAGAATTACAGTAGTCTATTCATGTTGTTACCAGAGCATGTACAAGAACAGCAGTACTGTTAGGTGTGAGGAATGGATGGAGACGATTTACTGTATATTGCGAAGGTGAAAATATGTGGACTGAGTAATATTGTTATCGGGAGCTTTGAAAGACAGAATGAAGTCAAGGATGACACCCATGTTCTTAACCTGAGAAGAGGGAGAAACTATAGAATCATCAATTGTCCAGGAAAAACTGTCAAGTTTGGCAAAAGTAGATTTAGTGCCAATGAGGAGAACCTTAGTTTTATCATGATTAACTTTAAGAAAATTGGAAGAGAATCAGGTTTTTATTTCAGAAAGGCAGTCAGAAAGGATGAGTGGTAGTAGGGCAAAATTGGGCTTGGTAGATAAACAGAGCTATGAGTCATCAGTATAACCGTGAAACTGAATACCAAATCCTCCTAAAGATATTACCAAATGGTAAAACAGAGCCTTGGGGAACACCACTAGTGACTGAGGTAGGCTGAGATCTCAAATACTTGAGTTGAACAAACTGTGTACAACTAGAGAGATATGATACAGACCAAGTGTAAGAAGTATCACAGAACCAAGTGTAAGAACAACGTTTATGTCTCCCTTTTGTATTTTCCATGACTCAGGCTCATATATCGTCACACTCTAGATAAGTCATATATCAATTTACAAGTTGACACCATTTGTACTTATCGACAAGGTCCTTAGACAAAACAACGGGGGAAATAATGCTCACCTTTGCTTATCCACTACTTGCGGAAGCACCGCCAGAGAACCAAGTGCAGAGAACCAAGCTTTACAGAGGTCATCTGCTGGAAATGGCATTAAAAACTTCACTACTTCGTCAGATGTTGTGACGTGAAACCAAAAATTGGACAGATGTTTCTGTGAGAAAATAAAATTTCAAGGCACTACTGCAAGAGAGATCGACAAGGTATTGCTCTCTGATGTTTTGCCCTAATATGATGACATCATTTTAACAGGCAAACAGGTTTTCAGTCCAGCTGTGCAGCAAATCAAAGACAGGACAGTATTCACACAACTGGGTTTTGACACTTTTAAGATGCTTGCTCATATCAGCAACTACAGTGACTGGAAGCTGCATTTTTTTTCCTTTGTTAAAAAATTGGAAAGATTTTCAAAAGAGTCAAAATCTGATAATAAAAATCGAGTTTCAAGTTTTCTGATTGATTCCATTTTGTTTCAGACATGAAGAGCTATCACCACTTTTCCTTGTAGATAGCAACTGAGCTCATTTAGATGGCTAAAAATAACAGTCACATAGGCAAAACTTGCTAGTTACTAAAAATCCCAGATGTTATGCATAAAATCAAACTTTTTACAGTTTAATTATGATAGCTTTACCTAGCCATGTAACTCAAAATGGAGCATAAACACCTTATTTAGAAAGAGCCGTTGGATGTCAGTGTGTAAAAGAAGTTGGTGGTGATCACTGCCCATCTCGTCACATAAAATTACAAATAAGCATGTCAGCAGAGGACTACTTCTTATATAATGGATTGTTCGAACAGTTTTGTCTAAGACATTCAGTTTTGCTGACATTTGTTTCTCTATGTAAACTTCAATGAACAGACTCTACTTGTCAAGCGACTGTTTTTACATGTACAACAAGCCCACTATGCTTGCCCAACATTGTGCAAGCCTCATGAGTACTTCATCCTACACCTTTTGCCCAGTCTATTTCATACGAAATAACAAAAATGTTCAGAGTGTCAAAAATAGCTACACTGGGGTAACAGTTTGTCCTTGTGGCCAGTGTGTGTGTGAGTCCAAAAGCTGAATGTTCTTTGCTGTATTTTCTTAGAACCTTTTGTTTTGAGCATTATGTTTGCTTTATTTTTTTTTTATTTGAATTTATTGGCTTCTCTTATGGATTCATCACACTGCTATGCTTTTAAATTTGCATGTTGAAAGCCACAAATCCATTATCTCTTTTCATAGACACTCCTCGCACAATACCTATCGGCCATGAAGTGTGAATGGCCTGAAAAAAGGCAACATCAACATAGCAGGACCCCAGTAATGAACAACTGCAGCAAATAACAAGGAGGCTGTGTTGATTGGGTTTTTGTATTCCTATTGGTCATGTTTGACATTCAATTTTGATTCATAAAATGCTACAATAATGTACCATTTTAAATATATTCTGTATTTCTTCCTATATTTGATTGTAATTTTTGTTTTTTAGATTGAAATTATGCAGTTCATCTGCAATATGCGCAAAGCCCACAGGTGGGGAATTGCTGCTCTATAGCATTGAAAAGTGAGGATAAATGTGGTGATTGGGACAGTAATTTTATTTAACATATTTTCTTTGGGAGAAGACTTGTATTTCTTTGAGCAGCCCAACAGACGATGAACGGAAGGAGTATTGAATTTTTGTTAAGTTTCTGTTTGGACTTTTGGTTGGCCCTTTGAGCAGCCTGGACAAGGGAGGAGGGAATGAGACTGGAGTTGTGCAGTTTTCTCTGGTTTTTTTTTTTATGTTTTCTTTTTATTTTTCTCTGTATATTGACATACTGTAGATGAACTGCAATTTTTAATAAATTTGTTTTTCACGGAACTCACTGAAGAACTTCAACCTCTAATATTTGATAAGGGTTTGATATTTTCATATCACCTTGTTTTTAATAAAGAACTGATTATTTTTGAGACATCTTGTCTGTGTCTCACTCACCCTGGTTTATCCTTGGTATGACTTACTAGATACCACATGGTTGTACCACTGCAAGATACCTATTGGGTATGGGGTATCACACATTGTAGTTAGTAAACTGGTGAAATTCTCAGATGACACTAAAACTGGAGAGATTCCACATACTACATGGAAGCAAAAAGCATTCATAAACAACTAAACAATTTTGATACCTGGGCAAATATTTGGAAAAGAAAGGTTAACTTAAAAAAGTGCAAAGTGCTACGCATGGGCAAGAAGAATGTAATTTATAGATAAAACATGAGAGACACTGTCCTGCAAGAAGCAACCTCTGGAAAGAATTTAGGGTGTTAGGATGATGCAACATTTAATTTATGAAAATAAAATGTTAGGTTACATTGTAAAAACTATTGAATATAAATATAAATCAAGGAACGTCATGTTCAGACTATATGCTACATTAGTGACACTGCATCTGGAGTATGTTGTGTAGTTTTGGTCACCACATTTACAAAAAAGAACAACCACATGCATAACAGGACTAAAGGGGATGTCCTACCCTGACAGACTTAAGAGAATTAAATGTCTTTAGTCTTCAATAGAGGAGGTTGTGTAGGGACCTAATTCCAGTCCTCAAAATTCACCAGTAAGACAAATCCATCAAAATTCTTTCAATTAAATGTGAATCTCATACTTGAGGACACCAGGAGATAAAGAGGAAGTGCATCTAAGATTGAAGACAGGAAGTACATTTCCATGGAAGGTTGTGGGATTCTGATATAAACTACCAAGTCACATATTTGAAGCAGAAACAGTGACAATCTTTAAAAAGTATCTGGACAAGTTATTAGGACAGCTTGGATATTTGCTAAACAAGCGAGTATAACAGAAATCTTTTCTGTAATGCTTTAGCATTATAAGCTCATTATAGGTCCCTCAACTGCTTCAGGCCAGCATTTTTCTAGGGCGCAGCTGCTGTTCTTGAGTAAGTGCCAAAAGCTCATCACGTGACTAAAGACTTAGACTGTGTTAAAATTCCACATATGGCATGCTTCTATGTGATTTCTGAATTCTATCTTATAAAAATCTTTGACTAACACAGAATGTTTGCATAGCTGCGTTTGCTGCATGGCCTAGATAAGTTGGTGTGCTGTGATCCCTTTACATATCTTGGCTAAATAAAATATTGTGATATATTGATTATGTCTGAAGAACTGAACCAGAGGATTTCCCTAACACACGCTTGATGGACTGAATGTTCCCTTCTAATGTTCTTAAGTGGACTGATTCATGGATGTAGTCCTATTTATTTACTTTGCAAATGCCATACTGACACAAGCTTTAGTACAAGTCAGGCAAATAACCTTATTTTACTTCTCCTAGCCTTGTAACACAATCCCAAACCTTTATCCCATTTTAACAATAAAAACAGAATAAATAAACATATTACACCATATATAGTACATAGGGAACTGTGTCTGTGCTGCTTTTGCTTTTCAATTTGAATGCCATTCAGATTTTAAGAATGAAAGCACAACTTTTTGTGGTCACTTGCAGGAGTACAATGATTTCTATTTAATAAAAAAAAATAATAAGATAGTCTTTGCAAACTGCTTTCTAGGCATACAGATGAGACCCTATATGACCACTACAGACCACTTTGGCTTTAGTTAGAAAGGCATCACATCCCATGATATTTATTTTTTGCAAGGCTCAAGATTTCCACAAAAAAGTAAAGTCATAAAAACATATTTAGCTGTTGTGTTTTCCACCTTTTCCTCAAATGGTGCACTTACTATTGCCTATCCCAAACACAATTTAGAAGACCCAGATGCATTACAATGGTTTACAAAGTTCTATTTTTTAAACAATTGAAGCACAAGACAGTTAATTGACCTGTCCCGCGTCACACAGTAAGTCTCACACACAATTTAAACCTTGATGTCCAGTGCCCTAGCTATTGTACTGAAATTCATTAAAATGCCACCCATACAGAGAAGGGGAAATGGAACTAACCTCCCAAAACCCTGGTCTACAATATAATGTCTTAGTTCTTTGGGCACGCTGGTCTGTTTTTTAAAGCTACAAGACACTATTTTGTTAAAAAAAATTAATTTTATTGTAAAATGTAAAACAAATCTTATTAGAAAGCCTTAATGACAGTTAAGCAAGAGTTTAATCATGCACAATAAACAGTAGAGTAGTAATAAACAAATAAATCGACATGCTGAAAAAAATATTTAAAATCTGTGTTACATAATCATATATCAAACATGAAGACTTCAAAATTTCTTACATTAATCAGAGTAAACACTGCTGGGTGACTGGCACAAACTTACAGCATGACACTGAAACATATTAGAATAAGTTCATAATTAAATGAGAAAACTTATTGCGCTTGCTTATCTTTTCATAGAAAAAAGCTTTCATTTTAATACTATTGAACCATATCATATTTTTGATGCCACTGTTCCACACAATACACATCATTACTTCAGACAAACATTTTAAAATTTCTGAAACACACATTTCAGAGTGTATTTTACAATTAGAGCACACTTTCGGAGGATCAATAATTTAATACATAATTTCCTCAAAAAAAATAAGTGCTATTATAAAATTTCTCGCTAAACAAAAATACATTTATTTCATAAAGTATGCAAACAGCCAGTCCATCTTCCTCTAAATTCAGTAAATTATTTAGTTAGCTGCACCAAAATATTTTTTCTCATTAAAGGCAACTTGATTGAGCACAGTATAGTTATTGATTTAAATAAAATATGTGTCTTTATAATAAAGCACACAAGGCTACCTCAGTGTGATCATGAAGGAATGTGGAAATGTGTCTATCCATCCATTAAACAAATACTTGTCCATAAATGATATTATTTTTAATATGTTGCCAACCCCATGTATTTTGTAGTTATGGCTGAAAAAATTGTTACTCTTATGTTTTTATACAGAACAGAGATAGCAAAATGTCTGATATAATATGCAACCATAGTGACCAATGCTGGGCAGCAGCAAATGGTATTTAAAAAAAATCTACAAAAAAATTATGTCATTCGGGTCACATAATCCATAGACATCTAGCTGTATGCTACTATGTTCCAAAGACATATTTTTATTAAAATATTGTTAAATATACCACCTTAAAAAAAAAAAAAAATTCTTATGAACGAAAATTGGACACATACAGATTTGAAAACTGTTGTTCCACCACCTCCAATCATTTAATTTCTATTCATAGAGGTGAGACACACCCAGAGTGCCTCAGGATTATGTAGTGGAGGTCTGTGAAACTGCACAAGTGAATGGACCATCTGCTTGTTGAAAAATCTCGGATATGTAGAAATATGAGAAATATCCTCTTCCCAATAATGTTTTCCCTCACTTTTGTTTAACTTTTGCTTCTCAGTGCATGCTTTTTGTTGATATCATGTGAATCCAATGAATGTTTGCCAGTGAATAACCTGTTAATAGGCTGGACCCTTGACCAATGCATGACATGCCTCTTTGGTTCAAATATTCTGGCCATGTCTAAGCACATTTCATTTTTCATTCATGACAGCATTGTCAGGAAGTGGTTTACTTAACAATATTTTACTAAAAGTATACAGTACTGTATGTTTGTATGTTGTGAGCATATGACTAGATGAATTAACGTATGGATTTTGCAACATGTGTAATATGAGATGTTTCCATGGACATTCTTGTTATTGTTTGCTGTTGTCCACCATTTGTCACCATATCAGAAACTCTTCTATTTCTGTTCTAATAAACACATGAGATTAAAAATTTTTCCCAGCCATCACTACACACTACATGAGGTAAGAAACATACAAAAAATATCATTTTGGGAATAGTATTCCATTAATTAAAATGAAATAGCCATAAAACATCTTCCCTAAGAAAATCAAATGCCCTAACTCTTTTATCAGCTCAGAGAGAGTAACACATGAACTTCTAGGCATTATTGTGGCAAGATACATGACTTACATATCAACAATCAATATCTCCTTAAGTAATAACATTTCATACCATTTTAAAACAAATGCAGTGTTATTAGCAATGTCACTTCACATTTTGTTGTCTTTGTGGTGACACCTACATGACTTTTACATACTTCTGCTTAAGGCAACCACTATTTATTAGTTCTACAGGCAATGTCATCAACTAGAAGAAGTAGAAAGGTTTCTTTAGAATTGAGCGGACAACTGGATAGCTGTCTTCAACTTACAGCATGAAGGACAGAATTCCCCAACTAAACTGGAGCATGGTTACAGTGATCACCTCGGGAGGTTGGTGAGTTTCTCTTGTCTTGTTTTTATTTTTTTCTTAGGGTGACCAACAAGAAAGTAAGGCTTCTTGAAATGCTCAATGAGCCTCAGCCTTTTTGTTTGCTCATTAGAACATGGGATATAAAATTGTCTTGTCTCTTGTCTAGGTGCTATTAAATAAACTATATGCTTACGGTACTTTAAAGGTTGCTAAATCTGCTTGCTTGCTATTTTGTGCCCTTTATAGTATTACAATAAGTTTTTGTGTAAATGTTGCTTCTCCTTTTGTTTTAACACTTTCAGTTTCAAAAATAGAACAGTTTTGCTCTTTATTGCACATGGCCCTAATCAAAACTGCTTCATTTTTTGTTCAACACACTTGGAACAGTGGCTCATAATGAGTAGCAGGCAGCATTAGTGCATAACATCTCCATATATTTTTTAATCCTTATAGCAAGTAATGCAAAGAATACAGATTGGCTAGTACTGTGTAGACAGATTATAAAAAATACTGTTTGGTTTGTTCGTTTCGTACATAAAGTTTAACAGAGTGCACAACCAACAACAAACACTTTTACACGTGTGTTAAATCTGGAGAAATGTAGCAATTAGATACTAGTGCATTTTGTAGTTTATACTTTGGTATATCACCAAAGTGAAATTATCTTGCAGCATTCTCTCTACACACTAGGTGTGCTTTCACAGTAAAATTATAATACAGTGCAGAACCTATAAAAATTGAGCTTTTAAGGCTTTCGGTTAAAGTGTGTTAAAACTGGATCAATTCAACAATGAGACCCTAGTGCTTTATTTAATTTTTACTTCTCCAAGGCACTAAGGTGAAATTACCCTGCAGAATTATACCCACTTACTATGTGTGCTTTCACACTACTATATGTCCATTTCCAGCAATTAAGCCATACTATTGAAATATTACTTCTTATAAATGAAATTTATAAAACAAAGAATAATCCTTTGTTAAATAAATGTGAAGCTTAGCAATTTGATTTTCCAACTGAGCTAACTGGACTTTCTTTGTAGTAATTTATGATTCGTTGAGCTTCCCTTTCTCCAGACAGATATGCTCCATGGGTAGTTGTGTAATAATTGACATGTGTTGCTTCCCCAGCAAAAAGAACCTGCAAAGGCTGAAAAAGACATAGGGATTATAAAAAATGAGATTAGATCATTTTATAAAAAACTGAAAATGTTGAAAAAGATTTTAAATCATTGTTCAACAAGTTATATGCATGTTTCTCCTGCATACATAATTGCATTTGAAATGAGACAATCTGACATTTGAGTACAAAAACATTTAGTTCATTCTGATTAAAATGACACTGTTACTAAATGTTATATCAATAAGTGTTTTGGTGAAATTAAGCAGCCCATAATTTGCTAGGCAGCTGCAAAATAAACACTTTATCAGGATGATATGCAGTATGCCTGAAAGCTTTTTATCTGGAATTTTTTATTTGATTAGAAGGCATCACCCCATTGAGTACAGCAATGTATGGCAACTGCATGTTAACCTTTCCCTGAAGGGGAAGATTGTTCCTTTAAGAGAACAGGTAGATTTGGAAACACGACTGATTTAAAAGTTCAGAGATGCAAGAGCACCGGGAGCTGCCAGAATGAGCTTTACCCAAGTGTCTCTATTACTATAACTGGTCTGACTCTGACCCGTAGATCGATTCCAGACTGGCCTGCAACTTACCATAGAAAGGGCTTAAGCTGTCTTGGGTCCAAAGCCTTACCGAGTCTAAGGTCATAAGGTGAGTTGGGGGAAGGGTTTAACTGATGGGATTAAGAGTGGCCATGGCCAAGGGGAAACAACATTTTTGTATGTTTTAGCCTTTTTTGGTCTCCTTTTGGGTAGGAGGGTCACTATAAGTGCACTACCTCATTAGGAATGAAAATGTTACTCTCCATTTGCTAAAGGCAACATGTTAAGCACAGTATATAAAATGAAAGATCATTAACAGTACATTCAAAAGACATAAATTACTCAAAGTACCTTATTTGTTGAACTACAAGAGCCAGATGGCAGTGGTTCTGCTAATGCTTCTTGTTCCTTTTGTGCATCAACACCAACAGGTATGTACGTATAGGAGCCTCGAACATAGGGGTTCTCTTTCCATAAAGACCTGACCACACGAACAGGATTGGAAACATCCCAGTTTGTGAACAATCTTAGTAGCCTGCCCAGAAAACACAATCAGAGTCAGCAACATCTGATATGCTAAAATATGTTACATTTAAATTACATAACAATTTTAAACTGTTATTTTTTTAGTTAAAGTTCAGTTTGGGTGAAAATTACCCATCCCAAGAGTGCTACCATGATTTGCTGATTAAATCAAATCAAAAGTCAAAATACATTTAAATGGATTTTTCTAATATTGTTAATAAAATATATTTTATATTTTAATGGTTCATACATTTGTAATAAAAGAAAAGAAAATAGCAATTACAAAATGAAAAAAACACCTTTGAAAAGTATTTATACAGTTTAATTGTTAGGCATAAAGCAACCTTAATTATTATATGCTTCAAGAAGTCTTTCTTATTTTGCAGAATTAACAACGGCTAATTTTTTATTGCTAAATGAATCCAGTTGTAGATTCATGAGTTTTAAATTGGCACTTGGTGACTGAGCCCTGCAGTTGACTGGTACTCTGTCCACGACTGTTTCTTTGAGATAGGCTGCTAGAATAACCCACTGTTGACTTAAATAAGTTTGAGAATGTTACATTTAACTGAATGCTATTTGCTGAGTGACAATATGCAACAACCTTATGTGTCTGACATAGATTTTAGGATTCAGGTCTGGACTTTGATTGGGCTATTCAAGGAGCTTCATCTTTATCTTTTTAATCCCTTATAGAATCCAAGGAGGCCAAAAATTAAAAAAATAAATCATTTATTATAGTGAAGGTACAACATAAAAGGTAAAATAAACGTCCTTTGCTCCCTACAGGGCCTACATACTGTATATACTTAAAGTTCCTTATTATGTAGGGTAGCTAGCCCATTACTCACAGTACTAAGTAAGAACAATTTCCTGACCTTCCACTACACTCCTTTTCTCAACCTTGACCCTAAGACCCTCTCAAACCCTCAGCTTCCAGCTAAATACTGTAGTGAAGAGTGGACACGCATTTTATATTTTATTTTCAAAAACCAGAACATTACAATGACATACCACTTGACACAAAAAGTAATTGCATAACAGCATCAAACACAAGTCCTGCATACTTATTCTAAAACTTTATTCATGAATTCTGGCCATGTTACAAAAACAATTTGGAAATATCCTCTAAGAGATAATTTGATTTTTTTTTCTAATCTGAGATAATATAGAACATTGCTTACCACTGAGTTATAGAAGGTGGAGTGGGATTCTTCCAGTTAAACAAGATAAGTCCACCTACTAGTACTGTGACATTGGCTACTACAATCATCTTTTTCCTATGAACTTTAAACTCATCTGGAAGTACACTAAATATTGCTGTTAATGGATTGGGAGTGCTTGTGACATGTAAAATGTTTTGTCTAGAATGATGTTAATTTAGTGCTTTACCAAAACATATAGTGCAGTAATGCTGAGACAAGAGGGCAACAAGGTTGGCTCTTGCGTGGGTACATTTGAGACAATTTTAAACGAGATAAATATGATTGATGATTTGATTTAAATATGGAATGCTTTGCACATATAAAACTAGAGTATATTCTATGTATGAATATACATACATAGAAGTTATACTTTTTTTCTGATGAAAGGTACCTTTGCAACCATTGCCTAGGATGGTTGAAGGGTGTCTTCTTTGAAGTATTTTTATATATTGTCCCGAGTCTTCATCAGGGTTAACCACTGTTACCTCTGGGAAAGATATGGGAGTGACACATGCAAAATTGGGTAGTCTTCTTGTGATAAAATTTCTAACTGGTATATAACAGAAAAAGTGTGCCGCTGGAAAACTAAATTTGGAACATAATTGTTCATAAGACACAAAACCGTTGTCTATATAAAGATTTCTAAGTTCTAAGAATTCTATATAAAGATTTCCTAGCGTTAAATACTGAGTAGGTTTGAGAATGTGGATAAGTGTGATTATCACGCACAGTATAGGAGCAACAGATAAAAGCTTCTCTTACCTTGAAATGCATCCCACATTGGTTCTCTATTTTACATAACTGGTGGGGGGGGGGCTGGACCCAGTTTATCCTCTTTTTTGTCAAGTCTACCAGTCCTTGCCAATGAAAAACAACCACTCAACATAATGATGCCACCTCTATACTTCAATGTGGGAACGGGGTTTCAAACTCTTTCCAGTATTCTTTCACATGTTTCTGCATTAAATTTTGGAAACTTAAAAAGGGATTACATATTTTATCTTTTTTTCAAATACTGTTTCCCCTTTACTTCTGTACCATGTAGCCCAGATTCTTTTTTTCTTGGCCTCTTGGCTACTTCTATTAGTTGTCGTCGTCTTCTTCTTCTTCCTTGGGTGCTGTGTTTTAGGGTACAAATAGTTCTTTAAAGATTCTGGGTAGTTTTATGTGCACTCCATCTCCAGATAAATTTAACAGTACTAATTGGGACTTACAGTGCCCATAAGTTCTTTTTATATCGTTCACATGGCTAGTGCGTGTAAAAATTCTGTTGTTTTAATTTCTGAGAAGCACTGGTTTCTTTAAATTACTTTGTATGCAACAAATAACAGGATGGGCTCAAACAAAGATATATTAGACACAAATGGTTAAATGCACATTGGTGGATTCCCACCAACAGGCTGTTCTAATGGCAACAGGCTGAATCTGTGTTAATGTTTAATGATGGCAAATGCGAAACCTTTCTCAGCTGGGAATTTCAGTTTTGCATTTTTATTTACTTTTCCATTATGATAAAATTATTATGGTCAATTAAAATGTAAAATATTGTAAGTTTAGTTAAAACAACAATCCAATTTTAATATGTTGTAACTTTTAGTTGTAACATAGCAATATATGGTAGCAGTTGGTGGAGGGATACTGCACATTCGTTTTATAATTTGTGTCTTTGGAAAATTCAGATCATTTAAAATCACCACTTGCCTTAAAAAACAATTACGTCTATAAGTTCCCTGTTTCAGTTTTCTTATCTTGAAAGCTGCCCAAGGGAAAGATAAAGTCACACTTTTATTCACAAGTTCAATATGTATATGGAATGCTGAAATCTCTGAGAAATCCTTTTCCAAATCTAAGTTTTTCAGCAAGTCAAACCATGTGCTGTTGTATAATGTAATGGCAACAAAATACACTACTTTAATTTAGTGACACATTGCAACTGCAAATACAATGTTTTTTCTACCATCACACTGCAAGGGGGTTAAGTGTGCCAAATAGAAGTTTCACCATTCTACTCAACGCTTTTTGTGAATGGCTTGAATAAAAAAAAAAGATTATACTTAATTTACAAAGTATGGCATAAGTAAATCAGATTGTTAAGGGTATTTCCCAAATAAAGTAAACCACTATATAATTTTGCATTTTGGTTCAACTGTTCTTTTAAGGATGTTTAAAATCATGTATTGTGATGCCTCTTTTATGTTACACTAACACACTGCAACTTGCACAGTGCTTAATGTAATTTAGGAAACCCAACCTATATTGTAACTCGTGTGTTTATGGAATTGTATATTACCACTCTATTCCCCACAACACCCTTTTTTCTTGAAAAAGGTCCACAAAAGTACTATTTCACACGTGCATACCTGGTACATGTTTCTCCAACAATATTATCATCAAGAATCTCCATGTATTCTGCTTCCTTGCCTGTAATCCAGCCACAAAGCACATTAGGGTGACGAGCAACAGTATCAAAACCACAGATTTTTTTGTACCAGGTGTCTTTCCAGCTATCCCCATCCAAAATAGACATGTACGTGTCTTTATCTTCATGCCCTTGTTCCCAGACTAGTTGAATTCCAGAACAATCTACTGGCCAAAACTTCTTTTCAAACTCCAAGAAGATTTTGCTGACTGTTCCAAAGCCTAATCTATTGATGGCTCTTATTTTCCAGTCTGGTAGAGGAGGATAAAACATCTCAGTTGCTTTTTCTTGCAGGTAGCCTAAAGGGACTGTCACAATTACATGATCTGCTTCTAGCTCTTCATCATTGTCACAAATGACTTTTACTGGATAAATTTCACCAGGAGGGGACGTCCCCTGGTTTAAATTCCACTTAATGAACTTGACTGGTGTACTACACACAAGAATGCCTAGTGGTAAGCTCTTCAGCAATATATCCAATATAGCTTGGTAACCACCTGGACCGAGAGAGTTAAAAAAACCGCCTTCTAAGGCTGTATATAGCCTAAGCTGACTTACTGAGAATTCATATAAGGAGGAACAGGCCTCATCTGTACATTCAACACGTTTGCACCATTCAAATACCATTTTTGCACCTTCTATAGACATAAGCTCTGATGCACTGAACTCTTCATCAAGGTAATCTCCAAGGCTCGTTTCCTTATATTTGGGACCCAATTCTTCGTTAAATGCTTTGGACATTAAGTTATCAAAAACTTGACATACATGCTCAACCTCATCTGAATCAAACAGTTTGCCATTTTGGTGGAAAAAATAATCTTTTGGTGTAACTGCTCCAGGAAGGCACATAGTAGAACAGGAATCGTTCTCAGCCAGCAGGCCATGCTCCTTTGCTATGATAAAAATTGGGTTTCCATCTTGGCCATGAATCCAGTTGGCTCCTAAATCTATTACATTTTCTCCAAAGGGTTTTGTTGTGTGCACTCTACCTCCAGGTCTATCCATAGCCTCCAAAATTGTGACATTCAAGTATCCATGTTTAGTCAGATGACTTGCTGCTGACAGCCCAGCAAACCCAGCACCAATAACCACAATTTTAGGTTCCCTATTTATAGCAGACATAATCTTTATTCAGGAAGATATTATTGAATCCTGCAAAAATCAAAGGAAAAAACTTAGTTCTGCTTTTACTTCATTAACAGGATTTTATGAGAATGTGCAACTTAATATACTTAACAAACTGCACTGTTTTTCTTCCTACATTGCCCTATACACTAAACACAGTATATAGACTTCTTTAGCCAAAGCACAATTACGCAAGCAGAGCTCCATACAATTTAAACCTCCAATTTGCACACTGCCATCAAGAATCTGCATTTTTTTTTAATTTTATTAATTTTGTTGTAATTATTCCATACAAATAGATCAATTTTTACAAAGAATAGGATTGAAAACAAATCGAACCCCACCCCTGAGAAAGAGAGTATGGCTAACGAAATAATAATTAAAGCTTGTAAACATACCTAAATTGATGAGTTTCATAGGGCAATAGAGATGAATGGAGAAGAAAAAGAAATGTGGAGAGAATTACTTCTTCTTATTCTAAAATATTATTGATTAGATTCTGCCAAGTTTTGAAAAAGTTCTGTGCAGATCCTCTAACTGAGAATCTGATTTTTTCCAGTTTCAAATAGTATAAAACATCGGTTTCCCTCTGACTTAAAAGAGGAGAATTAGGATTCTTCCAATTTAGCAAAATAAGTCTGTGTACCAAAACTGCAGTAAATGCAATCACAGTTTGTTTGTCCTTCTCCACTTTAAACCCATCTGGAAGAACACCAAACACAGCTGTTAATGGGTTAGGAGGGATTGTGAGACCAAGGCTGTCTGAAAGGCACTTAAAAATTTTGGTCCAAAATGTTGTTAATTTGGTGCAGGCCCAAAACATGTGACCCACTGAGGCTGGGACTTGATTGCAGCGTTCGCAGGTTGGATCTTGACCTGGGAACATTTTGGACAGTTTTAAGCAAGACAGATGTGCTCGATAAATAATTTTGAATTGAATAATTGTATGCTTTGCGCATATGCATTTTTTACATGTAAAGGAAAAATACGGTAGATTTGTCTTGGTTTGTGTCTCTCTCGAGTGTTCCAAATTATTTTAAATCTTTAAATCACCCTTGCTTTTTAAGCTTTTATCAAATTTAAAATGATAAACAAAATAGAAGCAAAACTTTTCTCATGTTCTTAGCAGAAACAAAATGAAAATGTAGTGATGGATTAGCTACAGTTTTCCTTTGTTGCTATACTTTGCAAGAATTTACTAAACTGACGCTTTCTGAATTTCATTTCTAGGAACAGCTGAGATTAATCTATGTTTTTAGAACTTACTTTATTGATACCCTATACAATCAGGACATCAATAAATAAAATGTCAGTTATTCTTGTAAAATGTACAGTATATATGTGTGATTTGAGCCCCCAACATTTGTTTTGTTCTGAAAAGAAGCAAAGGCGGCAATAAACACACAGTCAATACCTTTCAATCAAGCTAGCGGCTTGGTGGAGAGTGGGAAGGTAAAGTATTTCAAATCATACAATGTTTAAGGAGTTTCCAAAACACAGCAAGTATTTTACAGCGAGTTAAAAGACCACAATGGTGATGCGCAAGCAACATTTTACTGAAAGGCAGCAAATGCTGTTCAAAACACACAACACAGCAGCAAAGAAAAAGTTAAAATATTTCAAAATATGCTATAATTGAATAAAATTTCTATTTACAACCTGATGCACACTCCATCAACTGCATAAGTCAATAATTCATACTAAAGCTTAGTATATTTTGTTTTGTTAATTACTATATATTTGTATAAATGTGTGTATATCTACATATTTTACTTTATTATTTTTGCTATTGATTTACCTCCTTGGTGTTAACCTTGAGTGTAACTCAGGCACAGAATTTTACAGTACACAACTACACCCAATACCCTTTATATTGTGAAGCCTGAATAATTCTCTGGACAGTACTGTGCTGCCATCTAGTGGATGAAATAACATCATGCTGCAAAAAACAGAAGTATTTCTATGTTTTCTGAAACTTTATAGAAACTCTAAGTCAGCGGTTCTCAACCTTTCTAATGCCACGACCCTTTAATACAATTTCCCATGCTGTGGCGATCCCAACCATAAAATTATTTTCGTTGGTACTTCATAGCTGTAATTTTGCTACTGTTATGAATCGTAATGTAAATATCAGATATGCAGGATGTATTTTCATTGTTTCAAATTGAACATAATTAAAGCGTAGCGATTAATAACAAAAACAATATGTAATTATATATGGTGAAATATTTATTTCTAATTACAAACAAATAAAATTTTGTCTTTATGACTTACGTTTATTTGTTTTTCTTCATTGTGTATTGAACTGTATTCACCGTATTCATGTTGTATACTTATGTGAAAATGTGAAAAGCCTGGCGTAGCATGGGTAACAGTCTTAATATCACAACAGTAAACTACTTTGCTACAAAACTGTTGCGACAGTACATGTAAAAAGCCAACGTCAGTGCGAAGGTTGAGGCTGCTTCTTTCTCACCAGATCAGAAATTCTCGGGGCAGTCTTTGCAAGAGCACAACAAAGATCATCTTCTGCAACAAGTCTACTTCTGTATTTAGACTTGATAACCAACAAGCTGGAAAACCCTGTTTCGCAAAGATATGCTGTTGGAAATGGAAGAAGAAGTGCGTAAATCCCGTAACATCACGGCGTTCGATGTACAGTAATGTAAACAGTTAAAAATAATAAAGTTACGACAATTAAAACATTTGAAATTATTCTGATTCAATTGTCTGCAACATCTATCCTCGAATGACAATTGTAGTAAAAAACTAGTAACTACGAATGGAAAAAATTTGTACAATAACAAGTTTTACACATTAGAATACAGTAATCCATCCTCGATCGCGGGGGTTGCGTTCCAGAACCCCCCGTGAAAGGTGAAAATCCACGAAGTAAAAACCATATGTTATTTTTATATATATTTTAAGCCCTTATAAACTCTCCCACACTATTATAAACATTTCCCACACAGTTATACAGCATAAATCCTTTGTATTCTCTTAGATATTAGGTAAGATTTGTTGAAATTATGTATGTAAACACACTATTTATATACAGTAAAACCTAAATATTATTTTAAAGATGTCGAGCGTCTCCGATATCGCGTATGTTACAGCCATTACGACAGACAGGCCACCAGCAATAAATATGTACAATGCAAGAAAAATTGTATACAGTAAAATGTGTGTACAGTGACACTAAACGTACATATACAGTATGTACTAAGTACTGTATGCAGAAAATTAATTATGGTTACTCACCAACAATGACACGACGACTTGTCCGATAACGATGAGTTTAGTTTTACTGCACAACAAAGGAAAGCGTTACAGCTCTTCTAAAGGAGCCTCTTCAGGCGATTGTGTAGCAACACCATTGTTCTTCTTCCGGCAGTCTCCAATCCAAATCCCTAAAGCAGATTCCATCCGGACTACCACCTTATTACATCCACTTACAATTCTTTTTGCGCCCTGGTTAAAGGACACTGTGGCCGTAGATCTTATATTCTTTTCCTCCTTTTTAAATAAAAAGAATCGTGGACTCATTGATGCCATAATGACGCCCTACAGCAGTGTAGCTGTTCCCTTCCTTCAACATATCCAAAACCTTTACCTTTTCGGCAATCCTTAGCATCTTCCGTTGGCGCTTGGGAACGGCCCCTGAAGCAGAAGCAGTAGCAGGAGCAGATCGTTTTGGAGCCATAACAAAGGGCTTGACTACGCACAAAGATAAACACAAAAGAGCACAAAAGTTAACTCTTTACACAGCGAAACACGTTGATGCTGAATGAGTGAGATAAGACTTCCTGGTTAACTCAGCGGAATCGAATTCGGTGCTCCGTCGCTGAGCCAATCAGCACACAGGAACTTAAGTGCGCGCTCTGATTGGGTAGCTTCTCAGCCATCAGCCAATAGCATCCCTTGTGAAATCAACTGAGCAAACCGACTGAGGAAGCATGTACCAGAAGTAAAAAAGATCCATTGTCTGCAGAAACCCACGAAGTAGCGAAAAATCCGCGTTATATATTTAGATTTGCTTCCATATAAAATTTGCGACAGAGTGAAGCCGCGAAAGTCGAAGCGCGATATAGCGAGGGATTACTGTAGACAAAACCCATATTTCCAATGGTCTTAGGCGATCCCTGGAAAATCGTCACTCCTCAGAGGTTGAGAACCGCTGCTCTAAGTAAACACCAGTTTTCATGGTCAGGGTGGAGCCTCCAACATAAAACACAATAGCAGACAAAAAGCCTTAAAGGAAGTTTTAGAATGAATTGAAACTGAACCATTGCTCGAATGAAGCAATAGTTTTGACAATATGAGTTATCAGACATTGACACAGAAAGTGCATGATAAGAAACTGTACGACTAAACTGCTGTAATATGCCCAGTGGATTTGGTTGTGTGAATGTACACCATGGTGCAATGGTAGCTGTATGACAAAAAAGGCAAAGTAAAATGTGATCAAGTGCAAGGAAAAGCAAGACAATAGCCCCCTAAACAATACTCCCAATGGGGAAACTGTCAATGTTTATTTCTCAGGAAAAGTGGAACTCAATAAGCATTGAGTTTTGGTAAGCTGCAGTAACACTAGGGGTGCACTGATCATGCAGGTCAGGCACTAACATGCTACCCTTTTGTGTGCAAGCAATAGAAAAAAATATAAGAAAAGTGCTCAAAAAGACAGGCTTGTATTGTCCTGACTGGAACATCAGCCTGTGCATTGGTGACTGTCTCAAAACATATCACACAAAGGACAGGTATTAAATCTGCATCAGTACTTCCTATTGTACTTATTCAGATGTTTTGGTATTTACATGTTTCTGTTAAACATAACATTTTTTTCTTGTTGAAAAAAATTACATTCTTGGCTTTTTTTTTCCCTGGGGTAAACAAAATGCTAAGGAAGCTACATTTGTAAGTATATACTGTATTAGAAAAAATATATGTGTTCTTTAGGCCAGTCCTCTGTTGAATAAGAATAAGTTTTGTTAATTAAAAAAAAAACTGGGAATCTGAAAATATGAAGCAAATAGACAACATTGTGATTAGAGTGCTCCCTCAAAGCTCCAAAGTATTGTGTTTTAATCTTAAGCAAGTTACTGTTTCTGTAAGCACATTTTCTTAATTTTTATTTGGGATTTCTTCTCAAATCTCAAAAAAAGTAAACTAAACTGGCCCACAAAGAGTAAGTGTGTAGTACATAAATCTGTATGCTGTAATGGCATGGGTTACAGCCTTAATTGCCACTGACACTACTTTCTTGTGCTCTGGCCCAGATGTGATCTTACAACTTAATTAATGGATAGGTTTGGTATTTTTCTTTTTTTTTTAATTTTATTGATTTTATTGTAATCATTCCATACAAATAGATCAAATTTTACAAAAAAATAGGATTGAAAGCAAATCAACCCCCAGCCCTGAGAGAAAGAGAGCATGGCCAACGGACTAACACTTAAAAATAGTAAAAATGAATAAATTTATTAGGCAGATACAGATAAATGGACAAGAAAAAAAAAATGGTGAGAGAATCTACTTCCTCGGTGCTTTAAGAGCTTATTCTAAAATATTATTGATTAGGTTCTGCCAGGTTTTGAAAAAGTTCTGCACAGATCCTCTAAGTGAGAATTTGATTAAAATCTTGATCAATTTTAAATAATATAAAACATCAGTTACCCACTGACTTAAAAGAGGAGAGTTACAATTCTTCCAGTTTAGCAAAATAAGTCTGCGTGCCAATAGTGTAGTGTTAAGTTTGGTATTTTTCAAGTCAAAGTTGTTTCTTCATGGTAAATTTTCATTTTCCATACAAAACCTTTATTAAGAAATGCCTTAAAACTCACCAAATATGCAATTTTTCAAGCAAAAAAAGTTTTTTGAAAATTGATCCAACTCATGAGATCATATACATATTGCAAAAAAAAGTATCCATGTTGTTTTAAGCAGGAAAATAAAGTTAAAAGCAAACCACTGTTGTTGACATTCAGCCATTTTAAAAGGAGACCCGCTGTGCACTTCACTCTGCTGCTCATTTTTCTCCTTGGTGACCTTTCCGAGCGAGTGCCAAGTGCTGTTACTGACATTTTTGAATGTTGATGCCCAGATATTTGATGACACATGCTCCCAGCTGCTTTGTCCTTTTGCCCAATCTTGCACAATACCCGGCTCCACCTCACTCAGCTCACATGTGGTCACAGACAACCCATATGTCATTTTTTTTCCCAGGCTCCGTGAATTAACCCAAGGCCAGGGTTGATACCTAAGACTTTTCAGTGGCTACACATCTGGGGAGCTCCTTTCATGCCAGTTAGCGCAGAGCTGTCATTACAATGCCAGGGTATGCATAAGTTTTGCATATTCTCCCCACATATTAACAGATGGTCTAGCATGACTGAGTTTTAGTGAGTTTACTCACTGGAACACATTGTCCTCAGTTCTTTTATTACCATGAACTCAGAAAGAATCACTCATTGTGTATTAAAAAATTTAATAACTAGTTTGTGGTGCTTCAATCTCCTGTATCGGGCACTCTGCCTTTTCAATTTCTGAGTATTTTTTTTGGTAATACTTTACATTAAATACAAAGCAGTGTAATTAGTTCACTTATTGTTATTTGTAGAAAGTACAATGAAACTCATCAGTGTACTGCCACTTGGTGCAAATCTTACTCTGTAGGAAACGTAAAATAACACAGAATGTAAAGAGCAAAAAGTAAGCACCGTTTATGATAAAATAATCATAAGTTTTTAGGGTGCATCTGTCTGTTATTACAAGCCATGGCAGAACATAACTACAGAAAAAAACAGAACTTCAGAAGCAAAAGTAGGATTATAAATGTAAAATGGTTTGGAACTGGGTGCTTGTTGGGGAACAGCAGACACACGAAAAAAAATGTATTCTGACCTTAAGAAAAATAGTTCCAAGAATCTGTGATACAGTAATTATTTCTAGTTTTCTTTCGTTATCACAAATATACCTCATAAATGTGGAAGGCATGTTTTCTTAAACTGAAACCTTTTCTGCTTCAAAGTGGATTATTTGATAAATTTTAAGGCTTTTCAGTTCACCTATCCTAGTACACTTCAGTCCCAGTGTACTGTTAAGTCCCATTCAAGAATAGAAAAGTTATTTTTTATTTTATATAAAAAAACAATTTTATGTGGCAAATTAATATATACAATGTTTGTGAAGAAATACTTTGCTTGAAAAATATCAAACTTATCCTTTAAGCAAGTCCTCTAGACATGGGTCTATTTTAATATTTCTGTTAATGTTTAATATGTAATAAATCTACACAGGCACTTTGAGTATATCTTATAAATTTAGTTCAAAATAAAAATAAAACTCTACATGTGAATTTCTTAAATAAGGTGGACAGTGGCACATCAGTTGGGGTAGCTGTCTCATAGCTCCAGGAAACCGAGTTTAAATCCTGATACAATAATTCTCTGTGGCGAGTTTACATGGTCTCCTTTTCCAGAACATCCCAAAGGCTAATTAAAGGTTAATCTGACAGTCTAGTTTGCTCCTGTATGAGTATGTGAGCATATGCATTTCTTAACATGTAATGAAGTGATGCCCATTTCCTCATTGGTGAGGTAGCCACTGGTTTTATATGACTCTCTAGGTGGACTAAGCAGCTACGCTTAGTGGATTGAAGAACTCATTAAAGAACTGCATATTAATGTGGCTTTTTTCAAAAGGCAATGTTTATTCCACATGTTTGTTAAGTAGAAAGTACTTTAATTAATAATCAAATCATGCAACCAGACTTATTTGGGAAGGGGAAAATGGTAAAGGCAGAGATACATCTAAGAAGGGATATAAATTCACAATACTGAAATTACTGAGATTAAACCCTAAAGTAGAAACTAAATATTTTACCGAAATAATTATTTAAAAAAATGCCAAAATAATATTTTGGAGAAAACACCATGTTTCACTTAAAACCCTAAAAAAAAATGATCAAATGCTTTTTTGCCTGCAGTGGATCATAAGAAGAATTTACATAATTATGGTAACCCCTGCCATATTAATATCAAAGATATGTTATTTTACAATTATCTACAGAAATAATTACTTCCATTTTACTGTATTATTCTTGAAAATGGCACTTACCAAGCGGGGCACTGATTCTTAAGCGTAGTAAGCACACTGTTTGTACTTTGGCCTTACTTCATATAATAAAGGCTTTCTAATCTTTGCGAGGCTATAATTTCTTATAAATAATGCTGACGCTGTCATTTTACGTTTTCTTTGCATTATATGCAACGTCAAATAAAACTACAAAATAACTACAAACCAGGATGTAGAATAACTGAAATAATTTAGATCCTCAAAGTCTTCACTGATTATTTTAATACATTATATTTCAAAAATTGGTTAGAAAGAAAGAAGGCAACGGTGCAAGATGAAAAATTTGCATACGACGGACAAAAAGTTGTTTTGTGCTACACCCCTTTTTTGCACCTTATATGTGTACGTGGATGTCACTAGAAATGACACATCCTGAGCGCATACAAATCCAGCAATGTCCACTCGTAACCGAAAAAAGTCCTGTTATACATTTAACACAAACCCAACTGGATACAATGCAAGACTACGGATTTGAACTTTCCAAACGAAAGAAACGTTCCAAGATCTCAGAGAAACCCCTCACACTACGGCAACGCTATATCAGCAATCAGCGTTGTTCCTATTATCGTATTTTTCCCGGCAGGCTAAGCGCATACTAGTCCCGCCCCACACCACTTGCGCAGACATCAAATTCCGGAGTAGTGCGGTTAAGCGAAAGTAAATAAAATATCGAAGTAACTCATTAAACAGATGTTCAAACAGTGTATGTTATAAGTTAAACGAGAATATTATACTGGTAATAATAATGGGTACAAGCATCACCTATAACTGCAATTTTAATTGCACACGAACAAGGTCAAACGAAACCGTTAAATGCTAACTTTTGATGCATATACCTCGAGACACTTACGTCTTGTGCTCCAGACTGAGCTGCGGTGCTCACTTTTAGATTTCGCGTGCTTTTTTTCCATACTAACGTGGAATTTGTCGCACGGTGTTGCCTAAGCAGGTTTAGTTAGTGCACGTCGCGAACAGCATATGGCGCTGTTGTTATTACTCGAGAGATAAACCTATTCGTCTTATATGTAGATGTCAAAATGGCTTTTAGTCACATAAAGTAAGCGACATGGGCGGTAGCCTTCCATTTCCCAGAGGGGGACCAGTTCTGTGCAGGAAGGGGCGTATCTGTAAGCGAGCAGGACGACTATATACTTGGTTTATTTCGATTTGCCAGTAATTTCCAAGGGACATTTTGAAAACTACCAGCATCTCGCAATCTAGTATTCACTAACCCAATCCGAACATGAAATCAACCGTCATGTTTCTTGAACTTCTATCTTTACCAGAGTTTAAGTCTCTTGACTGTCAAGTATTTACGGTGCAGGTCCAAACGAACGTCCCAGTGTGTGGACGGAGCATCAGCCTATCATTTGTATTCACCAATCAACTGCCAGAATTACTTTGTCTAGCATCTAGGCACCACCCTCAAGGGGGCGCAGTGAACGACAACGTAACGAAATAGGAATTTCCATGACCGTCCGGATTAAAGTTTTTAAAATCGAAACTAATCTGTGAACAAATAATTTTGTGTCTAAAGTTAATAAACTGACTCTTTTAAATAATAATTATAAAGCATGTTAGTTGCATGTAGATTTTCTTAGGTGAAATCGATATATTTAATAATAAAAGTAATAAATATATATGTCTTAAAAACTTGACACGCAGGTGGAACAGCACAACCCAACCCAATCTACTGATTTAGTTAAACGTTAGGTGACTATAAATCGACTTACCTGGTTTGCACTCTTTATACAGTAGCCCTTAGAGCCTGAGGAATGTTCAGTAACGGTACACTTGGTTGTTACTTCCCACCAGCTTTATAATTTGATAAATGTTTGAGCAATCACTTATGCAACATACTTCAGTGCCCTTGAAAACAGGAATACAAATAATTGCTTCGACAGACTTTATTCAGCTCTTAAAAGGGTTTTTTTTTGACGTACGTTATACAGTGCCTGCAGAAATTTTTCAGACCCATTTTGTTCTGTTGCTCCCTCATGCTAAAGTCATTTATGTTAATTTTTCCCCTTATCCAGAATGATAAAGACAAAACAGGATAATAGAAATTTGTGCAAATGTTTACAAAAACTATATATATATATATATATATACATATATATATAAAAAATTTATATATCACATTGACTCATTATTCAGTATTTTGCTGAAGCACCTTTGGCAGCAAGGTGTCTTCTTGGGTATGATGTACTATACAGTACTTCACACCTGGATTTGTGGATTTCCTGGAGATCCTCACAAGCTCTATCAAGTTGGATGGAGCTATTTTCAGGTCTCTCTCTCTCTAGAGATGTTTGTTTGGGTTGAAGTCTGGGGTCTAGATGGTCCACTTAAGAGCATTTGCACAGCTGACCTGAAGCCACTCCTGTGTTGTCATTGCCTTATGCTTAGGGTCATTGTCCTTTTGGAAGTAAAACGTTCAGACTAGTCTGAGGTCCAGAGCACTCTGGAGCAGGTTTTCATTAAGAATTCTCTATACTTTGCTCCATTCAGTTTTCCCTCAATCCTGAGTAGGCTCCCAGTCCAAGCTGTCAAAATGCCAAACCCATAGCATGTTGCCACCACTATGCTTTAAGTTCTGGAATGATATTACACAAGTGATGAGTGGTGCCAGGTTTCCTCCGGACATTATGCTTAGAATTGAATCCAGAAAGACCAGTCTTGGTTTTATCAGGTCAGAGTATCTTGTTTTTCTTAGTCTGAGAATTTTTAGGTGCCTTTATGCAAACTCTTGGGGTGCTTTCATGTATTATCTAGCCACTCTGACATAAAGCCCAGGTTAGTGGAGTGTGGCGGTGGTGGTTGTCCTTCTAGAAGTTTCCCTGTCTCCACACAGGTTCTCTGGAGACCAGCCAGAGTCACTATCAGTTTTTAGTCACCTCACTTACCAATGCCCTTCTCCCCCGATTGCTCAGTTTGGCCAGGCTGCCAACTCTACGAAGAATTGTGATTTTTCCAAACTAATTCCATTTAATAATTTTGGAGGCCACTGTGCTCTTGGGGACCTTCAATTCTACACATTTTATTGTAGACTTCCTCAGATCTTTGCCTCAATACACTTTTGTCTATAAGCTCTGCAGGCAGTTCCTTTGGCCTCATGACTTGGTTTTTGCTCTGATACACATTGTTAACTGTGTGGAAATGTTTTAATGATGATCAGTGTCATAGCAAAGGGTATATGTGTCAATGTGATATTTCGGTTTATTTTTTATTAATTTGCAATAATTAAAAAAAAAAACTGTTTTTTCATTGTTGTTTTGTGGTACTGAGTGTTGCTTTATGTAGGAAAAAAATTAATTAAAATGATTTTAGCACAAGTCTGCAACATAACAAAATATGAATAAAAGTGAAGGGCTATGAATACTTTCTGAAAGAGCTGTATATTCACTCAAATAAAGTCTTCCTTAAATCCTAAAAAACAGTGAATGATTGTGCCAGTTTAGAAAAAAGTTTATCTATATTAGTGTATATTTTATATCAAAGTATAACTGTTTAAGGATGTCTTTTCAGTAAATATCCATGAGTATACTTGTATAGATGAATATGCTTGAGTAATGGTTTCATTTTAAAAATGTAAACCAACTACATATGTAACGCTACAGTTATTTTCTTCTCCTCGGGAAGCTTAGAAAATGTCTGAACCTAATCTGAATGAGACTTGTTCCTTCTTTGTTTTCCTTCATTCAGCACAACTCATTGCTTAAACATGCAATTTATGTGAAATGCATTGTAAATTATATTGGCCTCAGTTGTCAGTACATTAATATTTATAGGCAAACAAATGTGACAATGAAAGTGAAATATTAAAGAGAATTATATCTATACTAATAAACGGCAAAGCCCTCACTCACTCACTCACTCACTCACTCACTCACTGACTGACTGACTGACTCATCACTAATTCTCCAACTTCCCGTGTAGGTAGAAGGCTGAAATTTGGCAGGCTCATTCCTTACAGCTTCCTTACAAAAGTTGGGCAGGTTTCATTTCGAAATTCTACGTGTAATGGTCATAACTGGAAGTTGTTTTTCTCCATTTACTGTAATGGAGTTCAGCTGGAGGGGCGGAGTGTCGTATGACATCATCACGCCTCTCACGTAATCACGCATTACGTAGAAAGCCAGGAAGAGCTACAAAACGCGCTTTAGAAAACATGCATTATATAATTAAGAAGGCAGCGAAACAATTAGAAGCGAGCGACTGACATATAAAACCATATTCAGCGGCTCACGTGAACTGACGCAGTGCGCAGACAAAAAGTAACAGTTCCAAAGAGTGCTGAACAAAAACCGAATTACACTACTACGCTCAAATAGATAAACCACACGCAGTGGCGCGGTAGTAAAGCATTCGCCTGTAGCGCCCACGTCCGAGGTTCGATTCCC
>JANRMT010062814.1:112307965-112331562 GCA_026402145.1 Polypterus bichir lapradei | reverse complement strand
TTTTTTTCTCCCTAAATAATAAAAACCATCATTTAAAAACTGCATTTTGTGTTTACTTGTGTTATATTTGACTAATGGTTACATGTGTTTGATGATCAGAAACAAACATGCAAAAGAATAAGAAATCAGGAAGGGGGCAAATAGTTTTTCACACCACTGTATATGTTAAATTTCAGCCACAAGATGTGATCAGATTATTGGCTGTGACAAGTCTGTGTATCTAAGAAAGTGGCCAATGAGTGTTTTACAATCGATGGACTGGCTGACAAGGCTTAAAAGTGTAGCCATACTGGTAGTCAGATTACACTAGTCTTCATGCAATAACAAATGAAAAGGGGCTGCTAGGATTAATGAACCTCATCAGTCTGATTTTTGCACAGAGAGGGAGCAGAGAATGAGAAAAATACAGTGCAGGACAGCAAAGACAGTAAAATGACTTCTCCAAAGTGTCTGGGACTGTTAGAAAGGATGAAATTGCCTTTGAGACTTTGCTGTTTTAAAACAGAATATGGGACCAGGTGGCAGAGATCCTTGCTATCATTAGAAGGAGCACTAGGTTGGTGCACTTAAAGTCACAGACAGCCATACCTGTAACTCACCAAAAGGTGATCACGAGATGGGATTTAAAAGCCAAACATTATTAAAGAAAATCATGTCATTGTACGGAGTGTGAGTCTGTCCAGCAGGGGGTGCTAGCTCCCTGGTTGGAATAAGTTCTTTTGTAATTGCGACATGTTACATAACCTGAAACTATATAGATATAATTTAAAAAGGTGATACCCCTCCCTCAGTAATGCGGCTGTAAGAAATCACGTAGGAGAAATAACTTAGCTTTGTTTAATGACGGTTTATGCGGCATAACAGACGAGGAAGCCATGACAGTTTGCCATTTTTGTTGCTGCGCTGGAAGGATTTTCAGGATCGGATGACATTATCTCTCATCTGTCCGTCGGCTTCAAAAGTGTGCCGGGCAATGTCCCAAGGTTTTACGCTTTCTCCATGTGCACTTAGGTAAATCATGCCATTCCAAACAAGGAAAAGAAGATCCAATGTCAACTTGACTCTGACACACAGAAATAGTACAATGCCCATTTCGCAGTGGTACTTTTCTTGTCTTCTAATGCCAGTCTAGCAGTTCTAAGTGATGAGCCGCAGTGTGCTGTATATGTGAGTAGATTTATATATTTTTTTTTTGTACAGAGCACATTGACATATTAAACTTATATACTTATTACAGTGAGTTGCATGAAGACTCACTGGTGGGAAAAAGACAAGCAAGGATCAGTAGAGAGAAATATTACGGTAGATGAAAACAGAGAGTGTTTCATAATGCAGAGGAGGTAGGAAAATATCAAAGCTACCAACATTAGTACTACTGTACTAACATACAATACTAATGGTAAAACTGCTAAAAGATTAGGACCAGTGGTAATGAAGATTTTCCTATTTTGCTTTGTCCTTGGTTAGTCTGTATCTTGCTTTCATGTATCCCTGTTTAGTACATTTAGTTTAATAATAATAATACACTCTTTTATTAATGAACTGAAAAATCCTGGCAAAACCTTGGCCTTCTGTTATAATACTCAAGAATTCCTAAAGCACACACTCCAGAACAATTCCAAAAACTGCTCACGAAAGGTGAAACCATCAAAACCCGGCTAGTAACAAGGACAAAAAATGCAGGATATATTTACTTTTCACAAAAACGCTCTGACAAAAAGTAAGCTCCATGGAGCACAAAATTTCAGAAAATGAATTGTCTTAAACACAAAAGCAATCTAATTTCCAATGCAGAATCCAGAAAATGAAGTCATAAGAAGAGCATGTAAGTCAAAAATCAAAAAAAAAAAAAAAATAATCACAAAAAGCACAGTAGAAACACGATAAACTTACAAATTCCCAAATGCATTCGAATGAACCACAAGACGATAAGCAGGTGGCCTCGCTTCTTGGGGAATCACCCAGGAAACACAATGAACGTAATACGAGCATAAGGAATAAACCAAATGACTAAAGTAACAACAACATAAATAAGTGACTGAAAAATGAACAGACAACTCATATACAAAGAATTTTAACCCTGGGTGAAATATGACACTCTTCAGATATTCGAGTGACTTATAGTTGCAACAGTTTTCAAAGGTCCCTCCTGTCATGTCTCAGCCAGGATTCCTCACCTGTTTTAATTCTTTAAGATTATAATAATTTTTCCTTTATTTTTACATGGAGTGTAGACAAGAGTTTAAGGCGGTCACACGTTCTTTAGTAAAGTAGCTTCCCCATGTCACATGATGTCTGACATACTATATGAACACTGAAACCCTGCAATAGGAAATTTATACATATAGGGTGGTCCAGATCTAATTATGCAATTTTCATTATGCTATAACGTATTAAGTTTATTACATTGAAAATCACCCGAAAAATCCCGGACCATCGAGAAGTATGCGAACTGACGACATGAAGAATCGCCTTCGTGCCGAACTGGAATCGTCCCCGCATAAATCAAAGTCATCCAGACAATCTGGATGTGCATAATTAGATCTGGACCACCCTGTACTACCAAATATGGAAACAGAATGATGTAATCAAAAAAGCAACTAAAGAACATACACAAAAAATTCAGAAAGAACCAAGATAAATTAGTTAATAGAAGTTGCTGTCAATATGTGAATTATAAGTTAAGTTTATCTCATCCTAGCATCAAATGCACTAAATACTTATTTGCTTGGGAAGTACTGTTGATTTAATATTCTGGTTTATTGCTGTTTTCGGGTTGGTACACTTAAATGGTAAGGGAACTTTCAGGGAAAAATGTCACATTTGAAATGGCACAGACCACAAGGAAAAGCCATCCAAAACATGACAAAAGTTTAAAACTCCACACTAGCAAATATGACCTGGTATTTGTGTGTAAGTGTGCTCTGTCATGGACTGGTGACCTGTTAAAGACCAATTACTGCCTTGTACCTGATGCTGCCATGATAGGCGCTGACATATCTTAAGCAGTTCATATACAGTGCTAACTACACTGGAGTTTTTCACAACATTTCAGGTAATGGGAGTGTGAAAACAATCATAAGTAGAAGATGAGGCAAGCTGATTTATTTTATCTTTTAATTTAAAAGAATTTGTTACATTTTTGTTTATTAGTGCACCTGAAAATGAAGATGTATTGCATGTTGGTCCAAAATACAAATAAGAGTCTCAATGTACTCAGTTCACAAGATGGTTATTATAGCTTGGGTCGCAAAACTCATAAAGCCTTCAAAGTCAAAACTAGGTAGAGGTGGATTTATAGGTATGTGTATTGTGCAGAGAAGTAGGGCCCCCACACAATGGAGGGCCACTGCTCTGAATTCAGAAACTTACAAAAAAATGATAAGCCGTTTTTTATCTTTTAGCAACTGACAGGTCTGTATGAACTTTCTGTGACCTTGTAAGCAGATTTCAAGCCTTATAAGTTCT
This sequence comes from Polypterus bichir lapradei, assembly GCA_026402145.1. Classification (NCBI taxonomy): domain Eukaryota; kingdom Metazoa; phylum Chordata; class Cladistia; order Polypteriformes; family Polypteridae; genus Polypterus; species Polypterus bichir. The sequence goes on along the minus strand of JANRMT010062814.1, from coordinate 112,328,094 downwards.
CATGTAATTGCTGTATCGACATAATGAGAGATCCATTACCTTTATCAAATCAAGTGGTGCAATCTCAAAAACTTCCACATTGTACTTATATTTAATTACAACTCACAAAAATTTAACAGGTTCAGCAATTCCATTGATCAAAACATCTGCACTATAAAACTTAAGTTTTGACAAAATAGTCATCAGTTTTGTGTAAAAGAAAAAGAAAATAATATGTGCTGTGTTTATTATTTCTCTATGTGTATCATAAGCTATAAGATTTCTAAGAAGTGTATAGTTATGTCATGTCATGCCATTCTCTAACTCACTTAACCCAGACCAGGTTCTTGGGGGTTTACTGGAGCCAATCCCAGCTAGTGTAAGGTTCAAGGCAGGAACAAACCCAGGTCAGGGAGCCAGTCCATTGCAGGGCAAACACACATACACATGCCAAACACATACTAGGGTCAATGTAGTGTCAACAGTGCAGTCAACACCTAACCTGCATGTCTTTGGACTGTGGGATGAAACTGGAGGAAACCACAAAGACATAGGGAGAAGTTTATAGTGATAACTGAAATGTTAACTCATAATTACATGTCCAGTGGCAGCAGAGATATCCCAACTGAAAGTTCTGCTACTGAAGCCAGAATGCAGACAGCCTCAACGACAATTTGCAATTCTGCCTCAGAGCTCAGGCTGGTGTGACAACCAGTTGCGAAGTGAATGCACAATAATCTGGTGACCAGGGGCCTCATGTTTAACTCTGTGTGTAAAATTCACAGTACAACATGGTGTATGGGCAAAAGTGGAAATCTGCAACATTTTTGTGCGTACGCTTCATTTATATATGAGGCCCCAGGACTTGGCCTGGAAGTACGTCACTGCAGGTAGGTTTGAAGGATACCCCTTGTATTTACAGTTGGGAAAAGATGGGGAAAGAAACAAAGACATCAAGCCAGTTGTTAGAGAAAGAAAGACAATAGGCAGTGAGAAGGGAGAATGTTTTGTGGTTTATAGTAATGAATAAGGCAACCCTTCAGAGGAACATGATAATGTCTCCTTGGTGTTAACATTCGAATTTCAGAGATTCTTCTCTTACCAATCTGCTTCATCAGATTCAGAGTCAAAGAAAGCCAAAGAAAGCTACAATAAATACAAGGTCAGTATCATGTATGTTCATCCAATAAATATACCCACTGATACTGTGGTTTTCAAAAAGTCAAATCAGCATTGTCTAATGCAGTTTTTGTGGTTGACCATTTCTGGTACTCAAACCTGCCGATTTCTGTGTGCTTTCTTCAGAAGAACTTGGATAACAGACCTTGAAACTCCTGTCTGATTTGAAATTTCTGCTTGGGAGGGACCTTATCGATGCAGGATGACCTCCTTTTTTCGTGTTGCTGTGCTCATTCTTGCAATGGTTTAAGAACTCATCATTTAGATAGATAGATAGATAGATAGATAGATAGATAGATAGAATCTGAAGAGCGCTATAGATAGATAGAATTTTTTTTGTCACCAGGGGGAATTTTGGCCTTTTACAGAGGCTCTTCCAACAAGCAAATAAATAAATACACACTGTGGCCACCAGGAGGTGTTGTAGCACCCAAAATCTCAGACACAACCTATAGATAAATAGATGAAGTACCTTCTTTGAAACAGGAACAATGCAGGAAGTTTTCCACAGTATTGGCTATTTCTGAAGCCTTAGAAACAAACTGAAGAGGTGACAGAGGACATCACAAAGTTGATCAGCACGGGACTTAAGAAATTGAGGACTCACTCCATCTAGTCTCGTGGCTTTTCCTGTGTGTAGCTTTGTAAGTTGTCTTCTTACTTGGTCTTTGAAGAGTAAACTGTCACATCTATTACCCCCTCATGGTGAAGTTGAATCGTCCTTCACCCTTTTTGATTCCCTCTATATTCATTTTGGTTCAATGAGTTCATTATGTGTTTGATCATTACCACTAGTTTGTTGTATTTGTTTAATCATGCACTGGGCTGTAGACCTACAAAGACATCATGTTTTTTATCAGAAAAGTGGTCTGTTATTTAATGTAATACTTGTCTTTAATGAAATACAAAGCTTTATCTGTAACATAGTTTTTTTTGCAAAATGGAACACCTTTAAATCTGAAATGTGCTTGTTTCTAAGGACACTCTAATGTAGAAGAGAAGATATAAACACGAAAGACAAAATGTGTATTAAAAAGCTATAGTATGTTCAATTTATGAACATGGTTCTGAACAAAGTCTATAAATTGGTGAAAGTCTATGCAATCACCCTTCGCTTACTCTGTTTGTGGTTCAGATGTAACAATAGACTATTTTTCCATTAAATAAATGAAACATGCTTTATGCGTCTGTAAGAGATGGCAGGCAGCACAACCCGGCCAGTGATAATTTGTGCAAAGTTTTACCCATAGTTGTTGACAAAAGTTGAATTATTGTCTTTACTGATAAAGCAACATAGGAACATCTCAGGGCCAGCACTAGTGTCATTCAATTGTGATTAATACAGCCTTATCAGATGGCTGATCTAGAAAGTACATTTCCAATTAGAGGCCCAGTGTAGATTCTTTAAAACTTAAACTTTTGCTAAATTGACTTTTGAAATTATGTTCCATTGTGGAGGGAGTTGGAAACACAATCTCCCATTTTGTATGCTAAAACAATATTACCCTACAGAACTGAGATCCAAGATGACCAGTTGCTACCCAAAAATTCACAAATGTTATTGAAACAATGCAGTTCTGCAAAGAGAGATGGTACAAAAGTGTTCCAAGGAGCCTATCGCAGCATGCAAGGCAGGAACAAACCCTGGATGGGGTACCAGTCCATCGCAAGGCAAACGCACAATCCCATGCAACAAGCACACACTAGGACTAATTTAGCCTTGCCAATTCACCTAACCTACATGTTTCTGGACAGTGGAAGGAAACTGGAGCAAACCCATACAGACTTGAGGAGAACATGCACACTCCACGTGCCGCTCTTAGTCCCTTGTCATCTGCATTGTCTAAACTAATGCAGAAAACTAACTCAGGCAAATACTTCTCAAGGCACTGTATAACTGACATAAGCTATTGTATTTTGCATTTAATTGGCAAATCAATAAATGTAGGCAAAAGCTCACAAACAGAAATAGCCCTTTTTGTTTTCTTTTGTTCAGACTAACCTATTACAAAACTAGAGACAACCCTAAATGAGAGACAAGTTTATTTTGGGGTGTGCACAGGCAAGCGCACACACACACACCAAGCCAAATGACATTTGCCTTTCAGATTACTGTAATGGAGGAAATGCAGTCATTGAAGCTTTCATTTATCAGATTGAGAAAATCTCTGTTAAATTCTCTTCTGATTCCCTGGAAGTCGTTGTGCTTGGAGACAATGATTTTGTGATTTTGTTCATGGCTAAAGATTCAGGTTTGCTATGTGATTGAAGCTGGAGGTGGCTAGAGTGATTTGTGCAATATGCACTGCCAGTTTTATAGAAAAAATAATTTGGATGTGAGCATTAGTAGGCCTTGCACCCTAGAAACCAAGTTACCGAATCTATTCTATAACATTTCAGTAATTATTTACCGCCCTGATGCTGATCCTTCTGATCATAAAATAGGTCATTATGATAGCAATTGATGAGAAAATTTCATAATTAATTGTAGAATTACAGTATTTGCCATATATTATCAAAAATTCAATTGAGGGTTCCTCTAGAATGCCTCTTTTTCTTGCACAATTTGACTGAAAAACTAATCAGCATATTTTCATCTCATAACAGGCTTAAGTTTCGAGGTTGGTATTTTTCCGTCCAGCCGTTTTAGCTCTAGACAGTCGTGAAGAAGCTGTGACACACACACAGACAGACACACACCCATCTTCGCGACTATCAATGTTTTCAGTATCAGGGGACCCTAAAATATAGAGATCCGTCGAAAACTTGAGATCCAAATTTTTGACCAATCTAATGCTTGGGCTCCTACCCCATAGAAGATAGGTTAAAAGAGAAGACACTCCCCATAGGTAAAAATCTTTTAGTTTCAGGAATTTGCAACAAACACACAGTTTAGATTTAGCATCTAAATACATGGGTGAGCAAAATTAGGTTTACAGTTATTCATATGGAAAAAGACATCCAGGTTATGATTATTACAATAGCTTCATTAACTCAATATGTGGCCCAATTCTGAAAGTATCCTTTAAAACATACAATTGCAGAAATACAAAAATGTAATTATTTGCAGATTTTATGTGAAATTTGACAGAATAATCCAAAAGCAGAAACTGCTGGGGGCCCAACACTTGGGAGGAGTGTTGGCCATCTTGAAAACCTATTACACCTCAGTACCACACTAGTTTGAATGGAATGGGACAATGTGAGATTTTTTTTACATTGGCTGGAGCAATTGCAGATTAGGGACCTTGCTTAAGGGCCAAACAGAATGGAACCACTTTTGGTATTTATGGGTTTTGAACCAACAATGTTCCGATTCCTTGCTCACATTCCTAACCTCAGAGCCAACACCACATGCATGAAACATTTCAGTATAGGCAGCAGCTTGTCCATAACCAGGAGACATCATCAGCAGTCCTGTGTGTATTCCTTTACTGCTAGACACAAATGAATTGATAAATTCATTAGATATTGCATAACCTAATGTGAAATAGATCTGTTGCAGTATTGGGGTCATACACTACACTGTATGAAGTCTTAGTATATTGATGTCCAGTGATTGTTTTCATGTTTCTAAATGTGCATCAGATATTTCAAGATGATATGAATGATACGGCTGTCAAACTCTTAGAGAAGTAGCATACAACTTACAAAGCAAAGGTCATCAAAGAAGCAGAGGCCCTGACATCCATGCCACTCCTACAGCAGCTGCTGACAGTGTCCAGGGACCAGCCAGGAGAGGAAACAAATGTTCCTCATTTGTTCTTTATTTTTCCCTATACAATTTCTTGTATTAGGAATTTGTTAGTTTTCTCATACCCTTTGGGGTCAGGGCACAGGGTCAGTCATTGTATGACACCACTGAAACAATTGAAAGGTTAAGGGCCTTGCTCAAAGGCCCAGTAGTGTAGGATCTCTTTTGGCAGTAATGGGGATTCGAACCAGCAACCTTCCAGATGCCAGAGCAGATCCTTAGCCTCAGAGCCACAACTCTGCACTTTTTTTTTCTTTTCTAGTATGCATGTTTCAAATAGTCAGTTGGTGTAATAAGTGTACTTTCTTTAGACACTGAAATCTTGAAATGTTAATTACATTTGTTGTCTTCTACAGAGTGGGGCATTGACATGACCTCAGACTTTCTATTGTTGCACATTTTGTCACTTCAGTCCCCTGGCAGGAAGAAAATGCCAAAGATCATTGCATGTCAAGCCATAGACCATCAGGTGATGATTCACGAAGTATGTTGCAATTATTCCTTGAGGGCTATCACATTTGCTTTTTGAAGAATTTCAAATTTCTGCTCTTCATTGAATCTGTTTCAGTAGAATGCTTCTCATTTCTCTTTCACTTGCAGCCCTGACCTTGGACTTCCAGCAGATTTTGATTTTTTCTCCAGTCCTCTGGATTTTTTTTTTTTGTTTTTTTCTGTACTCTCTGGCCATCGGACCTTACTTTATTCTTTGTAAATTAATATTGCCTAATTTTTATATTTTTTTCTTTTTTCTTTCTTCATCTTGTAAAGTTCTTTGAGCTACATAATCTGTATGAAAACATGCCATATAAATAAATGTTGTTGTTGTGTTGGAAGAACACATACAGATGGAAGGATCCCAATAGCCATATCTGCTTGCTTCTGGAACCACTAAGAGGTCCATTAACAACTACTACATTGTCATGGTCAAGTAGCTCATTCCTTGCCAGGGAATGACCTCATTGGCAGCCCTTGATAAATTTTAAATATTGTAGATGCCACACGGGCTGGACGGGCATCCAGGCCAGGAGAGGGAGCAGACCTGGCAGGAAGGACCAGAAAGGGTAGACGGACAACCCATTAAAAAGAGAAGTTGCTTGAGGTTTTTTATTCCCCCAACACGCTACATGGCAGCAGCCCCAGAGGTTGGTGCACAGTAAGAAGCCGGGATATGTAGTCCTGCAGAGCAGCCCTGCTGGGGTCATTGGGTGCTACGAGAGGATGCTGTAGAGAGACAAGCTCTCCAATTATGCTATCAGCAAATGTGCTTTCATCAGGCAGTCATCCTGGCACCGGAAGTACTCCCGGTTCTGTAATAGAAGGGACCACACTCCCTTATTCTAGCGAGTCAGAGCTGGGAGGTAGTGGAGCAACGCCTGAGTGGAGGAGGGTAGTGTGGTAGGGAGAAAGGAGGTATTGTGAGAGGAAGACCTGTATTTGTGCTTGTGTTACATTTTGGAGGTATTTGTAATATAAACCTTCCATTATTTGAACCCAGGACTGTTCAAATGTGTTTGTGTTGGGGTTTGGGGCTCGCTGATGCCCTGGGTTTATAACAAGGTTAACTTTGTTTTCAGTTTGAATTATGACAAGTCACTCAGCATGTATACTTTTCTCCAGGCAACAGTGTACAGCATTGATGTGGGCACCATGAAAGATCCCAAAGGTTAAAGAACTAAGAGCTAAGTTTATGAATCACATATAGAGGTTACATTTGTGGATCTTTACATGAGATGCCTGGCACCTGAATTCAGCATCTTAAACTGTGGCTTGGTTTAAATCCAGGGAAGAAGTTTAACTTGATTTGTGCTCAGGAGAGTTGTTTAATACAGTTTAAAAGTTGTGCAGGTTTCAGGAAGCCCATTAAAATTGTTCATGAAAGATATTCTACTGTTGATGCCACATGAACCGATAATGCCAGCATGGCCATAGCCTTGCCTTTAGATATAGGAGACATGATGCCCCAAAGCAGCGAGTCTGAAGCAAACACAGATCTACAAAATCTGATCCAAAATTGTAAGATGTGTACAGAAATGTGTACATCTGCTGTTGCCAAGCTACAGGATAGTGGTGTTGCCACTAATGTAATTTCATCTATGGTGGAAAGTATGGAGGAATTTGTGAGTGAAGTTCACACAGCTATTAAAAATGAACTACTTCAGGTAGCGCCTCCTGAAAATTATTTTAAAAATAAGTTTTCGCCAATCATTGTGATCCTTTCTGTGGGACAGTAGAAGAAGTTTTTGACAACTTTTTTAATCCTTTCCGTGGGACAGTAGAAGAAGTTTTTGACAATCTTTGTAATCCTTTCCGTGATCTAAATATAAATACTAATTGGACAAAGTGTTTTAATCAGAAATGGGTGGTCGTGGAGCCAAATGAGATACATTTTGGTGTGAGATGTGACGCAAGAAAAAACAGTCCCTGGACTGTATAGAACAGATACCAGTCAATGACACCTTCATATACATACCCCTAGTGAAGACTTTAGAATTCATTGTCAAGAATGAGAAAGTTTGAAAGCACATATAGATATCACCATGAGAATATCTTTTACTATGATTTTTGTGATGTAAACTATTATAAAAAACATTCTTTATTTTTTCAGTACAAAAACATCTTACAAATTCAACTTTATTGTGAAGAATTTGAAACCACAACTACCTTAGAATCTAAACAAGGTATTCACAAACTTAGATGTTTGTATTTTGATCTATAGGTAATTTTGCTTTCCAAAGTGTCAAACGAGAAGCATTATAGCATGCTTGTTCAGAATTCTGGTGAAAGTTCATGATTTGGAATTAAGTGAGTAATATTCTCGATAGTTCATTCAGTGTGTCAGATAAGATCTTGGAGCGGATAGTCCAGTTTGAAATCAGACTGCTCTTTGAATACTTAGGCTCAAAAACCATTTACATAGAAAAAATTATTTTGCAGGTATATGCCTTCAACTATGGCTATATGGACAAAAAAAAAAAACAAAAAAAAAACAGACAGAATACAGTAACCTTTCAGAGAAATAAATAGTATTGCTCTATGTCCTAGTCAAACATTGTGTCTTATTAAAAACATCCCTCTCCTATTTGGTGATGTTGCTCCAGAAGGAAATGAATATTGGTGTTTGATGTTACTGTTGCTGGATATTATCAATATTCTCTCTCATAGCATCACAGAGGGCATGACTGTGTACCTGAAACATATTAGAGCAGAACATTACCATTTAATCACTAATGTGTTTTCTCAAAATAATCTTATCCAAAATTATCACTTTATGATTCACTGCCATGAACGTACATGGCAATTGGTCCTTTTGTGTATGTTTGGACCATGAGGTACAAAGCAAAGCACCAGATTTTTAAATCTAGTATAAAGGTATTGTTGTGTGTATTGATGTTGTCAATGAGATGCCAGTGTTCAGTAAAATCATTGACATACTTCTGAGAAATGGAGTCTGTATGTACCAAATATGGAAGCACAATTTGTTGAGCTCAACATGAGTTGAGGTATTTAATTTCTTTTCACCTACAAATGGGTTAATGGTGATTTTTTTCTATGTTATTACAGAATGTTTTATTTTGTAAACGACTTGTATTTTGTGTACAGGTATGCATGCTTTGTGGCTGTTGAATTTTGAATAAAATCTATTTCTATAATTCTGTTTGTATAATTTATTATTTCATTTTAGCATACAAATAACACTCAAAATAGCTTTAAAAAAGGTTAAAGTATCATTGTATTAGTGTTACACTAAATAACATTCTCTGAGATGTTAGTATGTAACTTTAAACATTTTAGCTAAATTATTTTAAATCATCCACAGTGTTAATGTAACTACCACAAGAGGTTTGATAAATTAACTTTGAACACGAAGATGGAGTGAGTGTTATCTTAAGCGGTGTAAGTTATTTACAGTTAAAATGTGGGTTTACTGACACTTATTAGTTTTGTTTATGATGACACTTTATAAAGTGTTAAATTAACACTTTTGTGGTGCTTGCAATATATACATTTTGAAAGTGTTGAATTTAAATATACATGGGGAAGTACAAACCAGTGTATTTATTCATGCTGGTCCCAGGCCTGTATAAATGGGGAGAGTTAATGTCAGGACAAATTTTGCCAGATCAATATGCAGACAACAATACAGGCTTCCATACCAGATTGGTTGAGGTCCAGGTTATCAACTGCCACCACCAGTACTGTTAGTTAACAGGGAGCTGTGGGAAATTGGGCTACTGTTGGCCGAAGGACAAAATGACAGGGGAGGTGTGTCCAGAGGCAGGAGGAGAGGAGGAAGGTTAGGAGAGTGGAACTGAGGGTAGGAACCTTGAATGTTGGCAGTACTGACAGATAAAGAGAGAGAGGTAGCTGATATGATGGAGAGAAGGAGGGTTGATATATTGTGCGTGTGGAGTCAGTGACGTGCAGTGAGATTCATGGCTAGTGAGGTACTGACTCCTTCGGAGTCAGATTTATATAAACCCAAAAGAGTAGCTTATTCACTATTCAACTGGCAGCATTCACATTGACTACTGGTTATGTTTCATATCTCATCAGCATTCTTTACACACACACACAGGTAAGGTACATATTTGGCTTAGAAAAAACGTTACATTTATAGCGGCAAGAGAGAGCAGAGATAGCGCATCTGTTCTGCACCCTGCATGTGTTCTAAATTTGCCTTTGGAATTCCACAATTCATACTCATTCAATACAAATGAAAGTATTGAGTGATGTACAAAAAAAAATGAATTTCAATTTTGACCATTATTGAAATATTTAGCTTTTAATTCTGATGCTTTAATCAATTTTAATACAGACTGTTCAACAAAAGGATAAAAAGAAAAACATAAGAATATTTTATTTAAGGTCAAAATTTAGTTTTTAAATATTGGATTGTTTCATTCTTTTTTATCAAATTGAAAACCGTTTATGGTCTTACCTTTATTTGTAAATGAAGTTCATGTAAAAGTCGTCCTTATTTTCCTTTAGTTTTGAAAATCTTAATCTCCCATTTTGGCAGTCACTTGGAACAAAAAATAAAAATAAACGGACTGCTGCAGTGTACTTGACTTTCCAATATCACTAACTTATTAGGCCAATAGCCTCTGCATTGAAGAACAGCAGCAACCAGCACCTGCTTGGCTGACAGCTGCCCCCTTCGGAGCGGCACGGTACTGTCTTCCTCACCTTGTGTCTTTTCACTGCGGATTTATGACCGATCAGCAAGACTAAATATGTCACACACATTCAATAAAGATATTAGCCAGACTGTTTAAAGTCAGGGTGTATAATAAACATGTCTGCAAACATTATATTGGTGATATTCAGATAGACAGCAACAGGCACGTGCCAATCGCATTCATCAACCCAGTGTGTGAGGGAGAACACAGTCTGAGGTGAGGCTCGTCGCTGCTGCACCTTGCATTTCTCCCCTGTATTTGCACAGGAAATGTGCAAATTCAGTGATTTTGACTGTAAAAATGATCAAAATTATTGGAATCATACAGAAACAAATTTATAGCACAGACCAGTGGACACATTTATTTAATGTTATCATTATTAGTTTTTTACTTTTCATGATAACAGGTGAGGCATGCCTCCCCTAACCGCACATCCCTGTGTGGGGTAGAAGTTATCCAGAATGCAGTATGTCAAGAGTGTTGATTATGAAGCTCTAAACTGAAGGTGTGATGATGAATGTTATTAGTGCATATGCCCCCCAAGTTGGGTGTGCGATGGATGAGAAAGAATATTTCTGGATTGAGTTGGATGAAGTGGTGGAGAGTGTACCCAAGGAAGAGAGAGTGGTGATTTGGGTGGATTTCACTGAACATGTTTGTGAAAGGAACAGAGGGGATGAGGAGGTAATGAGTGGGTGTCAAGGAGAGAAATACAGAAAGTTAGATGGTAGTGGATTTTGGAAAAAAGGTGGACATGGTTGTAGTGAATGTGTATTTTAAGAAGAGGGAAGAGCACAGGGTGACGTACAAGAGTGGAGGAAAATACACACAGGTAGATTAAATCCTATGCAAGATGGTCAGTCTGAATAAGACTGGAGACTACAACATGGTGACAGGAGAAAATGTAGTTAGGCAGCATAGGATGGAGGTCTGTAGGATGACATTAGAAAGCAAGAAGAGGAGGAGACTGATTGCAGAGCCAAGGATCAAATGGTGGAAATTGAAAATGGAAGACTGTAAGGTGGAGTTCAGGGAGGAGGTAGGACAGGCACTGTGTAGCAGTGAAGAGTAACCAGATAGCTGGACAACTACAGCAGAAGTGGTAAGGGAGACACCTAGAAGGGTGCTTGGTGTGACATCTGGACAGAGGAAGGAGGGCAAGCAAACCTGGTGGTAGAATGGGGAAGTACAGAAGAGAAAACAGAGGAAGAGGTTGGTGATGAAGAAGTGGGATAGTCAGAGAGTTGAAAAAAGTAGACATGAATAAAAGGAGATAAGGTGTAAGGTGAAGAGAGAGGTGGCAAAGGCTAAATATAAGGCATATGATGAATTGTATGAGAGTCTGGACACTAAGGAGGGAGAAAAGGACCTGTAATAATAATAATACATTTTATTTATATAGCGCAGTGAAAGGCAACCTTTTTCGAGTTGCGGCACACTAAGTCCAAAAATTTTCTTTCGCGGCGCACCTGAGGGACTGCCCATAAATAAAGTCGTGACGACACAATCTATGGACAATCGCCAATAAAAACAGTTAATTTTACAAGTTTGAAAGACATTTTTTTAATAAAGGAATCAAAGGATAAATCTTAAATTTAATTAATGTGAACGTTGAGATTGTTTTTCAGGACATATGAGATTGATGCGAGGATCAATTTTCGAAAGACAGATGTGCATTTTCTTGTCGATTATTTGAAGTCTTTCACGTTTCTTAGACTTCATTTCTGTAAATGTTCCGTTATCTGTTTTTCCAACATAAATTTTTTTTTTAAACATTATCTTTTTAATCAACCAAAAGTTCAAAAACACTAGCAATTTTAAATATTTTTACAAAAGTTTTCGCGGCGCCCCTAGAAAATTCGCAAAGGTTGCCTGACACTGATATAGCGCCTTTCCCATGCTCAAGGCGCTTACAGAATATACGAAAGAACGGCAGGGTATACAGTATATATAGCATTGTACAAACCAGATAAATAAATAAATATATTGGAAGGAGGATGCCAGGGATGGAGCTGACAGGCAACAGGAAAAGAGAAAAACCTAAGAGGATGTTTATGGATGTGGTAGGAGAGGACATGCAGGTCAAAGGTGTGACAGAGCAAGGATCAGAGGACTGAAAGATATGGAAAAAGATTAACCTTCTGTGGTGACCCATAAGGTGATGAAGCTGAAAGAAAAAGAAGAAGCGTTAAATTTCTGTTTGCAAATTTTCTGTGAGGGGTAACATTTAACACCTAAAGGCTTATCTTTCACATTGTTTATTACTTTCAGTTACAGCACCAACAGTAACTAATAATATGCTATATATGGTATGTTAATACATGCACTGGCTTTACACTACCTATAAAATTACAAACATTGCAGTTCTCAGAACCAAAAGTAGAAAGTACTGTACACTTTTGTGTTTGATTTCTGTCATCTCAGAATGGCACTTTGTCCTGATTCCTGCAGGATCTATGGAGAGTTTCCTCTGGCCCAAGTCCAACTCTGTTAAGGACAGTCTTCTGCATTTGTGGTCTGGTTTCTGTTTAACCCTTTGGAGCAGAATGGCCACTCCAGTGTTTATTACAATCACAGCACAGTCAGTAGGGTTAATATCACAGAGCATATGTTAACAGTCAGGCAGTGAGCACAAAACCAATGTTTGCAAGGGATTATAAAAGAAGGAGTGGACATTTTGCTAGGCATCTTAGAACTACGATGTTTTTCATCCGTAATTCTTGACAAACGTTGAGTTATTGTCTGACAAAGCAGCAGTGAAACATCTCTGAGCCAGCACCAGGGTCATTCAACTATAATTATTGCAGCCTTCTTAGCATCTTTGAAACATGAACTTTGCTTAACTAACTTTTACATGTCACTGAGGAGGTTGCTGAAAATACAGATTACCATGTGGTATGCAAAACCAAATGGCCCTATAACACAGACCCAACATGAACAATTTCTATCTAAAAGTGTCACAAATGTTACTGAGGCAAAGCAGTTCTGCAAACAGAGATGCTGCAAATGTGTTCCAAAGTGCTATGACAGACTCCTCATTAATTTGAAGAAAATAGTTATTTCTGGGCAGCACCGTGGTGCAGTGTCTCACAACAAGGAAACTGGGGGATTCTCCATGTCCAGAACCAGAAGCTCTGGTCTCCTCACACAGCCCATAGACATCAGGTGAATTAATGTTGCTGTACCTGTGTGTGTTCTCCCTAAGATGTCTTATGTCTTGTGATTGCTGAGATGGGCTTCAGCTCCCCTATAATCCTGCCCCGGATAAGTGAATTAAAAAGATGGATGGATAGTTATAGCTGTTAGGGCTCTGTAACCAGCTATGTGAACCAAGAATGCCACAACATTTTCATATACAGTGGTGTGATAAACTATTTGCCCCCTTCCTGATTTCTTATTCTTTTGCATGTTTGTCACACAAAATGTTTCTGATCATCAAACACATGTAACCATTAGTCAAATATAACACAAGTAAACACAAAATGCAGTTTTTAAATGATGGTTTTTAGGGAGAAAAAAAAATCCAAACCTGTGTGAAAAAGTAATTGCCCCCTGAAACTAATAACTGGTTGGGCCACCCTTAGCAGCAATAACTGCAATCAAGCGTTTGCGATAACTTGCAATGAGTCTTTTACAGCGCTCTGGAGGAATTTTGGCCCACTCATCTTTGCAGAATTGTTGTAATTCAGCTTTATTTGAGGGTTTTCTAGCATGAACCACCTTTTTAAGGTCATGCCATAGCATCTCAATTGGATTCAGGTCAGGACTAGGCCACTCCAAAGTCTTCATTTTGTTTTTCTTCAGCCATTCAGAGGTGGATTTGCTGGTGTGTTTTGGGTCATTGTCCTGTTGCAGCACCCAAGATCGCTTCAGCTTGAGTTGACGAACAGATGGCCGGACATTCTCCTTCAGGATTTTTTGGTAGACAGTAGAATTCATGGTTCCATCTATCACAGCAAGCCTTCCAGGTCCTGAAGCAGCAAAACAACCCCAGACCATCACACTACCACCACCATATTTTACTGTTGGTATGATGTTCTTTTTCTGAAATGTTGTGTTCCTTTTACGCCAGATGTAATGGGACATTTGCCTTCCAAAAAGTTCAACTTTTGTCTCATCAGTCCACAAGGTATTTTCCCAAAAGTCTTGGCAATCATTGAGATGTTTCTTAGCAAAATTGAGACGAGCCCTAATGTTCTTTTTGCTAAACAGTGGTTTGCGTCTTGGAAATCTGCCATGCAGGCCGTTTTTGCCCAGTCTCTTTCTTATGGTGGAGTCGTGAACACTGACCTTAATTGAGGCAAGTGAGGCCTGCAGTTCTTTAGACGTTGTCCTGGGGTCTTTTGTGACCTCTCGGATGAGTTGTCTCTGCGCTCTTGGGGTAATTTTGGTCGGCCGGCCACTCCTGGGAAGGTTCACCACTATTCCATGTTTTTGCCATTTGTGGATAATGGCTCTCACTGTGGTTCGCTGGAGTCCCAAAGCTTTAGAAATGGCTTTATAACCTTTACCAGACTGATAGATCTCAATTACTTCTGTTCTCATTTGTTCCTGAATTTCTTTGGATCTTGGCATGATGTCTAGCTTTTGAGGTGCTTTTGGTCTACTTCTGTGTCAGGCAGCTCCTATTTAAGTGATTTCTTGATTGAAACAGGTGTGGCAGTAATCAGGCCTGGGGGTGGCTACAGAAATTGAACTCAGGTGTGATACACCACAGTTAGGTTATTTTTTAACAAGGGGGCAATTACTTTTTCACACAGGGCCATGTAGGTTTGGATTTTTTTCTCCCTAAATAATAAAAATCATCATTTAAAAACTGCATTTTGTGTTTACTTGTGTTATATTTGACTAATGGTTAAATGTGTTTGATGATCAGAAACATTTTGTGTGACAAACATGCAAAAGAATAAGAAATCAGGAAGGGGGCAAATAGTTTTTCACACCACTGTACTGTAGAAAGTTTGGTGTTGCATAACTCATTTTTTATGCATTACTTATTTCTTAATGAATGAAAATGATGTATTTCTTGATCACTTAGGGTCAGTTTTTCTAGTATTAGATTTTGGTTCCTTCATTTTCCATTCCTCAGATTCTCAACGGGGTTAAGATCAGGGCTTTGACTTGGCCATTCCGAAACATTCACCTGTCTGTTTTTGAGCCATCCCAGTGTCACTTTGGTCTAATGCTTAGGGTCATTGTCATCTTGAAAGATGAATCTTCTCCCGAGCTTTAAATTCATAGCAGACTGGAATGAGTTCTCCTGCAATATTGTGTGGTATTTTGGCACATCTATTGTCCCTTCAACTCTGACAAGATTCTCAGTCCCAGCACATGAAAAACATCCCCATAGCAAGATGTTGCCACCACCATATTCCACTGTAGGTCTGGTGTTTCTTGTGGCATGAGCAGTGTTTGTTTTACACCACACATTCTGTACCTCTTTGAAGTCTGAGAAAAAAAGTTCTATTTTGGTTTCATTTGACCATAAACCCTCCTCCCCACATTTAGCTGGAAAAACGCCATATGTGCTTTTATGCGGACCATCTTAAGAAATGGCTTCTTTCTTGCCATCCTCCTGTAGAGGCCTGTTTAATGGGGAGATCTTGAAATTGTGGACCCCTGCACCTTCACTCCAGTTTCAGCCAAAAAGCATTGCAAACATCTGAGAGTGATGGTTGGATTTCTAGTTCCCTCTCTCTCCAGTTGATGTCTAACTCTGATGTTCAGTCTTGAGGGACAGTCTGTTCTAGTAAGAGTCTGGGTGCTGTGATGAACCTTCCACTTTCTGATGATGGATCCAGCAGTGCGCAATGGGACATTCAAACTCTTGATATTTTTATAATTATTTCCTGCTACCTTGTGCATTTCAATAACTTTGTTTCTCACATCAGCAGAATGCTCCTCTGTCTTCATTTTTTCAGTGACTGTCCACCAAAGATTACGGCCCCTATGAAGGGGGCTTTTTATATCCAGAGAGAAAGTAGCACCTCATTATGTTTAATATGACTGTCAAATGTCTGCCACCTTTGTAATTAATTTGTCATTGGTGTAAACCTGGAGCTTCCAAAGCACAGAGGTTTAAACACTTATGTAAACACTAACTTTGGAGATTTTCTTCTTCTTAAATGTCTACATAAAATAGTTTATTTTGACTTTGGAAATGTTTTGCTACAGCATAAGAAAAAATACTGAATGAACAAAATATGTGTACAAATATTTTGTCATGTATAAAATTATGACAGCTTTCAAGGGGATTGAATACTTTTGCATGTCACAGTATGTTTGTGAAAGGGTTTGGTGGTAATTATTTTTAAGTTAGGTGCACATTCAGCTGTCTTTGTATTCACTTCTAGCTACATCAAGCATAAGCTTGCAGTCAGCTACTTATTCACAAACCAGCTTCTTCTTCTATATTAACAGCAAGGCAAAATATTCTACAGTGTGTACATTAATCTGCAAACTAATCCATTATTTGAAAAAATAAATATTCCAGATTTTCAACCAAAACTTGAACAGCTTGAAAATGTTAAACTCAACTTTAACAATGGAATCTGTCCTGGACAAGTTTATATTATGACAATTAATATACACGTTGTAGATGTGCAAGCATTGTGGCGTAGTGTTTAAGACTGCACTTTTAAACTGAGTTCGTGGGTTCAAGTCCTGATAATGACACTATGTGACCATAAACAAGTCACTTCACCTGTCTGTGCAAACATGATCCTGGAAGCAAATAAGAAGACGGCCCAATAAGTACCTAACTTCAGCCTTGTGTTCATTACAGACTCAAGGGTATATTCTGTTAAATAGTAATAATTACCATCAAGTCCTTTTGTAAACGTAAAAAATATATAGTACCGTTTAAACTTAGATGCGTCTCCTAGTCACTTGTCTTTGCACTCCATGACTCTACCAGCCCTTGAGTTTCTGTTTCTTGCCCCGCCCATTTCCGCTGAAGATCACGCGGACAACCAATATAATTCACACGCAGAACCGATATAGTTCATACACAGAGTTGCGATAGGGTGCGCACGCATGACCGATATGTTTCATACACGAAACCGACATAGTGCACACATACAACCAATAGAGTTCAAGCGCAAAATCGACAGGTTACCCACATGAAACAAGTATAAGACGTGCCTGAAACCAATATAGTGCATAAGCAATTCCATTGTTAGACCGACACAGAACACAAGCCAATATAGTTCATACGCAAACCGGTAACATGCAAGCGTAAACCAATGCAGTTCACTCACAAACCAATAACAAATCGTACTGGAACCAGTGATATACACACGCAAATCAATATAGTTCATATGCAAACCAGTGGTATGCACGTACAAACGGACGTAGTTCACGCACAAACCGATAATATACGGACACGAACCAAAATAGTTCATATGAATGAAACCAGTATTGTACACACGCAAACCAATTAAGTATGCATGCAAACCGATAGTAAATATTCATAAACCAATAGTGTTCACACGTAAACCAATAGATTACACACAGAAATATATGATTAATGGCCTGTTTGGCCCCTCATACCCCCAGGTGCCTCTTTGTACAATGTGGGACGAGGCTTTGTCATTGAAGTCAGAAAAATAAAGGTTCGTTTCAGTAGTGATGTCTTTCCTTCTTCCTTCATAATTAAAATGTTCATAAATGGAAATCAGAGGATCATCAAGGTTGTCAGAGATGATTTTCAGTGAAGAAAAATCATCATACATAGCCACACTGGGATACAGCCCTTCTTCATATACAATCTGACGGCCTTGGTAGTCAGGATGCTCATAAGCAACCCAAGGCATGTCGATTACTTTTATCGAGGAAACGCAGTCATTGAAGTTTTCACTGATCAGACTAGGAACGTCTCTGGTCTCTGGTGAACTCTCTGCTGAGCCCATGGAAGTCGTTGTGCTCGTAGACGATGATTTTGTTCATGATTAATGATTCAGGCTTGTTATGTGATTGAAGATGGAGGTGTTTGGAGTGTTTTGTGCAATATGAACTAACCATTTTATATAAAAACAAAAAAAGAAAAGAAAAAAACAGAAGTCACTCCCCATAGATAAGAATCTTTTAGTTTCAGGAATTTGCAACAAACCCAGAGGTTAAATTTAGCATCTGGTTTACAGTTGACATGGAAAAAAACATGCAGGTTATGATTTTTACAGTAACTTTTTTAACTCAATAGCTTTAAGAAGATGAAGATAAATAAGAAGACAAATAACACAAATAATAAATACAACAATTAATAAATAAATAATAATACAAGAATAAACTTTTTGTTTTGCATACTGACAACTGTAAACCTACTTTTGTCCACCCCTGTATATTTCTTTTGTTCATCATATTCCACTCAGTTTGCTTTCAGATTATATTCTCATTGTTTTTAAAAACTCATTATGTTATACATCAGTTCGTGAATTTTTTTTAAATGGTTATTTTTAGCTAGTAGAAAATTATATATTACCTGAAGTTAGCAGCAATTTTTTAAAGCATACATATTTTTATAATATGACCTAAAAATCTTATGTAAAACAGTAATTTATTCTATGAGGCACACATTCATCTCAGGTTGTTTAATATATTAATATTCAAAACCTCCATTGTATTTTCTGATTAATAAACTAACATTCAGCCAATCTACTTAATGCTGATAAAGTTTTAGTAAATATCAATAATTTCTTTATTATGCCATTCATAGCACATCTTGCATCTTTTCAGACTGTGTTTAATGTGTGCATATATTTATATATTGCAGTGTCCTGGAGGGTGAGAGTTGGTTAAATGGACTTAGAACTTCAGGCAAGCAGGCAGGTTGCCCTTAAAAAATTTTTTTATTGCATGGTTGAAACTGGTGTTTCCTTCCTCAGTTACTCTCCGACTCACATTTGCGACATCCACCTTCTGCACATTCGTGCTACTGGCCCTGCCTCACACTGTTTACTCTGTGTTGTGTTTTTTTGCTCCATTTACATTCTTTTTCTTTGTACGTAATATTTATTATAAAGTATTTGTCATGTGTTTATGTAATTTTTTGTTAACATTGATATGTTTCATTTAGTATCTGTGTGTGATGTAATGTTCTCTTATGTCCCCGGTGTTGTAAGTGGTTCCACAAGAGACAAAGCCTGCTGATGATACTTCTGGTGAGACCTCTTATTGGTTTATATTTTCAAACTGGTAAGAGGTCCCCTTAATAGTTTAATGGAGTCTGTTATGGTCATTTTTTATTTGGATTTATTTATCCATCCATTAATTTTCTGTTGCTTATCTGGGTCTGGGTTGTGGGGGCAACATTGTCCAGAAATCCCTTTTCCCTGCCACCTAGTAGCTGTAATTGCTTTCTGATTTTTGAATAAATACAGTCACTATTCTTGGAAATAACAATTTTGTGCAGTATGATTGGTTTCTGAAAACAGTTGTACATTACCTTGGTAGTTCTAGCTATATCATTTTATACTTTCTTAGAAGGTTGGCGTCCTTCAACATCTGCAATAAGATGCTGCAGATGTTCTACCAGACGGTTGTGGCAAGTGCCCTCTTCTACGCGGTGGTGTGATGGGGAGGCAGCATAAAGATGAAAGACGCCTCACGCCTGGACAAACTTGTTAAGAAGGCAGGCTCTATTGAGAAGTAAAGTTGGACAGTTTAACATCTGTGGCAGAGCGACGGGCATTAAGCAAACTCCTGTCAATCATCAAGAATCCACTGCATCCACTGAACAGTGTCATCTCAAGGCAGAGGAGTAGCTTCAGTGACAGACTTTTGTCACTGTCTTGCTCCACTGACAGACTGAGGAGATCGTTCCTCCCCCACACTATGCGACTCTTCAATTCCACCCGGGGGAGTAAATGCTAACATTACTTAAAGTTATTGTCTGCTTTTACATGCATTTTTATGACTATTTAATTTAATGTTGTTTTTTGTATCAGTATACTGCTGCTGGATTATGTGAATGTCTCCTTGGGATTAATAAAGTATCTATCTATCTATCTATCTATCTATCTATCTATCTATCTATCTAT
>JANRMT010062814.1:112290015-112307955 GCA_026402145.1 Polypterus bichir lapradei | reverse complement strand
TATCTATCTATCTATCTATCTATCTATCTATCTATCTATCTATCTATCTATCTATCTATCTATTTTATTACTTTGTCTATCTTCTTTTCAAAGGAGTTAATTGTGTTGAAGTGCTAGTGTAAATCTTTTAGCATATGCATTTAAGGATTCTGGCAAGTTGAAGTGATAAAAATATTCTTCTGATTTTTTTTCCCTTTTACATTCCTTGCCTTTTGTATAGTTTAACCTTAACTGAGACTTTTCAGAACATCATCCGCTAGTACTTGAGTTGCAGACAGTATCTATTGACTGCATTATTAGCTGTATTCAATTCAGTTTAAAAGTAGGTACAGTATTGTTCATGGTAATTTAGTGAGTAGGTGTTGTGATCATGAATGGAAAGATAGCTTATAATGGAGGCAGAAAAAGTGTTTGGCTAAGAGCTGGGTAATGTACATTCCAAAACAAAAATCGCCATTCCAAACCAAAAAATAAAAAATAAAACTTGCAGGATGCAGGATAACATACAGTTACTAAACATTTCTGTTGCACTCATTGTCTCCCTCCCTCTTGCACTCTGGTTAGACTACTATTTGTTGTTCCAGTGACTTTTTATACCTCATGTAGAGTAAAGAATACTGGGAATCCGGGCACCTGATGATTTAGTCATTATGGGACAGGGTCTTGAGTGTAATGAAGGATCTAGAAACATGTGTCATACCCTTTTCCCTGTGTCACTTCTGTCCCTTTAAGTCTCCTTGGAATAGCACCACATGGATGGTGTATAAAATCAGTGATCATTTTGATGTTTATTTATCAGGTTCTCTAAGGATAAATAATTATGACTGTTTATCTTATACAGGAATCCCATCACAATGATTGAAAAAGTACAGTATTGGGCTCACATAAAATACATCAAGATCCCAGAACCTTATTTTGACAATTTCTTTACAGAAGGTAAATTGTAGATGAGTATAATGTGAAACTTGAGAGTGTTTTGAGCTATACTGTTTTGTGGATAGAAATTTAATCTTTCATGGAATTGGTTTTCAAGTTTTTTCTTAGTGAAAGAGAAATTTTCCATATCCTCTGACAAAGTGTTGAAAGTGACAGGGACTAAAGACTGGGACAAAAGTGGAATAAGATGAGTTTGCTGACCTTGTTGGTTCAAAGGAAATGTGCATTGACATCCAGGATAATCTTGAAAGTGAGTGATTTAAATACATTATCTTTAGTTTGTTTGGAATTTGAACCACCTTAGACTATTGGCTGTTTTTGGATCTTTATTCTTTAATATTTCTTCAAAGGGTTTGATCCCTACTCTTCAAGGTGGATAATCCTACAGAGATTATGTCCAAACCTAATCTGACTCTAATGCTCTCTAAAACATTGGTTAGGTGTGTTAGATGTGTTTGGTTATGACTGTAACATTTGTGCTGGTCAGTAGATGTTTAGGAGCAGAGTTGGGCACCACTGCGTTAGCATGTTCACAAGACAGTAAACTTCAGATGGATTATCTATATATTTATTTAATCTATTTATTTCATCAGATTCTTTATCAAGACATTCCTCACTCAGCTTGGCGGACACACTGCCCCTGCCCGTGCAAAGAGAGTGATATTGAAGTGTTCAGCCCACTGATGTGGATGAGGAGAAAGAGGAGGTGTTGCAAAAGTTCAGAAGCAAAGGATGTAAGGGCATCTTTGCATCAGTAAAATGAAAGTTTTTTTTTCCTATTTAGATATTGCCTGTAAATATCTTTAAATGCTGTCATTAGCCTATTGCACATTAACTAGTTATAGATATTCCGCATTTTGCCATTTTGTTCAGTTGGTAAAAAAGATTCTCTTCTCCAGACTGGGAGGGATGACAGTGCTTAAAGAATATGAAGAGACGGGAACTATTTGTGACAGCTCAAGAAGACAGATGGTGAATATTCTTGCTGCACGTTGTGGCTGGGACACCCTGACTATTGAAGAACTGGGGGAGAGAGTACTTCCAGGACAGTTTCTCCCACGGACGGACAGAGGGCACCACAAGAGAGATCCCAAAGGTTAAAGAACTGAGAGCTAAGTTTATGAGCTTATGATTTGTACATCTTTACTTGAGATGCCTGGCACCTTAATTCAGCATCAAAAACTGTTGTTTTGTTCATATCCAGTGAAGAAATGTAATTTCATTTGTACTCAGGAGGAGAGTTGTTTATTACAGGTAAAAAGTTTTGCAGGTTTCTGAAAGCACCTGAAAACTGTTCATGAAAGATACTCTACTGTTGATGCCACATAAACAAATGATGCCAGCATGGCCATAGCCTTGCCTTTGGATATAGGGGGCATGATGCCCCAAAGCATCGATTCTGAAGCAAATACAGATTTGGAAAATCTGCCTCAAACTTGTCAGATGTTTATAGAAACATGTGTATCTGTTATTGCCAAACTATAGGACAGTGGTGTTGCCACTAATGTAATTTAGTCTGTGATGAAAAGTATGGAAGAATTTCTGGGTGAAGTTCACACAGATATTAAAAATGAAGTACTTAAGGTAGTGCCTCCTGAAAATTCTAGTAGAAGGGCGGTAGAAGAAGTTTATGGCAATATTATTTATAATCCTTTTCAGTGACCTAAAACACCAATAATAAGTGGAGGGAGTATTTCAATCAGAAATAAATGTTGTGGAGCAAAATGAGCTACATTTAAGTAAGAGATATAACACAAGCAAAATTTGGACGTGAGCATCAGTAGGCTTTGCACCCTAGGAATCAAGTTGCCCAAACAATTCTGTAACATTTCAGTAATTATTTACTGCTCTGATGCTGATCTTTCTGATAATAAAATTGGTCATTACGATAGTAATTGAAGAGAAGAATTCATAATTCATTGCAGAATTGAGGTATCTGAGGGTTCCTAGACAGCCTCTTTCTCTTGCACGATTTGGCTTAAAAACTAATCAACACATTGTCATATCAAGACAGGCTTCAGTTTCGAGTTTGGTATTTTTCCATCAGGCCTTTTGAGCTCTAGACCATCCTGAAGAAACTGTGACACAGACACATACACACACACATGCTCACACACACAGACAAACACCCATCATCAAGATATCAATGATTTTCGGTACGGGGACTCTAAA
This sequence comes from Polypterus bichir lapradei, assembly GCA_026402145.1. Classification (NCBI taxonomy): domain Eukaryota; kingdom Metazoa; phylum Chordata; class Cladistia; order Polypteriformes; family Polypteridae; genus Polypterus; species Polypterus bichir. The sequence continues at coordinate 112,304,847 of JANRMT010062814.1, read as the reverse complement.
ACATAGAGATCCATTGAAAACCAGAGAGCGAAATTTTTGATGAATCTCAAGCTTTCACTCCTCCCATAGATGATAGGTTATGGTAGGGGAGGGTGCAAAGCAAAAAACAGTTCCTGGACTGTACGTACAGATACCAGCAAATGACACTTTCATTTACATACCCCTACTGAAGAATTTAGAATTCATTTTCAAGAATGAGAACATTTACCAGCACATTTAGACATCCCATGAGAATGACTTTTATCAGGATTTTTGTGATGGATATTATTATTAAAAACATCCTTTATTTTTGCAGTACAAAAATACCTTACAAATTCAACTTTATTATGATGAATTTGAAACCGTAAATCCCTTAGGGTCCAAACAAGGTATTCACAAATGTAGATGTTTGTATTTTACTCTGCACCACACCTAAACTCTTCTCTAATGAATATCCATCTCATTGATTTGTGTCACTCTCAGGATAGCAAGAGATACGGTATTGCACTATATTAAGTCCCCAGCCCAACGAACTTGCATGTTTGGGGCAAGAGTGAAGTTCCAACGTGTCCACTCTGTCCTGGACGAGGGTCCCTGGAGCATATTCTGAGTAGCTGCCCATCTGCCCTTGGAGAGGGCCGATACCGTTGGCGACACGATCAGGTCCTAAAGTGTATAGCAGAGACCATTTCACAGGCAGTGGCCAACAACAAATATGTTGGCAGCCAGAGAAGAACTGCCTTCATAAGGGCTGGTGAGCAGGAGCAAGCAAAGCAAAAATCAACCAGCCTCCTTTCATCTTCAGCAGACTGGGAGCTGCGGGTTGACCTGGGCAGGCAGCTCAAGTTCCCGGAATTTGTAACATCAACCTCATTGAGACCCGATATAGTTTTAACATCTGCATCATCCAAGCAAATCCTTTTGTTGGAACTGTCAGTCCCATGGGAGGACCGCATGGAAGAGGCAAATGAGCGTAAGCGGCTCAAGTACCAGGAGCTCATTGAGGACTGCCGAAGGAAGGGCTGGAAGGCTTGCTGTGAGTCTATAGAAGTAGGGTGCAGAGGCTTTGCCGCTCGATCCCTGTGTAAGATCTTTGCCAGGCTTGGAATCACAGGAGCTGCAAAGAGGAGAGCCATTAAGTCTATCACAGAAGCCGCAGAAAGAGCCTCGAGGTGGATTTGGATCAAGAGGTCCGCAAAGTGGGCCAGTGCTGTGGGACACAAGTTGGGGCGTGATCAACCCCAGCTGGGTCACCTGAGAGAGGGTGTCTGATGTTGTGAGACCCGAAACACCCGATGATCTTAGGAAACATCACTGATGATGTGTCCCAGTGCATCCAGAGATGTATCTAAGTACTTTTGTTAAAGATGTAAAAATGCTGGAACATGATGGTGGTAACATTTCACAAATTACAGGAGATGATCTCGAGTTGAATGGCCTTCTTGGATTTTTAGGAACTTTATGTTCTAACTATTACTGCAGGATGTGTCTTACTGATGAAGCTACAGCATAGATAGTGTTTACCACAGATGAGCCATGTGTCATTTTGCATTTCAAACTGTAAAATGAGAAACATTACAGCAGGCTTGTTCAGAATTCTGGTGAATTCTCGATAGTTTGACCAATTTCAGTCTGTCAGATAACATCTCAAAGGGGGGTTGTCCAGTATGAAGTCACCTGCTTTTTGAATACTTGGGCTCAAACATCATTTACACAGAAAACATTCTTTTGAGAGTGTATGCCTTCAACTATGGCTATTTGGACAAAAAAAAAAAAAGACTAACTAAAGTAACCCTTCTGGGAAACAGTATTGGTCTCCATGCTAGTCACTCCAAGCTAGTCAAACATTGAGTCTTATTAATAACATCCCATTCCTATATGGTGATGCTGCTCCAGAAGAAAATGAACATTGGTATTTGATATTACTTTTGCTGGATATTAACAATATTTTCTCCTAGCATCACAGACGGCATGACTGTGTATCTGAAGCATATTAGAGCAGAACATTATCATTTAATCCCTAATGTGTATCCTTAGAATAATATCCAAAAATATCACTTTATGATCCACTGCCCTGAATGTATATACCAATTGGTCCTTTGGTGCATGTTTGGACCATGAGGTACGAAGCAAAACACCAGATTTTTAAATCCAGTATAAAGAATGTGGTGGCATGAATTTCATTGTGTGGAAACTGTGTGTATTGATGTTGTCAATGAGATGTGAGTGTTCAATGAAATCATTGGCATACTTCTTACACATGGAGTCTACTTGTACCAAATATGGAAGGACAATTTGTTGAGCATCTTCATGTATTTTTGTAACTAAACAAGAGCAATGCCTCTCTGTAGTCAGAACAGATGAGTTGAGGTATTTCATGCCTTTTGACCTACAAATGGGTTAATGATGATTTTTTCTATGTCATTACAGATGGTTGTATTTTGTAACTTGTATTTTGTAAACAGGTATGCATGCTGTGTGGCTGGTGAATTTTAAATAAAAGGTTTCACTATAGTACTTTGTTGGTGCCATTTATTATTTCATTTTAGTATATAAAAAAACACTCAAAATAGTGTTGCGCAAAGGTTAAAGTATCACTGTATTAGTGTTCCTCTAACATTTTCTGTGTTGCTAGTATGTAACTTTAAACACTTTAGCTTGTATTATTTAAACTCCTCCACAGTGTTAATGTAACCATAACATGGTTTGATAAATTAACTTTGAACAAGAAGGTGGGTTAAGTGTTTAAGGGTCTTAACCCTTAAACTGCCACATAATGCACCCCTGGATGCCAAATACTTTTTTTGCTGCACTTTTTAAGTAAACGTCACAATTCACAAAGAAAATGAGAAAAGTTTAATGGAACACGTATTTTTTTCATGCAAAGAGCATCACAATTACTGCAACTGTAATCATTTTACACACTACCAATGAACTGTAAAAACTTTTTAAAAAAACTACTGCAACAATCAATTATTATATGTACAAGGTGCAACTGACGCCATTGATGAAATTCAGTAAATCACCGAGCAGGCCCGTTGCGACAAGGCAGGCAAACCAAGCAATTGCTTGGGGCCCCGAGCTGGCCTGGGGCCCCAAGACAACAACTGGTTAAGAATAAAATGCAGCGACAAACTGTGTGAGTGCCCCATTGATAGTGAATGCAGTAAAGTGCAATGACACTGTTATCGGGATCCCCCTCAAGGGGGCCCCCCTCGCTGACAGCAGCCTTTTTTATTTATATAAAGTGTGAGTGAATTTAAACTGTATGGCTATGCTGTGGTTCCTTTGCGTGCGTGCGTGCGTGCGTGCGGGGGGCCTCCATGTCCATTTTGCTTGGGGCCCCCAAATTCCTTCAAACGGCCCTGTCACCGAGCCAACTGCGCTTCAACTGACTGCATGCAAGCACACAGGAGCCGACGCTGACGCGAGCAGGCTAGTCTAGTGCAGCGGTTGAATCCCAGAGACAGTGAGGCTGCAGTGCTGCCGGGGCCGGCAGCGGTCATGAGCTACAAGCTCAACGAATATATGCACTGACTGATCAGCTCCAGCGTGCTGGCAAATTGCCCTGTGAAGCGACTATAGCCAGTTGTGACATTCAATAAATGTATGCCGCCGAATATACTCGGCCCCTGCGTGCTGGCAAATTGAAATGAGACACGACTATAGTCGGTTGCGGAGTTCATTGAATGTACATTGCCGCATATATTCGGCCTCAGCGTGCTTCCAAATTGCACTGCAAACCGACTTTAGCCGGCTGAGGCGTTCAACGAATGTACTTTGCCGAGTATACTCGGCTTCAGCTTGCTGGCAAATTGCATTGGGAACCGACTATAGCCGGTTCCAGCGGTTTAAGGGTTAAGAGGTTTAAGTTATTTACACTTAAAATGTTGGTTTACTGGCACTTTCCTAGTGCTGTTTATGGTAACACTTCATACAGTGTTAAATTAACACTTTTGTGGTGCTTCCCATATACACATTTTGAAACTGTTGAATTTAACTATATCAGTGTTAAATCTCTGTTTGCAACTTTCCTGTAAGGGGTAACGTTTAACAGCTAAAGGCTTATTTTGCACATTGTTTCTTACTTTCAGTTACGTTACCAACAGTAACTAATATTATGCTGTATATGTTAATACATTCACTGGCTTTACCCTTCCTACAGAACTGCTAACATTACAGTTCACAGAACCAAAAGTATAAAGCGCACTTGTGGTTTGATTCTTGTCATCTCAGGACGATGCTTTGTCCTGATTCATGCAGAATCTATGGAGAGTTTCCCCTGGCCCAAGTTCAGCCCTGTTAGGGACAGTCTTTCGCATTTGTGGTCCGGTTTGTGGCTGACTATTTGGAGCAGACTGGTCACTCCATTATTTATTACAATCACAGCCTAGACAATAGGGTTTTTGCCACAGAGCATATGTTAACAGTCAGGCAGTGAGTACAAAAAGTGTTTGCCTCACCTTTTTAATCCATAATTGTTGACAAAGGTTGAGTTATTGTCTGACAAAGCAACATTGAGACATCTCTGAGACAGCACCAGTGTCATTCAACTATGATTATTGCAGTTTTCTGAGCATCTTTGAAACTTTAACTTTTGCTGAACTGACTTTTACATGTCATGAGGAGGCAGCTGAAAATACAGATTAACCTCACCCATCCATCCATCCATTATCCGACCCGCTATATCCTAACTACAGGGTCATGGGGGTCTGCTGGAGCCAATCCCAGCCAACACAGGCAGGAAACAAACCCCGGGCAGGGTGCCAGCCCACTGCAGAGATTAATCTGTGGTATGCTAAAGGAAAATTACTATATAACACAGACCCAAGATGAACAATCTGTGCCTAAAAATTCACAATTGTTACTGAGGCAAAGCAGTTCTGCAAAGAGAGATGGTGCAAAAGTGTTCCAAGATACTATGGCAGACTCCTCATTAATTTAAAGAAAGTGGTTATTTGTGGGCAGCACGGTGGTGCAGTGTCTCACAACAAGAAGATTGGGGTTCACATCCTGGGTGCTCCCCATGTGGAGTTTGCATGTTCTCCATGTGGATGTCCTCCAGAATCTCTGGTTACCTCACAAAGTCCATTGACATGCAGTTTAGGTGAATTAATGTTGCTGTGTCTGTGTGTTCACCCTAAGATGGATGGGCATTCTCTCCAGGGTTGTTGCTGCCTTATGCCCTGTGCTTGCTGGGGTAGGCTTCAGCTTTACTGTAATCCTGCCCAGGATAAGTGAATTAAAAAGATGGATGGGTAGTTATAGCTGTTAGGGCTCTGTAATCAGTTATGTCCACCACTGATGTCATAACATTTTCATATAGAAAATTTGGTGTTGCATAACTTTCTTCACTTATTTATTCAAGAATCAAATTTATGTATTTCTTGATCACTTGAGGTCAGTTTGTCTAATACTAGATTTTGATTCCTTCTTTTTTCATTTAATTTTCTAACCTGCTTAATTCAAACAGGGCCACTGGGGTGTGCTGGAGCCTATCCCAGCACACAAGGCAGGAACATACCCTGGATGGGGTACCAGTCCATCGCAGGGCAGACACACACCCCCACACACCAAGCATCACACTAGGGCTAATTTAGCCTTGTCAATTCACCTAATGGGCAAAATCTCACTGACAGAAATAGCAATTTTTATTTCCTTTTGTTCAGATCAGCCTATTACTTAACTGGAGACAACCCTAAATGAGAGACAAGTTTATTTTGGGGTGTGCATACAGACACACACACACACACACACATCAAGCCAAATGATATATTAGTTTTCAAATTAAATTGTATGTTCTTAGATTATATAAGACACATCAACAAGAAGAAAAGATACAAACTCTATTCAGAAAGTTCTGCAGGTGAGTAGTACACCACGACACAAGCACCATATGGTGGCAGTGCTGCCCTTTGCATTGCTATGCTGACTAACGCCAAAGAAGCAAACTTTTAAAAGTAAAGTCTGAATAGTGAGGACTAATCTGCAATCATTAGAGCTCTCATTATATACAAAAACATATAGGAGAAGATGTAGAAGTAGCTTTCATGTTACTTTTAAAATCAAAAATAATATAGAATGTATTTGTCCAAATCTGAAAGTAACATTTAACACACAAAATAGCAGAAACACAAAAATGTAGCTGTTTTCAGATTTTATTGGTTCTGCAGATAGAAATCATTTAAACTTTTTCAATTACTGAAATTTATAAAAACAGTAACCAGCAAAAGAAAAAATCTCAGTTAACATTTTAATTTTTAGCCCATTAAATGGATTTAAAAATTTTATTTACGGATATGGTTAGCATTTCTTTATTTCTGTTTGTCTGTTTTAGCTGTTTAGATGAATATTGAGCATGTACTTCTCCATATTTTATTTTGGTGACAGTAAACTCTTCCGGTATCCTCACAGACATTTCTTCTCTTGTGCCATTTACAGTCAGTTCTGTTATGTGGAGGGATTTTGACAGGGAGGGTGAGTTCATTCTTTTCTCTTGAAGTTATGGACTTGGTTTTCCCTTTTTCCTCAGTGAAGGTGTTGGAAGCTGAGATGCTGGTCTCTATTCCTACACCAGGCATGATATGTAGCTCCACTGGTAATTGTGGTGGTGCTACTGAAGGTGATGCTCTGGCTGATGTAGGTTTCATATCCTTTGGTGGCAGAGCAAGAAATGGACTGCTCAGTGTCTGATCGATTTATGCCAACCGGCTTGTCGATCTTTGTATTCCTCTCCAGTTCCCTGATCATTTTCTCCCACTGAATTTTGGCTTTCAATCTCAGGGAGCCATACTGCAGCAGACAAAGGAAGGAAAGCTGATCATTGAAACCAAAGTTGCAGTAACTGGGCACTCTTTTCTCTGGACAAGCGATGATCTGTGGTCCATGTGGTCATACAGGACCCAGGCTTCTTTGTGCACAGTTTGGGATGAGACTTTGTCAATGAAGTCACCAAAGGAGAGGTTAATTTCAGTATTGATGTCTTTCCTTTTTCTCTCGTAATTAACCTGTTCATAAATGGATTTCAGAGGATCATCATGGTTGTCAGTGATGATTTTCAGTGAAGAAACAGTGTCATTCATAGCCACGCTGACATATTGTCCTTCCTCATACACAATCTGCCGGCCAATTAATGCTGAAAAAGTTTTTATGAAATATCAATATTTCCTTTATTATTTCATTTATAACACATGTTGCATCTTTTCAGATTGTGGTTAGTATGCGCATACCTTTACTGTATATATTGCAATGACCTGGATATTGAAACAATCCCAGGCCAGCTGAGAGATATAATGGCTCCAGTTTGTCTTGGGTCCACCCTGTGGTCTACTCCAGGTTGAAAATGCCCAAAATACTTCATATTGAAGGCATTCTAGCCAGATGCCTCAGCCACCTGAACTGGCTTTTTAATGCAAAAGCACAGCAGCTCTACTTTGTGCTCCTCTGAGGCGGAGTGCAGACACTTTACAAGAAAAGCTCATTTCAGTCACTACTCAAAGCTTGTGACCATAGGCGCAGGCAGAAATGTAGATTTTCGCCTTTCAGCTCAGCTCTGTCTTCACCATGACTGACCAGTAGAACATCTGGATGCTACTTAAATTTACCTGTCGATCTCCTGCTCCCTTGTTCCCTCACTTGTGAACAGGACACTGAGATATTAAAACTCTTTCACTCGAGGTAGCACCTCATACCTAACCCAGAGAGAGCAAGCACTCCACCCATTTTCCACAGCAAAGATTGAGAATTATGACCTCAAACTTGGAGGTGCTGATGCTCTTCACACAAACCACCTCAGTGCATGTCCAATGTCACAGCCCAAGGAAGTCAGCAGGACCATATGATTAGAAAAAAAGCAGAGGTACAATTCTGAGGTCTCTAAACGGGACACCCTGCACTCCGTGGTTGAACCTGAAAATTCTCTCCATAACAATTATAAGCAGAATCAGTGACAGAGGGCAGCCATGACAGAGTCCCACACCCACCAAGAATGAGTCTGACTTACTCCTGGCAAAAGCAAACAAAGCCTGTGAATAGCCTGCCACAGCAAGCCTGGTACCCCACAACTCCAGAAGCACCCCCAAAGGATATCCTGAGAGATGCAGTTGTATGACTTTTCCAAGTCCATAAAACACAATTGCTGAGGCATACTCCCACGTTCTGGTCTAGTGCAGAATCCGTGGCCTCTCACCCACAATAACAGAGGTGGTTCCTCTTCCTGACAAAAAACATTTACAATATAACCCTAATATAACATTCTTATATTTAGCATTTTCACCCATTTAACTTTGTTTTTTTGGACATTGCTGTTGACATAAAACTGCCATTGTCTGAAGAAGCATGAGTCTTTAAAGAGATGTTCAGACTAACGCTAATAGTGACTTATCCTGATTTTTGTCTCTCCACTGTTTTTTTTTTCTTAATTGCTCTGATAAAATTTTGCGACTGATCCAAATCTTTCTATCCACTATCCACAATGTGTCCCACATGCACAAAATAAATAAAACAATTTAGTTAACAGATACATACTAAAAGATGCTGGTTGCTGCTCCATTTCACATAATCATAATCATAATGGCATAATCATAATGGTGTTTATGACACAGGTAGCAATTCGCCTATTCCCTCTTCCACTGATGCTTTAACCATAGATGTTATTTTGGTTTTTTGTCAGTGGCCTGTTGTTCCAGTTGCTTGATTTGGGCAGAGCTTATTTATTTTCTTTTTTTATCATGATGGATCTTTTTGTTGTCTGCTATCTGACTTATGCAGATTTTCTTGTGTTCACATCTGTTGCCTGTAATGTCACAAGACATGACACACCAGTTTTTCACTGTTCTATTTAGCCCAAATGCACAAAATGTTTTGTTATTTTTGCAAAAAATTAAATGTATTTTTTGTGGAGGTCTGGTGAGGTAGCCTTTGGATCTGAGGTCTCCACCAGACTCAAGGAGGCTGTGGGTGTTTCGGCTATGCCACTATTCTAATAAACCCTACAGAATCTTCATGAGGGTTAAAAGAACATCCACTATTTAGCAACCATTAATCTCTGTCACCCATTGTCTTTCTCTTATATAGTCATAAATGGTGTACTTGGAATCCTACAAACAAGAAGTACAGCACCCTATTGAGGTAGTTGTTGAAGTTCACTGACACAGTAGCACAAATAGCTGTTGCTGATTATCCAACTGCCTAACTTCCAACCTTTCACGTCTGAAAAGGTCTGAAACCCTGATCTTGAACAGGCTGCCCTGCACAAGGTTCAGAAAAAATATAAAGGTAGCATGATCAAAGAGATAACATCAAGTACCAATAAACCAAAACAGAATTCTAGCTGTCACCCTGGGCCTGGTCTTACTGCTTTTGGACCTGGTCTTTAAGGTGTTGTGATTATACATCAGCAGAATATGCAGACAAGAGAGAGGGAAGATGGCTGTTGCTTAAGTTGTAATTCAGTTAGGTGCATTGACAAACAGAAATAAGGAAACTGCCAACGATTGTGGGCTGGGTGAGGCAGCCAACACTTAGGTTGTTAGTCAAAAGCTGCCTAAAAAAGCATAAACTCATCTGGAAGTGGTATAGCTAGTAAACAAAAGACAGCATACTACTGAATAAGCTAGCACAGCTAGCTTGTCAGATACAAAATATGGCTGCTAGAGATACATATTTTTGATAGAAACTGGATAGACTTTGATTACTGTGACATTAGGATCACAATCTCAAAAAGATGATTGCTTTTTCCAATTTAATCTAAGTGAACATCGCCCAGAGATGTGGAAGTACTGCATACACATAATTCTGTGAGCAGAGCACAATTCAACGTTAAGCTGTCATTCTAAAGGCTGATTTACTGTATATTTCTGCATCAAGCCCACGTTGTAGGCTAAGCTGTGGAAAGCAGTTTGAACTCCTGTATTGTGCTGTACAACAAGCCTGAATGCTATTTGGTGGAGTTTTTAGCATGGAAGAAAAGTCAATGATCCATTTCCTTCCATAGGTGAATGTATCTATTCCGAACATTTCCCCCTTTTTCATACATTTACTGACTTCCAAACTGATGTTAGCTGATATGTCACACCACAGATTGACTGCCATCTGACTGACTTTGTAGTGTAGTGATGAGGTATCATAAATGTGAGTATTATCTAACTTCTTCAGCAAATCTTTCTTCAATCTGTTCCATATTTACTTGAGAATAATGGAAAATGAACATAAATGCATTTGAGGAAGAATGTAGTTACCAAAACAATTAATTAGAGTTGCAGGGGTCTGCATAGGGTCTGCAAAGTCACAATTTTGAGGATATAAGTGTCAGGCTCTGGCATAGCTATGTCACAGGCTTCAGTTTAGATACATTTGTAGACCTTCCCTTTCACTCATGCAGATATCTGTCTGTCACAAAACACTCTTCTCCACCCATTCCATCCTGCCAGCACTCTCTTCTTCACCTTCTTCCACAATTCCCATTTCTCTGTACTGTTGATCCCAAGTATTTAAACTCATCCACCTTCACCAACTCTACTCCTTGCACCCTCACCATTCCACTAACCTCCCTCTCATTTACACACACGTATTCTGTCTTGTTCCTACTGACCTTCATTCCTCTAATCTCTAGAGCATATCTCCACCTCTCCACCTCTCTTCAACCTGATCCCTACTACTGCTACAGATCACAATGTCACCAGCAAACATCATAGTCCACGGGGGAAACATCAAACATCATAGTCCACGGGGACTACTGTCTAATCTCGTCTGTCAACCTGTCCATCACCATTGCAAAATGCAGACTTATTGATGGTGCAGAGAATTCAGTCTTGGTCATGGGTTATGCAAGATATTAAAGATTTCATTCTTTAAAGTATAATTGTATAGCTAGAATGTGGGTGGTTTAAATGTTAACATTCACTTGGTTTATGTGAATGCATTAAAGAAGTTAAATGACATTCAAACAAGTTGAACAAATGAGTAACCCCAAAACAACACTAAAATCCCTACTCTAACCCAAACCCACTGAGCAAGTTAGGAATCAGATGGGAAAAAAAGAGAAAGGGGAGGACCACCATGTTATCCAGCCTCTTATTAATTAAAACAATAGGAATTTAGCAGAGACACAAGCATGAGCTCAAGCAAGTTTATTTGTGGTACAATAACATTAATAATATCTTGCCCCATTCCAAAGAAATCTGGATTTTCCACATAAAGACAATTAGATACTTTCTACTTTTAGCAAATATGAAATATCATTTCACTAGACACATTATTAATATAAAGATGAGAAGTCTAATGTCTTAAATAATGTGTAGCTGACAAGGGGTTCAAAGACACAGCAGTGTGTTTTCCTTAAAGTGTCTTCTACATAAGTTACTGAGTGAGTGAAGAACAAACTGATTACTGGCATAGTGGCGAAAAATTACTCATGACCGGAGCACAGAGCAGAGCATACAGTGAGAACTTCTTACAAGAGTTTCTTTACAGATCCAGTCAGGCAGGCATAAATTCAGTGCTGTCTTCCTCTTTCCATGGTCGCAAATTATGAATATTTACAACCCAGTAGTATACCTGAAAGGAAAGCAACATCATACAACCTTCCTTCTTTTGATCTTTGTAATGTTTATTTTTTTAACATGTGGTCTTTTTTCCTTCCATAAAATGATAATAATTATAGCAATACTCTGAGATGGAAATACAAATTTTGGGAGGATATTCTTTTTAACTGTATTATCTCTGCCTGCTAAAGAGAGTTGACTGTCTTTTGACATCTTGTCTAGTTTGTTCCATGAAGTGTCAAAATTAAGTTTAAAAAGTTCTTTAAGGTCCATTTTAATTGTAACTAATATACTATTACAATCAAATGTGTTAAGGGCAAAGGTTATTTTTAAATCCAGAGATGTTCTAAAAGCCATTTAGTACATTTGTTGAGATCAGCAATGATACTTTTGGGTTAGTGATGAACTGAATCAAATTGCATATTTTTGTTCCATTCCTTCCCTTGCAAATCCCTTTATTTCTGTGGTTTGCTGTAGATAAACAGCTTGCTATTTGATAGCAATTGCAAGTAGCATTGGTGATAGTGGACAGAACAGTTTTTTATCCTCTGTGAATATCATCATCATCATAATCATCAGAGATTTAATGGCCATTTTCAATTTTTAAACAGGTCAGGTAATTGCTTCCTGAAATTTTTTTCCTCCACTCTCTGTGGTGGGTGAGTCCTATTCTTTTCATATCAACGTTTTAACAGACCTTTAGAGTGTGCACTGTGTTCTCTCTTTTCAAAGGTTTTCGCTCCTGGTATTTTTCGACTCTTATCTACTTTTCTCTTCTTGGTGTATTTTAGATTGTCTGTTGTAATACAAGTTACCATTGTTTACTCATCGCCCAATTTTAAGAAACCTGTGTATTGCCATAAATTATAAAGGTTCCTAATGTTAAGATTTAATTTAAACATTTTATTGTTTATGCCTTTTAGCCTTTCAAAATAATTTCAAGACTCCCCAGAGCCTTAATAAAACTGGGTGCCATAGTTGAATCTTTTAACTGTGTTTAGGTTAGATTACCTATAAGTGCGACCCCAAACACCAGTCACATTCTTATTACATAAAAGGCAAAAATATTCAACTTTTTCCAAAAATAACTCAGTTGCAGAGATCTACACTTACACTTACCACATCAGCATCCTGCACCCTTCTTGCACACTTTCTGCTGACTCATCTTCAAAACACCGTCTTAAGACAATGGTACATTGGATTCTGTTTCTCCCAGCACATTTACCACACATGTCACTTTGCCATTCACCCACCTATACCATACCTCTGTCACCTTGGGCTTTCCTACATTTACTTTGATGCCTTTCACTTCCAAACTTAGATTTTCACTTCAGTATTTTCTCCTTTAATTCCTCTTCATTGTTGCCATCAAAACCAGTCCATAGACATGCAGTTTGGGTGAATTAACGTTGCTGTGACTGTGTGTATTCACCCTTTGAGGGGTGGATGCCGTCTCCAGGGATTTTAACTGCCTTATGCCCTGTGCTTGCTGGGATGGGCTTCAGCTTCCCTGTAAACCTGCCCTGGATAACTCGATTAAAACATGGATGGAAAACTATTGCTCTTAAAGGTCTGTGACCAGTATTGTGACCTAAGGATGCCATAAAATTTCCATATCAGAAATCTGGTATTACAAAACTTTCTTAACTTATCTATGAAGGAATTAAAACAATGTATTTCTTAATCATTAGAGTTAGATTTTTGTCCCTTTTCTTCACTTCATTTTCTATCCTGCTTAATCCAGCCCACGTTCATAAAGGCGCACCAGAACCTATCCCAGCGTGTAAGGCAGGAACAAGCCCAGGATGGGGTGCCAGTCAGTTGCAGGGCAAACACACACTTCCACACATCAGGCATACATGAGGGCTCATTTACTGTTTTCAATTCACCTAACCTGCATGTCTCTGGACGGTGGTAGAAAACTGGAGCAAACCCATGCAGACATGGGAAAAACATGCAAACACCATGCAATGTGGACCCAGGATGCAAACCCGGGTCTTCCTATTGTGAGGCAGCAGCACTGCCACTGTGCTAGCATGCCACGCTTGGTTCCTTGTCTTTGAGAACTTATAATAATGCAGAAAACTAACTCAGGCAAAAACTTTTTAAAGCTCTGCATAACCAATATCCACATTTTTGTTTTTTCTTTGCATATAGTTGGCAAATCAGTAATAGTTGCCAAAATCTGACAGACAGAAATGGACATTTTTATCTCCTTTTCATTTTGGAATATGCAAACACACATACACAAATACACACACACACAAACACACACCTCAAGCCAAATTATAGTTGCCTTTCAAATTAACATTATGTTCTTAGAATGTGCAATGCACATCAATATGAGGAAAACATACAAACTCCATGTAAAAAGTTCTGCAGGTGAGTAGTAAACCAGGACACAAGCGCCATGAAGTGGTACTGCTGCCCTTTAGATTGCTGTGTGTACCCAGGCCAAAGAAGCAAGAATTTTAAATTAAAGTCTGAATACTGAGGACTAACCTGAATTCAAAAGAGCTGTCATTACAAATGAAAACATATAACACAGCAGCTTATGAAGATGTAGAAGTAGCTTTCATGTTACTTTTATATGTAATTAATTACAACCCATTCAAAACTAATGCAGAATATGTTGGCCCAATTCTTAAAGTAACCTTTAACACAAAAAATTTCAGAAACGCAATTTAATTATTTTCAGATTTTATTCATTCTGCAGTATTAACTACTGGGAGAATTTAGCAAAAAAAAGTAAAAACAAATCCCAGTTTACATTTCAATTATTGGCCGAATATGATTAGCATTTTCTTCTCTTTGTTTCTCTATTTCATTACACGTTTAGATGAATATTCAGCATGCACTGAGCTCCCCGAGCTGCACCGGTATTCCCCGTATTCTTTTTTAATGTTATTACCTCGAGTGACAGTAAACTCTACCGGCACCCTCACAGACATTTCTTTTCTCATGACATGAACAGTCAATTCTGTATGTGGAGGGATTTTCACAGGGAGGGTGAGTTCGGTCTTCTCTCTTAAAGTTGAGGATTCGGTTTTCCCTTTTTCAACACTGAAGGTGTTGGAAGCTGACATGCTGGTCTCCATTCCTACACCAGGCACGATATCAAGGGTTAATTTAGTTCCAACAGTAATCATGGTGGAGTTGCTGAAGGAGATGCTCTGGCTGACGTAGGTTTCATATTCTTTGGTGGCAGTGGAAGAAAAGGACTGCTCAGTGTCACATTGGTTTACTCCAACCAACTCGTCAATCTTCACATTCTTGTCCAACTCCTTGACCATTTTCTCCCACTGAATTT
>JANRMT010062814.1:112239837-112285015 GCA_026402145.1 Polypterus bichir lapradei | reverse complement strand
CTGCCACTCCTGACTTTATTTATACAATACCACAGCTCCTCTCGAAGTACCCTGTCATATGCTTTATGTAGGTCCACAAAGACGCAATGCAGCTCCTTCTGGCCTTCTCTATACTTCTCCATCAACATCCTCAGAGCAAACAACGCATCTGTGGTGCTCTTTCTGGGCATGAAACCATACTGCTGCTCACTAATCATCACCTCACTTCTTAACCTAGCTTCCACTACTCAATCTCATAACTTCATGCTGTGGCTCATCAATTTTATCCCCCTGTAGTTAATACAGTCCTTCACAATCCCCTTATTCTGAAATATCAGCACCAGTACACTTCTTCTCCACTCCTCAGGCATCCTCTCACTTTCCAAGATTCCATTAAACAATCTGGTTAAAAACTCCACTGCCATCTCTCCTAAACACCTCCATGCTTCCACAGGTATGTCATCTGGATCAACGGCCCTTCCATTTGTCATCCTCTTCATAGCTGTCCTTACTTCCTCTTTCCTAATCTGTTGCACTTCCTGATTCACTATCTCCACATCATCCAACCTCTTCTCTCTCTCGTTCTCTTCATTCATCAACCTCTCAAAATACTCTTTCCATCTGTTCAACACTATCTCCTCGCTTGTGAGTATGTTTCCATCTTTATCCTTCATCACCCTAACCTGCTGCACATCTTTCCCAGCTCGGTCCCTCTGTCTAGCCAATCGGTACAGGTCCTTTTCTCCCTCCTTGGTGTTCAACCTTTCATACAACTCATCATACGCCTTTTCTTTAGCCTTCGCCACCTCTTTCTTTTCTTTGCGCCTTATCTCCTTGTACTGTTGTATACTTTCTGCATCTCTCTGACTATTGCACTTCTTCTTTGCCATTCTCTTCCTCTGTATGCTCTCCTGTACATCCCCATTCAACCACCAGGTTTCCTTATCCTCCTTCCTCTGTCCAGATGTGATGCCAAGCACCCTTCTTGCTGTCACCCTTACTACTTCTGCTGTAGTTTCCCAACTGTCTGGTAACTCTTCACTATTTCCCAGTGCCTGTCTTCCCTTCTCCCTAAACTCAACCTTGCAGTCTTCCTTTTTCAAATTCCACCATCTGATCCTTGGCTCTGCCCTCACACTCTTCCTCTTCTTGATCTCCAATGTCATCCTACAGACCACCATCCTATGCTGCCTAACTACACTTTCACCTGCCACTACTTTGCAGTCTTCAATCTCCTTCAGATCAACTCTTCTGTATAGGAAGTAATCTACCTGTGTGCATCTTCCTCCACTCTTGTACGTAACTCTATGTTCCTCCCTTTCCTTAAAATACATATTCACCACAGCCATTTCCATCCATTCGGCAAAATCCACTATCCCCTGACCTTCTTCATTCCTCTCCTTGACACCATATCTACCCATCGCCTCCTCATCTCCTCTGTTTCCTTCACCAACATGTCCATTGAAATCCACTCCAATCATCACTTTCTGTCTCTTGGTTGCACTGTTCATCATTTCATCCAACTCACTCCAAAAATCTTCTTTCTCATCCATTGCACACCCAACTTGCGGGGCATAGGCACTAACAACATTCATCATCACACCTCCAATTTCCAACTTCATAATCATTACTCTGTCTGACACCCTTTTCACCTCTAAAACACTCTTGACATATTGTTCCTTCAGAATAACCCCTACCCCATTTTTTTCTGCCATCCACACCATGATAGAACAATTTGAATCCATCTCCGATCAACCTGGCCTTACTCTTTCCATTTAGTCTCTTGCACGCACAATATATCAACCTTCCTTCTCTCCATCATATCTGATAACTCTCTCCCCTTACCAGTGATACTGCAAACATTCAAAGTTCCTACCCTCAGTTCCACTCTCTTTACTTTCCTCCTCTCCTCCTGCTTCTGGACACGTCACCCCCTCTTCTTCTCCTTCTTCATCTTTGGCCAACAGTAACCCAGTTGTTACCCTGTTGGCTAACAGTACTGGTGGCGGTCATTGTTAACTCGGGGCTCGACCGATCTGGTATGGAGATTTGTATTGTTGTCCACATATTGATTTGGCAAAATTTTACACCGGATGCCCTTCCTGACATAACCCTCCCCATTTATCCAGGCTTGGGTCCCGCACGAAGCAACACACTGGTTTGTGCATCCCCTGTGGCTGGGTTTCCAGTGAACAAAAATATAGACCTATTTTAAAAATTTTTTTTTGTAATTTAGCAGAAGCCATGCTGAATTATATTCATTATTACCCTGTAAATAATGTCATGTGTGGTCTTTGAAGGGTTCGATATAAAAAGTATATTTTGTTTATGTATTATGGAAATATGCTGAAGAGGGCAATGCATCTAGTGATTATTACTGCAGCCCAAATGGTTTGTTTTCCTTTGTTTGGGTCCTAATATTTTCATTTTTATTTTCTTAATACATACATATTAGGAAACTCCCAGGTTAACTTTCCCTAGATATTTACCTCTTTCCATTTAGTTTTATTGAATTTATTGGTCACATTACAGTAAGTAAAACACAATTCAATCAAAATATTGACCATTACAATACTCCTGACATTAGTGTAAATTAAAGTGTAGTAAATCATAATCAACAACCAACACCCATCCCCTATGTGATTTAGAGTTTGATGTGAACATCAATCCCAGTGTGAAAAAGTCCCTCAGGTATAGCAGAACATTCAAGGAGAAACAGACTATAGGCAGAGCCCTGGGAAATTTAAATTAGAACAACATTAAACAATTTCTGTTAATTCTGAAAGTATTTACTTCATATTATTTGTTCATACATCCCAGGGTGATTCACACATGAATAACTCCATTTAGGTAAAAAAAAATGATCCAGACAGCCATTAATGTCATAGCTGCTTTCCTTATTTCTACAATAAAATGACTGAACAGCATCAGAAGTCAAGTTTATGTGTTTTTTAATTTTAAAGGTGAAATTACAAGCAACAATGTATACCTGTTTTAGGGACACTGCAAAGCATGCGGGTAAATTATTATTTCCTTAATTTCAGTTGTAAATGATAATACATGTCAGACAATACAAGTAACTGAATTACAGATATACAGTATGGTAATGCAGACTTATTGATCATGCAGATAATTCAGTCTTGGTCACGGGTTGTGCAGAATATTAAAGATTCTATTCTTTAAAGTCTAATTATATAGCTAGAATGTGTGTGTGGTTTAAATTTTAATCTTTACTTGTTCTATGTGAATACATTACAGATGTTAAATGACATTCAAACATAAGTTTCCAAAAACAAACTTACAAGATTTTAAAAGTCGGAAACAATTCCGACAATTCTGCTTTCTCAATTTTTTTATTTTTAATAAATTTGCAAAAATCTCAAATAAACTTTTTTCACGTTGCCATTATGGGGAGTTGTGTGTAGAATTCTGAGGAAAAAAATGAATTTAATCCATTTTAATAAGGCTGTAACATAACAAAATGTGGAAAAAGTGATGCGCTGTGAATACTTTCCGGATGCACTGTAAACTGTGTAATCATAAACAACACTCAAATACCTACTCTAACTCAAACCCATTGAGCAAATTTGGAATAAGATTAGAAAAAAGAGAAAGGGGAGTACAAGTGTGTTATCCAGCCTCTTATTAATTAAAACAATAAGTTTAGCAGAGACACAAGCATGAGCTCAACCAAGTTTATTTGTGGTACAATAACATTAATAATATCTTCCCACATTTCAAAGAAATCTGGATTTTCCACATAAAGACAATTAGATATTTTCTAGTTTTAGATCATATAAAATATAATTTCACTAGACACATTACCAATATAAAGATGAGAAGTCTAATGTCTTAACTACTGTAAAGTTGATGAGGGGTTCAAAGACACAGCAGTGTGTTTTCCTTAAAGTCTCTTCTACATAAGTTACTGAGTGAGTGAAGAACAAACTGATTAGCAGCACAGTGGCGAAAATTACTCATGATTGGAGCACAGAGCAGAGCATACAGTGAGAACTTCTTACAAGAGTTTCTTTTCAGATCCAGTCAGGCGGTGCATATTCAGTGCTGTCTTCCTCTTTCTATGGTCTCTAATTATTAATATTTGCAACCCAATAGTATACCTGAAAGAAAAGCAACATCATACACCCTTCTTCTTTTGATGTTTGTAATGCTGAAGTTTTAATATTTAGTCTTTTTTTCTTCCATAAAAATGAAAATCATTATAGCAATACTCTGTGACAGAAACTCAAATTTTGTGATATTCTTTTTAACTCTATTAGCTCTGCCTGCTACAGAGAAGTAAAGAATTGACTATCTGCTGACATCTTGTATAGTGTGTTCCATCAAACTGTCAAAATTTAGTCTGAAAAGTTCTTTAAGCTCCATTATAACTGTAACTCCCAGATACTGTCTAATTTACTATTATATGCAAAAGTGTGTAGTGCAAAGGTTAATTTTAAACCAAGAGATATTATAAAAGTCATTTAGTACATTTGTTAACATCATCAATGATACTTTTGGGTTAGTGATGAACAAAGCAAGATATTTTTTCTTCCATTCCTTGCCTCATACTTCCTTTTATTTCTGTGTTTTGCTGTAGATAAAGAACTGAATATTTGATAGCAATTGCAAATAGCATTGTAGATGGTGGACAGAACAGTTTTTTTTATCCTCTGTGAATATCATCATCCTATTCATCACAGATTTAATGGCCATTTTCTATTTTTAAACAGATGAGGTGATTGCTTCCTGAAATTTTTTTCCTCCACTCTCTGTGGTCCTGGGCATTCTTTTGGGTGAGTCCCATTCTTTTTACTTCATGTTCTGCTTTTTTTTTTTTATTATTAATTTTATTGCATTCATTCCATACAAATCAATCAATTTTTACAAAAAGTAAAATTGAGTTAAGAACAAATCGACCCCCACCCCTGAGAGAGAGAGCAAGGCAAACGGCGTGAAATTTAAGGCTTGTAAACATACCTAAATTAATAAGTTTGATAAGCCAATAGAGATGAATGCAGAAGACAAAGAAATACGGAAATAGTTGCTTCCTCTGTGCTTTAAGAGCTTATTTTAAAATATTACTGATTAGATCCTGCCATGTTTTGAAAAAGTCTGTACAGATCCTCTTACTGAGTATTTGATTTTTTCCAATTTCAAATAGTATAACACATCGGTTTCCCACTGACTTAAAAGAGGAGAGTTTGGGTTCTTCCAGTTTATCAGAATAAGTCTGCGTGCCAAAAGTGTAGTGAATGCAATCACAATTTGTTTGTCTTTCTCTACTTTAAACCCATCTGGAAGAACCCCAAACACAGCTGTTAATGGGTTAGGAGGGATTGTGAGACCAAGGCTGTCTGAAAGGTAATTAAAAATTTTGGTCCAGAAAAAATGTTAATTTGGTGCAGACCCAGAACATGTGACCCAGAGAGGCTGAGACTTTTTTGCAGCATTCGCAGATTGGATCTTGCCCTGGAAACATTTTCGAGAGTTTTAGATGAGACAAATGTGCTCGATATATAATTTCATGTTCTGCTTTAATAGACCACATTTATGTCCAATAGAACTACTACACCTCATACAATTTTCATAAACTTTTCCCTTCAATGTCAATGAGATTCTTTTAGAAGTTAGAGTTGTGGACGACTCCCAGAATTTCTCCCATGCACCTCTAATACCTTGCTATCACATTTGTGCCAGCATATCAACCAGCGCTCTACATGGGAAAGATGCTATATAAATAAAATGTATTATTAGTATTAGCGAAAAGGCAAATTTCTGAGCAAAACCAGATTAGGAAAACAAGCATTAGGTGAACAGAATGTCTCAGTGGGCCAGTTGGAATATCAATGGCTGTGTAAACATATCACGCAATACAAGTTACCGTTGTTTACTCACCACCCAATTTAAAGAAACCTGTGCACTGTCATCTTTAAATTATAAAGATTCTTATTGCTAAGATTTGGTTAAATATCTTTATTGCTTAAGCTTTTTAGCCTGTTAAAATAATTTAAAGAGTCCCCAGAGTCTTAATAAAACTAGGTGGCGTAGTTGGATTGTTTAACTGTGTTTAGGTTTGACTACCTATAAGTGCAACCCAGACACTAGTTACATTATTATTAAGTTAAAAGCAGAAATATTCTACTTTTTTTAAAAATAACTCAGTTGACAAGATCTCCATTTACAGTTAACACATCAGCATTCTGCACCCTTCTGCTGACTCATCTTCAAAACACCATCTTACGACAATGAGATATTGGGTTCTGTTTCTCCCAGCACCTTTACCACACATGTCGCTTTGCCATTCTCTCACCTATACCATACCTCCGTCACCTTGGGCTTTCCTACATTTACTTTGAGGCCTTTCTCTTCCAAACTTAGATTTTCATTTCAGTATTTTCTCCTTTAATCCCTCTTCATTTTTGCCATTAAAACCAGTTCATAGACATGCAGCTTAGGTGAATTAACGTTGCTGTGTCTGTGTGTATTCACCTTATGATGGATGAATGCCCTCTCCAGGGATTTTAACTACCTTATGCCCTGTGCTTGCTGGCATGGACTTCAGCTTCCCTGTAAACCTGCCCTAGATGACTGGATTAAAAAGATGGCTGGAAAGTTATTGCTGTTAAATGTGTGAAACCAGTTCTGTGAACTAAGGATGCCATATAATTTTCATATAGGAAATCTGGTATTGTAAAATTTTTTTAACTTATTTATGAAAGAATCACAATGATATACAGTATTTCTTGATCATTAGAGTCAATTTATTTATTGTTAAATTTTGGTTCCTTCTTTTTCATCTCATTTTCTAACCTGCTTAATCCAGACCACGGTCATGAGGGTGCATTGGACTCTATCCCAAAACGTAAGGAAAGAACAAGCCCAGGATGTCGTGCCACTCCACCGCAGGACAATCACACACTCCCACACACCAAGCACACACTAGGGCTCATTTAATGTTTTCAATTCACCTAACCTGCATGTCCCTGGACAGTGGTAGGAAACTGGAGCAAACACATGCAGACACAGGAAAAACACGCAAACTCCATGCAGGGAGGACCCAGGATGCAAACCCTGATCTCCTTACTGTGAGGCAGCAGCGCTACCACTGTGCCACCATACCACCCTTGGTTCCTTGTACTTGAGAACATATAATAATGAAAAAATCTGACTCAGGCAAATACTTTTTAAAGCTCTGTATAAACAACTTCCGCTATTTTATTTTGTATTTAGTTGGCAAATCAGTAATTGTCAGAAAACTTGCACAAACAGAAATGGACAGTTTTCCTTCCATTTCATTTTGGAATATGCACACACACACACACACACAAACACACAATTCAAGCCAAATTATATTTCCCTTTCAAATTAACTGTTCCTAGAATGTGCAATGCACATCAACATGAGGAAAATATACAAACTCCATGCAAAAAGTTCTACAGGTGAGTAGTAAACCAGGACACAACAAGCGCCATGAGATGGTAGTGCTGCCCTTTGCATTACTGTGCCCATCCAGGACAAAGAAGCAAGCATTAAAGTCATAATACTGAGGACTAACCTGAATTCAAAAGTGTCGTCATTACAAAAGAAAACATATGAGAGCAACTTATGAAGATGCAGAAGTAGCTTTCATGTTACCTTTATATGTAATTATAACCCTTTCAAAACTATTACAGAATATATTGGCCCAATTCTGAAAATAATAGTTAACACAAACAATTGCAGAAACACAACAATTTAATTATTTTCAGATTTTATTAATTCTGCAGGCACATATCATTTCAAGATTTTCAACTACTGAGAGAATTCAGTAAAAATAGTAAAATCAAACCCCAGTTTACATTTCAGTTATTCACCCTTTAAATGGCTTTAAAAATTTAATACACAAATAATTAGAATTTCCTAATCTTCGTTTCTCTATTTCATTTCAGCTGTTTAGACAAATATTCAGCATGCACTGATCTCCCCGAGCTGCACCGGTACTCCCCGTATTCTATTTTAGTGTTATTACCTCAAGTGACAGTAAACTCTACCGACACCCTCACAGACATTTCTTTTCTCATGACATTAACAGTCAGTTTTGTGTGTGGTGGGATTTTCACAGGGAGGGTGAGTTCGGTCTTCTCTATTGTAGTTGTAGATTCAGTTTTCCCTTTTTCAACACTAAAGGTGTTGGAAGCCGACATGCTGGTCTTCATTCCTTCTACAGTACATTCTTTGGTGGCAGTGGTAATGGGGATTGTGGAAGAGATGTGAAAAAGAGAGTGCAGGCAGGGTGGGATGGGTGGAGAAGAGTGTCAGGAGTAATTTGTGACAGACGGATATCAGCAAGAGTGAAAGGGAAGGTCTACAGGACAGTAGTGAGACCAGCTATGTTATATGGGTTGGAGAAGGTGGCACTGATCAGAAAGCAGGAGACGGCTGGAGGTGGCAGAGTTAAAGATGCTGAAATTTTGCATTGGGTGTGACGAAGATGGATAGGATTAGAAATGAGTACATTAGAGGGTCAGCTCAAGTTGTACGGTTGGGAGACAAAGTCAGAGAGGCGAGATTGTGTTGATTTGGACATGTGCAGAGGAGAAATGCTGAGTATATTGGGAGAAGGATGCTAAGGATAGAGCTGCCAGGCAAGAGGAAAAGAGGAAGGACAAAGAGAAGGTTTATGGATGTGGTGAGAGAGGGCATGCAGGTGATGGGTGTAACAGAACAAGATGCAGAGGAGAGAAAGATATGGAAGAAGATGTTCTGCTGTGGCAACCCCTAATGGGAGTAGCCGAAAGAAGAAGAAGAAGGTGGCATTGGAAAAAAAGACTGCTCAGTGCCAGATCGGTTTACTCCAGCCAGATCATCAATCTTCACATTCCTCTCTGACCCCTTGGTCATTTTCTCCCACTGAATTTTGCCTTTCACAGTAGGGGAACCATATTTCATTTGACGAAGAGAAGAGTGCTGATCATTGAAGCCGAAATTACCGTAGTTTGACACTTTTCCCCCGCTCGAGCAATGAGTTGCCGGCCTCCATGGTTTACACTTTCATACAGGTCCCAGACTCCTTAAAGCATAATATGGGATGAGGCATTGTCATTGAAGTCAGTAAAAGTGAGGTTCATTTCAACAGTGACATCTTTCTTTCTTCCACTGTAATTAAAATGTTCATATAAAGAGATCAAAGGGCTGTCAGGGTTGTCAGTGATGATTTGCAAGAAAGAAAATGCATCATTCCATTCAACAGTGGCATACTGCCCTTCCTCGTACACATACTGCCGGCCTTTGAAGTTAGGATGATCATAAGCTTCCCAAGGGGCACCAATTACCATTAAGGATGAACTGCAGTCATTGAAGTATTCATCAATTTGATTTGGAACAGTTTTGGTGAACTCCCTGCTGATCCCCATGAAGTTATGGTGCTCATAGACAATGATTTTGTTCATGGTGTGAGACTTGCCCGGACACCAGTCGGAAACCACATCTTTATAAAAGTCACACGTTTATTTGCCATAAACAAACACAGGATTTAGTCCCCAACACCACACAAAGCACACAGCAATAATCTCCCACAATGAACTCTTTCTTCTTTCAGTCCTTAGCCGTCTCTATTCTCCTCCTGGGAGCTTTGTCCTACTCCCACTCCCGACTCTGGCTCCCCGACTGTTAGGAGGCGGCACCTTTTATTCCCTGGCGTCCCTGGCAGGTTCATCCGCCATCTTGCCTGGTGTGGTGGAAGTGACAGTTCCCGAGGTTTCATGAGGCTTAAGGTGCCCCCTGGTGGTGGCCACGGTTCCCAACAGGTCAGAACCTCTTTGTCCCTTTCCCGTGGTCCTCTTTTTGTCCAGGGCGGTTGCCCCCTCAGGACCCGGAAGCTACTACTGTCCTTTTCCGGTCCCTCCAGGCATCCCGGCCAGGAAATGACCCCGGCAATCTGCCACAATGGTTAGAACTTCGATTTGCCTTCTTTTTCAAGTCAGTAGCACTGAATACCCATAGCTCTCTGTAGTGCCTTTTTTATGAAGAACTGCTTATTTTATTGACATGAGTCCAAAGGCACTTCTCAAAGGTACATATCCGTAAGTCTTGAAAAGTGTAAAAACACCCTGTAAATGTTAGCATTGGCACCTATTATTTCTCTGTTAGCTTTAATTTTAAATTATCTTTGTACTATTTTACAATTTATTAACTTAATGTGATGAGGAAATATTTACAGTCATTGCATCATTATTTTGTATCGTTACCCATAGCTAATTGTTTTGCATTGTTTAATCTTAGCATAAATTAAGGAAAAGAATTTTAATGCAATTTTAAATTTATAAAAATATTTCTTATGAGCTATTTAGTCTTTTTCATCTCATGATTAGTTAAATCAAATCCAATGCAAAACATATTCATATAAACAGCTAAACTCTCACCAGTCCAGTTTAGTCTTGCAAAACACACATGTATTAAGAATATGGAGGGAACCTGAATTACTCACAAAAAAAACTAAGTATGTATAAACTACCTACGAATATAAACCTGTAACTAAACAATATCTACTATGCCATTATCCCTGTGCAAAGGTTTAAAGCCATAATTCAGGTAGTTGTTATCTTTTCTTCTCCCTTTTCCTATCACTTTCTTCTGAAATAGTGGTGCAGTGCATAGCACTGCTGCCTGACTTAAACTTCCAAGTGTGGGTTTGAATCCTATTTTAAGCACCTCTGAAACTGATTACTACAATGCACTTTTATAAAGCTTTCCTACTTAAAGGTATTAAACAACATCAGAATGCTGCTGCTAAGGAATTGACAATGACCAGTAATTATGAATACATCATTTCTAGACTACAGTGTCTACCTGTCTGATATTGTACTGTAGTATCTTCAACATTTATTGACTGATAATAGTTTTGTTTAATTCCAAAACTGCAGATTGTCTGTTATCAATATTATTTTTCCATTTATTGATATTGAAGTATTAGTAAATACACAGTTTTATATTAAGCATTCTTTTAAAATGCTGATTTATACTTCTGCATCAAGTCTACGCTGTAGGCTATGCTCTTGAAAGCAGTTTATACTTCTGTGTTGCGCTGCACGTATATGTCTGAAAGCAAGTTGGTGGAGTTTTTAGCACACTAGAAAAGCGAATGATCCATTTTCATCCG
Organism: Polypterus bichir lapradei; assembly: GCA_026402145.1. Lineage (NCBI taxonomy): Eukaryota > Metazoa > Chordata > Cladistia > Polypteriformes > Polypteridae > Polypterus > Polypterus bichir. The sequence continues at coordinate 112,273,896 of JANRMT010062814.1, read as the reverse complement.
TAGGTGAATGTATCTGTCCTTTACAGTTTCCTCCTTTTTCATACATTCACTGAATTCAAAAGTGATGTTTGCGAATATTTCATGCCACCAATTGGTTGTCATCTGGTTGTCTTTGTAATGCAGTGATGGCATCATATACATGTGTATATGTTCTAACTTATTCAACAGATCTTTTTTTTTACTGCTCCATGTTTACTTCAGAATAGTGGAAGATGAAAACAAGTACATTTCAGGAAGTACCTAGTTACCAAACTCAACAATTAAAGTCGCTGGGGTCTACATAGGGTCTGCACAGTCACATTTTTAAGGATATAAGCGTTAGGCTATGATGTAGGTAAATTCCATCATGCCCTCAGTCACACAAGAGGGCTAAGGGAGTGTCTACTGTCTTGTTGAGTAAGTAACAGAGGGAATAGTGTCACGCACAGACAGTAACACATTTCTCACTTCCACCTTTAAAATGATGGAGGTCATTCTCAAGGACCAATCACGTCACTTCTCCCAAACCTCTTTGACATCCGCCTCTACCTCCCTAGCTGTTCGTTATATAAGAAGTACATGAAGTAAGGGTTCTTTTGGGAGAAGGCTACCTAAGAGGGATGATACTCACATTTTTGAGGATGTAAGCGTCAGGCTATGATGATGTCTGCCCATAATCAGCCTGCTTTGATCTTGTGAAACTAACAGGATCACAATTCTTTTTCAAGAACTGTAAAAGAAAATCATAAAATAGATAATTCTGAGAAATACCTGCCAGTACAGCAAAAAAGCATTTAAAAAGGTCAAAGGAGAAATTGGAAAAAAAAACATTTCTACTGAACCATAAAACAAGTAATTTTTTTGCGTACTATTCCAGTAATAAGATGAGAAGTTAAGCAAAATGTCACCTTTTATTGGCTAACTAAAAAGATTACAACATGCAAGTTTTCGAAGGCAACTCGGGCCCCTTCTTCAGGCAAGATGTAATCAAAGAAAAAGGGCCTGAGTTGCCTCGAAAGCTTGCATATTGTACTCTTTTTAGTTAGCCAGTAAAAGGTGTGATTTTGCTTGACGTCTCACTATGTTCATAATGGCTAATGCAGTACAACACCATAATACTACAGAAAAAGATGATAAAAGAGAATTTAAGAAATCTCAGGAACACAAAATGAAATAGTGATTGAAAATGACAAGGAAATAGGAAATGAACTGAACAGATATTTTACTCAAGTATTTGTAACGGAAAAAACAAATGGAATGCCCCATGCAGAAGTAAAAACAAACTCTGAGTTCCTAGATTTTAAATTAGAAGAGTCAGATGTACTTCAACAACAATATTTATTTCCAGAGCACATTTTCATACAAAAAATGTAGCTCAAAGTGCTTTATAAGATGTCAAAGAGAAAGTTACAAGAAAAGAAAAAAACTAATAAGATTAGGTAAGAATATTAATGAATAAGTAACAAAGAAAAAAATCCATGCAATATTTATAAACATAGATATATAATTAGTAGAAGGGTACCATCCTTATATACAATATCGTAATGTAAGTCTCTAAAGATAAGTCTGGTAATAACATCAGATGGCTGGGAGTACAGAAATAACAAAAAACTCCAGTTAAGCTGGAGAAAAAGACAAAATATACAGGGGTTCCAAGGCAAGTAAGACCTCCCAGTCTTCAATGGGTATTCTCCTTTACATACTGTAGCTGTTGAAATGTTGTAACCCTGATGGTGCAGAAGAATAGGGAAGTACATGTTTTGCAAAGTGCTGTCTCTCTAAATGTCTTACAAAATTAGCTCTAGCTGAATTGCATAGCCTAAGCTGGGTTGGAAGCCTGAGACTATGGATATGCCGACAGTTCCTAATATCTAACGATGACCGTGTACTTCTCCAATACTGACCTGATGTGTCATCTTAAGCTGCTTGCAAACTCTGCAAGACCTCAGATTGAACTGCCATACTTCTTCTTTTTCTTTAGTAAACAAACTGGTATAAATTTGAGCTAGTTCCTTCTTTCTTTAGACTATCTGATCTAACTGTCAGTTGAACTGGCTGACAGGGGCTGCATAATCTCTTTCTCACCAAGAATAAAGAAATGGCTTTTTTTTACTTTTTTATTGGTGTCTGCCTGCTGTTATCTCGACTTTCGTCCACACTATCTACGAATATCAACCAGTAACTAGTACAATCTCCACCATATCATTATCCCTATGCAAATATTTAAAGCCAAAACTCATAACTCATGTAGTTCTTATCTTTCCTTCTCTCTTTTCCTATCACTTTCATCTGAAACAGTGGATGACTTAATCACACATCTGGTAGTTGCTTGATCTCCACACTCTTCGTTGCTTTTTTACACCCTGTGAGGGTTTGTGCTCAAGAATACTCACCAATGGACTGACACTTCCTGAATTATGCCCCGTGCTGCGGAGATAGTCACTGACCACAAACAAGTGGATCATGCAGATATTAAGTACGAGAGTTAAAAATAGCCTTCAGTTTAATTTGAAAAGCTTGCCTGTTTCCTTAAGGATCTTAATTCCTGCAAACTTTTTCTGTCATCTACAATCACTATAGTTGTAGTGATGTTCAAGCAAAGGTGTGTTTAGAAAATAACATCTCCATACCCAATGAATTGTCTTTACTTTACTACATCTAGAACATTTCTATCAACCTTTTTTCCTCTTATTTATAGATAGCTTCCTATTTTAAGTACCTCTGAAATTGATTACTGCGATGCATTTTTATAAAGCTTTCCAACTTCAAGATATTAAACAACATCAGAATGCTGCTAAGGAATTGACAATGACCAGTAATTAGGAATACATCATTTCTAGACTACAGTGTACACCTGTTTGATATTATACTGCAGTATCTTCAACATTTTCTGACTGATAAACAAAACTATTAATTCCAAAACCCCAGATTATCTGTTATCATTATTATCTTCCCTTTATTGATATTGAAGTATCAATAGAATATGCATAATTTTCTGAGCTAAACACAGTTTTCTATTAAGCTATCTTCCTAAATGCTGATTTATACTTTTGCATCAAGTATACGCTGTAGGCTATGTTGTTGAAAGCAGTTTATTCTTTTGTGCCGCACTACACATACATGTCTGAATGCGAGTTTGTGGTGTTTTTAGTACACTAGAAAAGTGAATGATCCATTTCCTTCCATAAGTGAACGTATCTTTCCGTCATAGTTTCCTCCTTTTTCATACATTCACTGAATTCAAAAGTGATGTTTGCGAATATTTCACGCCACCAATTGCTTGTCATCTGATTGTCTTTGTAGTGTATTGATGAGGTATTATACTGTATAAATGTATATATGTTCTAACTTATTCAACAAATCTTTTTTTGATCTGCTCTATGTTTACTTCAGAATAATGAAACATGAACATATGCACATTTCAGGAAGTACCTAGTTACCAGACCAAAACAATTAAAGTCGCTGGGATCTACATAGGGTCCGCAGAGCCACATTTTTGAGGATATAAGCGTCAGGCTATTGTGTATCTACCTCATAGGCTACATGGCCTTCAGTGTAGGTACACCGTAGGCTCGACAAAGAAGTATAAATCAGGCTTCACAGTCATATTTAAATGAGTTTTCTCCAATCACACAGCAGAATTGTAGAATGGGAGAGGGTAGAGTAGAATATGTTATAGTAAAATTTAGAAATGTTAAAGGGCTTACAGAAATGATGTAATATGCCAAATCCATGTCAATTGTTCCATCCAACCCTGTCACATTCCTTTTCCTTAACTAGAGATAGCAATACTTCGAGGTAATCATATGACAAAGATATTATGTTGATCACACAACACAATGTTGGATAGCGATTGGATTGTCTGCCCATAATCAATCTGGTCTGATCTTGTGAAACTAACAGGATCACAATTCTGTTTTTTTTATGTGTACTATTCCAGCAAGAAGATGATAAAAGAGAATTTAAGAAATCTCAGGAACACAAAATGAGTAATAATTGAAAATTAAACGGAAATAGGAAATGAACTGAACAGATATTTCACTCAAGTATTTGTAAAGGAATAAATAAATGGAATGCCCCATGCAGAAGTAAAAATAAACTCTGAGTTCCTAGATTTTAAATTAGAAGAGCCAGATGTACTTCAACAACAATATATATTTCCAGAGAACATTTTCATACATAAAATGTAGCTCAAACTGCTTTATAAGATGTCAAAGAGAAAGTAACAAAAAAAGAAAAAAATACAGTAAGATTAGGTAAGAATACTAATGAATAAGTAACAAAGAAAAAAATCCAAGTAATATTTATAAACGTAGATATATAATTAGTAGAAGGGTACCATCCTTATATACAATATCGTAATGTAAGTCTCTAAAGATAAGTCTGGTAATAACATCAGATGGCTGGGAGACAACAACAACAACAACATATATTTATATAGCACATTTTCATACAAACAGTAGCTCAAAGTGCTTTACATAATAAAGAATAGAAAAATAAAAGACACAATAAGAAAACAAAATAAATCAACATTAATTAACATCGAATAAGAGTAAGGTCCAATGGCCAGGGGGGACAGAAATAACAAAAAACTCCAGTTAAGCTGGAGAAAAAGACAAAATGTATAGGGGTTCCAAGGCAAGTAAGACTGCCCAGCCTTCATTGGGCATTCTCCTTTACATAAATGCTGTTAAGTTATTCCTCATTGCTTCCAGGCTTTGTCTCAGAGGATTCAACACATTGTGCCTTGTGACAAGTTGGGTTATTAGCTTTCATGCAGACATCACAGGTGGCTGCACGGTGCCTCGATCAGGTTGTGGTGGCACAAAATGGCAACACAGAAAAACCGCAGAAGAAAGCACAGAAAAGTAGAGCTTAGTAAAGATTGCAAACCCTTGAACAGCTGGATAATTGTATGCCTATATAGTCTATTAGGAGTACATCCAAAATGTAATTAAAAATGGCCAAATTAAAGTAATGTGTTTTAGCAGTTTTTTAAACTACTATTTGAATATCTACGGTTACGACTTGAAGTATAGGAGGACAGGAACTTCAAAATATAGGATTATTTACAGCTTTACACAACATTAGTAGTGTATTAAAGTCAATTCTAAATGTCATGAGTAACCAATGCAACAACACTAAAACTGGTGAGATGTGCTGAGATTTTCTTTTTCTAATTAAGATTCTTGCTGCTGCGTACTGCATTAATTGATGTCTTTCTTATGTAATCCTAATAGAAGTGCTTTATAGTAATCAAGCCAACTAAAAACAAAAGCATGAATGAATCAAGCCCTCTGACACACTGAAGAATACTAAACTCTGAATAACCATTTGCACTAAATGAAATAAAAGACATCATCCATAAAATCTTACCAGGCATATTTAAGCAGTCACTTTAATGGAGAAGCACCTGAGGACAGGAAAGCTGCAAATGTGACTGCAGTCTTCAAGAAGGGAGACTAAATGGTTCCTGAAAATATAGACTATTAAGTCTCATTTCTGTGTCATACAAAATTGTGGAAATTATAATAAAAATAAATTAGCAAAGTACTTATATGAAAATAACATTCTGAATAACAGCCAGCATGGGTTTTGAGAGGAAGATCTTGCCAAACCAATCTTCTAGATTGTTTTGAACAGGCAACTGCAATAGTTGCAAAGCACAGAACACAATTTACTTAGACCATCAAGAAACTTGTTCGACTGAATGGACTCCTCTTCTTTGTCAAATTTTTTATGTTTTTATTTTATGGCAAATGCAAAGTTCCATCATGTCCCCAGTCACACAAAAGGGTAAAGGGAGTGTCTAATGGTCTTATTGAGTAAGTAACAAGGGGAATAGTGTAGCACACAATCAGTAACACATTTCTCACTTCCACCCTTAAAATGATGGAGGTTGTCCTCAAGCACCAATATATTCGCTTCCTTTATATCTATTTGTGACCAACCTCTGCCTCCCTAGCCGTTATATAAGAAGTGCATGAAGTGAGGGTTCTTTTGAGAGACGGCTACATAAGAGGGATGATACCTCATTAGGAAAGCTGTAGTGGAGGAGTAACCACTATGCTACAGTTGAATTTTTGTTAATTTAGGCATTGTAATGTTATTTATTTTTTGCATTAAATGGGACATCCTGTGGGTACACCAACCCTTTATGTGCCTTCCAGTGTACAAAAATATGGACCTATGTTTTTTTTTTGTAATTTACTAGAACCTAAATGATTTTGTGTTATATGCTATGCTGAATTATATTCATTATTGCTCTGTACATAATTTCATGTGTGGTCTGTGCAAGGTTGTATAAAAAATAAACTTGAATATGAAAAGTGGCTGAGCAACACAATGCTTCTAATGATTATTACTGAAGACCAAATGGCACATTTTACTTTTTTGGGTCCTAATATTTTTCATTTTTTATATTTTAATAATGCATACATTTTAGAGAACTCCCAGGTTTACTTCTTTTTATAGTTTTATTGAATTTATAGGTCACACTATAATAAGTTAAACACAGTTCAGTTAAAATATTGACCATTACAATAATCCAGAAATTTGTGTTTAAATTAAAGTGTGCTAAATGATAATCAACAACCAACACCCATCCCCTCTGTAATTTAGAGAGTGATGTGAACAGAAATCCCAATGTGAAATAGTTCCTCGGGTATAATAGAACAGAAGAGAAACAGACTACAGGCAGTGGCCTGGGCTGTTTGTTTTAGCAGCAGACCCCCGTGACTCTGTAGTTAGGATATAGCAGGTTGGATAATGGATGGATGGATGTATTAAACAATTTTTATAGATTCTGAAAGTATTTACCTAATATTACTTCCTCATACGTCCCAGGGTGATTCACACATGAATAACACAGCCCAGGTAAAAGAAAAAAATGATTAAGGCAGCCATGAATGTCATAGTTACTTTCATTATTTCTACAAGAAAATGACTTAACAGCATCAAAAGTCAAGTTTAAATTAATAAGAGTTACTGTATGTGTTTTTGCATTGAATATTCAAGGTGAAATTACAAGCATGCTGTCAGACAATACAAGTAAATGCATCACAGATATACAGTATGATAATGCAGTCTTATTGGTGGTGCAGATAATTCAGTCTTAGTCACAGGTTGTGCACAATATTATAGATTTTATTATTTAAAGTCTAATTGTATAACTAGTATGTGTGTGTGTTTTACATTTTAATCTTTATTTGTTCTATGTGAATATATTACGGAAGTTCCATGACATTCAAACACACGTTTCTGAAAAGGAAACTTTTAAACAATTTAAATATGTAATCATAAACCACACTTAATTGTCTAGAGTAAGCCATGTCTCCAAAGAGGCACTCTATAGAAAAAGACAAGTTTTGCATTCACAATTTAACCTCTTGACTACGAAAGTAACGGAACAGCTTATCTGTAAATCGTGACATCATTTTTATGAACACGGATTAATGTGCAGTAAGATCTTAGTCTAACAAATCCACAAGCAGGAATTCTGCAATGCAATAATACTAATTAACAACACAAACGGAGATAAAAAATTGATGATCATAAAATATAACTGACACATTTAGAGAGTACTATAAGTTCTTATATTCTACTCAGTTTGAAGAAAATAAGACACCATCTAATGAGTTTCTTGATTCATTAGAGATACAACAGCAAGATGTTCTTAGTGATGCAGAACTGGATAAACCTCTGACACTTTCATAATTACTAGATTTTATAAACTCGCCTCAAAGTGGGAAAGCAGCCAAGCCTGATGGCTACCCAGTGGAATTTCATAAAAAAAAATTCTCAAATAAGTTAGCGCCACTATTATTAGTAACATTTATAGACGCTAAAGACCAACAAAATCTATCTCTAACTTTTCGCCAAGCATTAATTTCCATCTTTCCTAAGAAGAACAGGGACCAATTATAATATGCATCATACAGACCAATCTCTCTTCTGAATAACATTGTTAATATACTCTCCAAAGTTCTAGCCAGAAGGACTGAAAAAGTGCTTCCTTCTGTAATATCACAAGAACAAACAGGATTTATTAAAGGCAGACATGTAAATTCAAGCCTTCAATGTTTGTTTAACGTAACATATTCACCCATTATTTCTAACACCCCAGAGATCTTATTATATTTAGATGCAGAAAAAGCATTTGATATGGTAGAATGGGACTATCTATTCACCACATTACACAAATTTGGGCTTGGTGCGAGCATGGATCGAACTACTTCATACTAGTCCAGGAGCCTCAGTTATTTCAGATAATGTCAAACTAGAATGTGGTACTCAACAAGAATGCCCCTTATCGCCTTTACTCTTATTGGCTGTATATTTTCGTGATTTTCAGAGAAGGACATGAACAGAAAATTAAACTATATGCAGATGGCATGGTACTTTATATATCAGACCCACAAAATTCTGTGCCAGCAGTCCTAAAAGTATTGGCAGATTTTCAGAGGATATCTGATTCCTTCAGTGTGTTTATTAGCTTTTTCTGTTTTGTCATTATCACCAGAATTGCTAATGATTTTGATGCAAGGTTCTTTTTCTAGTTATTGTACTTTAATTGATTTAATGGTTGCTAACTTACAAGGCCTTCAGCATTTTTAACATTTCTGCTAAATTTTTGGTAACTTATTACATTTGTTTCAAAACAGACCCCTAACTGATGTTGACTCGGTTATTTTGGCCTCATTTGCAAGTCACTTTGAATAAAAGCATCTGCTAAATGAATAAATATGTAAATTTAAACTGGTGGTCTGTCTAGGGTTTGCTCCAACCACTCACGACCTGCGAATGACATAATCTGAGTTCCAACTCAAAAGTACATCTTTCTTTTGTTATCGACAATGGCTGGATTTTGGTACCAGCTGTGCCTCATTTTCTAATGCCACTGTTAAACACAGTTAAATATGGTGGTTCCCAACTCAACATTTGACTGCTCTCTTTTTGTCATTACAACTGCTGTAGAAGACTGGCAATGTATTACATGTTGATTTCGACTTGCAAGTAAGAATTTGATTATACTCTGTACACATGACAAAAGTGACCCTATAAACCTATAATAACATTATTCAACTATATAACACTTGTGGGGGCAACATTCTAACACAGAAAATTTATTGAGATATTGTAAACTAAAAAGTTTGACTGACATGTTATCTTAATTGTAATTATCTTAACCTACCCTATTTATATCAGTGCGGAAAATATGTCTTATGATAAATAATTGGGAATAATGTAATTTTCAGTACAATGAAAGATAAAAATCATTTTCAGAATTTTGAATGTATGAATTCAAATCTAAAATAATCAAGCTAGGCCTTTACTAACCTTTTATTAATATATCAATATGTAAGAGAGACCCAGACTTTGCAATGGGTTTTATGATCATGATTCTTCAAAAAGAATAGCATGGCTATTAAGATGAAACATACTGAATATAGAATAGAAAGTCCTTGATTCACTATAATGTGAACTGTTTTAATTTTTATTTTATTTTATTGTAGAATCAACCCTCAACAGCACGCAGCATTTCCTACAACCTTCGCTGTCACTTCCCCTACCTCTTTATATCGTAAATCACTCTTGTGGCAGACTGAAGATTTAAGTGCCAGCTTATGTGAAAATTAAGAAAAAAGTACTAATTAATTGCAACACAAAAACTGACTTCATCAGTTTTAACGCCAAAAGATGCCGACGGAAGAAGAGAAGAAGCGGGCTGCTAGGGTGGAGAAAAGAAGAGCTGTTCAGGAAGCAGCAAGCACATCAACCTCTGAGCAAATGAATGGTAAACATACAGAGAAAGAGTATGAAAACAATAAATCAAGTGTATTCACTGCACGTTATCGTGTAGTACGCCGTTACTGGTATCATCATATTTAATGATGACACCACAGCAATTGGACTAATTAACACATTAACAATAATATGCACCAGAATGAGATGAGGAAACATTAGCTAACAATAACCTGGTAGTAATGTTCACCAACACTAAATATGTCACAGTCAGCCACAAGAGTGGTAGAGAGAATACCACGCCATTTACTTACAATTAAAACTATTATCTTGCACAGATGCGTTGAGTAACAGATTTTAGTAATCTGGCTTGAACCAACAACACTGAAAAAGGTAATAAAATGTATATGTTTTCTTATGTGGCACAGGGGATGTAGATGGGTAATTGACACCATGTGAATGTGTACTGCTGCACTACAGAAGAGTGTCCAGAGTGGTGTTGTTAACCATGTCTTACATTAACACAAAATGCTTTTCTAAGAGTTGTGCTTAAAAAAAAGTAAAAAATCAAACTAATCATATTGCCATCTTCAGCAGTGCTATTACACAGCTCTCTATCTCTATATCTCTGCAGCCTTTGAAAGACCAGATGAAAAGCTCCAAGTAATCATGGAAAGCTAAAATTGCATTCATTAATCGAATACTGTCCATTATCACCATAGCTGAGTAAAGATGCATATTTACATTACAGTTATAACATTCTTATATATAGTTTAAAGCTTTTGTCGATACTGTATGACATATTGTAATATTGCACTACTAGTAGGTCCTGCTTTATTGTTGCTTATTAATTTTTAATTGTATTGCTGTGGAATTTTGCCTTTATAAAGCTGCTTTATAGCGCCCCACGTGTACAGTCTTATCTGCACATGGTCAGCTTCTTCAAACACAGAGACTTGCCATCTCAGCTTAAGCAGACAAAATGGTTAAGTTACACCTGTGCCAATCACCAAAGCAGGTGCCCACTCACCACACTGCTTTCTTTTGAAGACGTCTCTTCTCAGCTGCTAAACCTGTGAGAATATGGCAGCCACCGGCACAAGGTGCTCTAATCACTATACCTTGAATATATTATTATAAAGATTCCTGTGCTTGTCATTTTGGTTTGTCTACACTACAGTTACTGTTAACTATATTCTTTATATGAGTGTTAGGTGTCTGCTTTATAGTGCCCCATGTGTACAGCCTCACCTCACGTAGACAGCAGCCTCAAGCAAAGAGACTCACTAGCTCAGCGCAAGCAGACCAACCGGTTGTCTTCAGATCAGAGTTACACCTGTGCCAATCACCAGGTGCCCACACACCAGACAGCTTTGTATTGAAGACATCTCTTCTCTGCTGCTAACCCAAGTGGGATAATGGCAATCACGAACACAAAAATAATATACCTCAACCCAATTAAACAGTATAAAATCATTATTATAAAGCCAAATTAATAAAAGCCCAGTAAAACCTATAGTAGCAAAAGCAGGCAATATAATTTGAAAGGAGACTTAAAAGGTTAGGAAATGTATGAGAAATGAATAATAAAAAGACCACTTGGTTACAAACATTCTACATAATTTGAACGTATACTGGGAGACTGAAATAGATTTACAAGATTTAAAAACATAATGTTAACATAACATTAACAAAATATGTGAATGAAAACAAATTTTTTATATCCGTAACATTTTTAAAATGTAATTTTTCTAATTAAAAAGACTCATAGTGGGCTCTAAAACATTCTAGTAGTCCCCCAGTTCTGTTTGTCTGTCTATTGTTTTTGTAATTGCTGAAGATTTTGCCATAAATAGCTCAAATAAAATGCTCTTAATTTGTAAGAAAGATCATTGTCTACTTTTCTTACTTCTGAAACAGAATTCAATCGTATAAATTGAGAACACAAGCATGAGGCCACTTTCAATTCAAGTTGTGCACAAAACGTAAAGTGGAGGACTTCGAAAGACAACACTCATTCATAAAAGTTAAGGGGGAGCTTTGGCTCAGACATACAGTATAACTGATTTGAAAATCTTGAAGTGACTCGTTCTCTCTTAAGAAAATAAGATGGCTACAGTTTTGTTAGGTCAATTATTCTTAGATGCCAGGCTGGACATGATGATAACAATGAGTACAGAAAGCTGTTTGATGAACAGAATAAGCCATAGATCATTTGTCCTGAGTAATGAGGCTCATCAATGGATACTGATACAGGAAGCCTAAACATAAAATAACAAACACATTTTGAATATTCTAATACAGATATCACCATTACAAGCTTTCCATTTAAGGCTTCACATGATAATTTATTGTGGGAATGAATAATTCAGTGTATTTCAGTTTATGTGGTCCAATACACATATCTCCACTTTTATGACTTGCCTGAAAAAATAAGAATATAAAACGCAATGTGCCATAACATTAAAGTATAATGGAAGTAATTTTCACTGTGGAATGTATGAGTGAGATAAAGTTGTGACAGGCAAAAGTTTACAATTTGAAAAACACTTGTAGATGAAAGGTTCATTTTTATATTTTGATCATACTATGCTTTATTCCACATTTCATTTTTCCTAGGGTTTTTTGAAAAGATAAGAGCTTGAAAAACAGAAGGAGTGACACATATGGATCTTTGAACCTGGTTAAAGAGCAAGGATGCCACAGCTCTAATGTTAATGGTATTCAAAGTCCAGTTATATAGTTTAAACTGGTAAAATGCCTTAAAATCTGTGGTTCACAAGATTGCATTTTTACATGAGATCAAAAAAGGATCCATTCCAGCCACTCGCTCCCTTTGTATCTCTCAGTTAAGTAACCTACTAAGCCTGATTTTTTAAACCAATAAACAAAGCCAGTTCACAAGGATGAAGATGTCAGGTAAATGCTATAAGCATATGAAAATCAGACCTGTCACTCCCCAGTCACCAAGGACATCTGAGGACATTGAACACATGCTCCCCTTTGTGGCTGAAAGTGTCATTTAGAACGCTCCGTTTATTAATTGTGATTCACTAGATTGACTTGGACATGACAATATTAGACTGATTTGGGACAGGTAGTACTTACTCAGTTATACCATCAACATGAAGCAGAGAGTCAATGCATATTTGAATCTATTGTATTTAATCATGTTTTATTGACAGTGCCTCTGAAATCCCAAGCAGAATTTATGTATAATTTATGTAGAAAAGGCAAGCAAAATATACTATCAATTTAAAATCATGACTGTAAGCACTTATAAAAAATATATATAGAGAGAGAGATTAATGCAGTTTGCTGTTCCAGAATGAATCAGTTCACATAATTTAGATTAATAAAGTGTATAGCTTTAATCATGTGCAATTTGTGTGCCCCACACACGTTAGACAGGCTGACCTTGTGGCTAAGGTGCTGCATATTAAGACACACGTTGCAGCATAAATCCCCGCCACTACCAGCTCATTGTGTGATCCCAATGGATTTATTTAACCTGACAACACTTTAGCTATATACAGAAATCTAGCACTTGCATCCCTTTGCAATACACTTAATGTACTTTGAATAAACATATTCAGATAAAGAGACTGGTGTAAACTAAAGATACCTGCATGCAGAGCAGCCTGCTGTCCTCTGCAGCTCCTTTTGTTTGTGTGTTACTGTAAATTACACTGGACAGGTACTCCACCTTGTGTTTGGAAAGGGAATTTAAAATTGCAGAGTAATCTGAGCAGTTTCAGAAATTACTGTAACAAACTGTAGGTGACCTCTTTTTAATAAAACAGTGACAATCAAATCAGTTTGGTTCAATTACATGCACAAGGTAAAGTCAAATTTATACACAAACGGCCAAAAGTTTTAGAACAATGCAGTTTTTCCAGTTTTTGCTCAAATTTAATCAGTTGTACTGCAATGAATCTCCTAAGATGGTGAAAATTTAAACCTCTGGCAGTTTAAAATTTAGGCTTGCAAAATCTGAAAAAAGGAAAATATCACAATATTACAAATGGGCCTTCTTCAGGGAACAACTAATAAGCTACAACCTACAAATATTCGACAGTAATTAAAGTAAATTAATTCTTGCAAGTTGATGCAAACAATTTGCACAGGTGTCCCAATTGTTGTTGATTACTTAAAAACCAACTGTCTGTCTTAAAGCAGAGTTGGAAGAGACTGAGTTACTAATCCTAAGCCTAACTCTGAGTGAACACGATTGCAAATGGGAAAACTTTCCTGTTTGGCTCTCTGTTATTTTTCAGTCAGTTAAGAAAATAAAGACACAAACGCTGACTTATAATTACAAGAAGCAATTAAGGAATCTTAGCATGCGAGTGATAAAATTAAGTCAAAGGAAAATAATTAGATTCTTTAGATTAAAAAATTGGATTCTAATGTAATAATTGTATGGATAACAACTGCAGTCATATATGGAGTTTGTCACTCCTTCATATTTTGAATCTCAGTAATAACATGAAATTATTTTAGCTACTTTAAGTAAAAAGTAACTAAGTAAACTGAAAGTAAAAATCTAATGTAGAATTAGATTGAGGGCAGTCCACATACTTTAAATGCAAGAAAAGATGGGGAATAATTGCAAATCCAACAAATACGAAAGTTATGTCATACATGCGCATGGGAGATAATATAAGGGCTTAAATACTTGCATTTCACTCCTGGACCAGGGGTTAGCCCTGTCATCTAACCTTTCCTCCTTTTCCCCTACAGAACAACAGGAGATACCTCAGCCTACTCCCCTTTCCAGTCCTCATAAGTTGCCTTCCAATATCATAACTTCCTCTTCTACCCCTGAAGATCCCGCCTTTCACTAACATCATTTCCTCTTCTGATTCCCAGGATTCCATGGTTAAGTCTACATCACTTTCTAGACCTGCCTCTTCCTGTCTGTTATATATCAGCCATAATTTAATAATATAATAGTATACCAGGTGGATTCACAAACCCTCTTCTTTGTCCCTGTGTTTATTTTACAGTGGCGTAGTCGGCAGGATTGTTCCAAGATGACTGAAGAACAAAACCTGAATTTGGTCGTCACCAATATGCCTGCAGAACTATAGAGGCTGAAAGCACAGCTGGGCGCATCAGCTTGCTGAATTAGAAGTAAGAGCTCAGGTATGAGTTACTGTCCAACAGGACCAGAGACAGGCTCCTTCCCAGGTCCTTGGGACAAACATACTGACACCATTCCTGAAAGGTGAGGCTCAGCGAACCTTATATGACATGGGAGAGGAGGCTGCTGCAAATTATTACATTCAAAAGCAGAGGACATGAAGTGATACAGTGTGTCCATGGACCAGCAGGCAAGGCTTTGCAGAGAGTAGCAGTTTGACCCAGAGCAGCCAATTTGCCCACAAGCATACAACATCTGGGGTAAGGCAGGAAGTTAGCTAAGGCCAGATGTAAACAACTCCAAGTAGGTCGTCGAACAAGTGGCTTGTGATCCTTTATTGAATTCCCTGTCTGATTACCTTACCCAGCAAATCTGCCATCGGGCATATAAAATATGGATGCTTTGGTAGAAACCGTGGAATGTCACTGCATGGCTAACCAATCCGAGTGTGCAGAAAAGTCTACTTGCAAACCTGGAAGTGACGTATTACCCATCAGGAGCCCAACCGCCACAATATGGAGCCTACAGTCAAACCTAAAGAAAAGTGCAATCCCGTTCCCTGCTGCTACAAGTGCGGTGAACCAGGATACACCATTCCCAACTGCCCACAGATTACGGAACCATTGGACTGCAGTTGGGTAAATGGATGAAGATATTGTGCACTTGCTAACCCTTTGTCTTGTCCTTGTATGGGAGTAATGGTGGTGAATGGGTTTAAGGTAGAAGCACAATTTATTCCCTCAGCAACATTCCTACTGTCGCTTGCCAATACATAAAGAAAAGACCAATCTGACCTGTACTCACAGGGAAATTCGATGGTACAGGTCTGCCACCTGCGCAATCAATAACAATGACACCATAAAAACTGTGATAATAGGATGAGACTGATCTAAAATCAAAAGCAGTTTAACACACATCAATCCTTCACTCCAAAAGACCTAGTTATGGATGGAAATGATCTTCTCCAAGCTTTCTCCACACTGTATGACCAGCCGGCAACAAGAGGTAATGTCGCAACTCATTGCAATGGAGCAGAAGCCGAGATGTCTCTGCCAGGAATATCATCAACTACTGGCGAGATAGTATGGTCTCCAACTCCACCCATTGTCATTAGCCTTGACCCGCTTACATCTCTTGATTTTTAATTTAGGCAAACATCGGCCTCCTTTACAGAGGAGCAATGGAATGATGATTCTCTCAAATTTGTAAAAAATGCAGTAGTCTCTATAAACTGCCAATGCATGAATGTTCCCATGCCTAATGAACTCCACTTTGTCATTAACAATGACTTCTTATATAGAGTAACTGAGCACAAGGGGAAGGTGAGGTCACTGATGTTAGTCCCACAGACCTTCTGGTGGCAAGTATGCGAGTTGGCACACACACACCTCCTTGGCGCCCACTTGGGAGTCGACAAGATGCTAGAGAGAATCAAACTCTGTTTTTATTGGCCGGGGGATAATGAGGAAGTCTGTCATTTCAGCACTTTTTGCTGGGTTTAGCTGCTAAAGCCATGGAGGGAAGGGAATTTAGACCCTTGCCCAGGTCAGCCCAACTCTCATTACGTTCAGAAAGTGACACTTAACTTCGGCCCCAGTGTGATGCCCATTCAAAAACAGGAGTTCAAAGCAGTTATACTGTCAGTCCCGGAGATAGTAAGCGAAAGACCAGGCTGGATCACCCTGATTGTGCAAGACATAATCATTGAAACTGGGGTGATAGTCAGGGAATGCCCCTATCATCATATGGAAGCAATAAAAAAGCAGAAATGGAACTTGAGATCAAGAGAATGTTGGATCTAGCTGTGATAGAGGAGAGTTCTTGGTCCAGCCCTATAGTTTTGATCCATAAGCCAAATGGGAGTTGGAGTGCAATGACTTCTGTTGGTTTAATTAAGTGTCCCAAAGGATGCATATCCTATGCCCCATGTGGACGGTGTCCTTGAGAGGCTGTGGAATGCAAAATGCTTTACCACACCTGACATGACAAAAGGGTATTGGCAAGTTCCTTTAACAGATTCCACAAAGGCAAAAACCATGTTTAGTACCCCTAGTGGCCACTGGCAATATCGTATTTTTCCATTTGGATTGCACCAGACACCAGCAACATTTCAACATCTGGTGGATAAAGTGCTACGACCCCCACAATTCCTATAGTACCGCCTACCTGGATGGCGTCATCATCTATTCCGACACATGGTAGAGACACCCAGGGAAGGTTCAAGCTGTACTCCATACACTTGGTAAGGCCAGTCTTCAGATTAAATCCAAGAAATGCTTCTTCGGATTAAATGAGGCCAAATATTTAGGCTACGTGGAGGGCAGAGATATGGTGAAACCACAGTGTTCCAAAATGGCCCTTTCTGAAAACCAAGAGGCAGGTCCAAGCCTTTCTCGGATTAGCAGTGTACAACCAACGGTTCCTGCCCCAATTCTCAGAGAGAGCGGAGCCCTTGATAAATCTGACAAAGGAAAGGGCTCCAAAATCAGGTGCATGTGATAAGCATGAAGACTCTACATTTCATGACCTGAAGTAAGCCCTAAAGTTGGTACTTGTTTTGATCACTCCAAACTTTTCTATTTCTTTTATTCTTCAGAGTGACGCTTCGGGCACAGGCCTCAGATCCATTTTGATCTAAAGCATCAATGGTGTCAAACTCCCAGTCATGTTCCTGAGCTTGAAACTGCTGGTCAGGGAATCCAGGTGGAACAAGAAGCTTTGGCCATTAAATGGACAGTACCGCAACTGATATACTATCTCCTAGGCTGCGAGTTTACCTACCCTTGTCACCCACCATGCTGCTTTACAGTGGATGGTAGTGCACAAGGAGACAAACCCATGAGAAATAAGGTGGTTTTTGGACCTACAATTTATAAGTTTACTATCTCTGTCAAAGTCAATACTAATGTTCTTTCTCAGGTTCACAACCTCTCAATGCTGACCGCCCAATCCGATGGGTCTGGACCCGGGAGGTGGGATGGGGGGGTGTCACACACGTGTGCATGTGAGACAGTTTACGGACTGAAATACCTGAATTTCTTCACAGAATCAGGGTTTGGTGCTGTCCTCAAACTTTTTCTCCTTTTCCCCTCTAGAACAACAGAAGATACTTCAGTATATTCCCTCTTCCACACCTCAGAGTTCTCCCTCCAATATTGTCACTTCCTCTTCCACCCCACAAGATCCCACCTTGCCATGACGTCATTTCCTCTTCCAGATCCAAGGATTCCACCCATGATGTAAACTTGTTCAGTTCTGCTTGAAGCTCATGTCTGTAAAGACCTTCAATTGCATCTGCATTCTTTCAAGTATGCTGGGTGGATCCCCAAAACTTTTTCTTTGTCCATTTGTTTATTTTATTGTTAGCAAAATTATAACAATCAGATTTAATGATGACACAGTAGTAATTGAACTAATCAACAAAGCAACTGGAATGCATACAGGAAAATGACTGACTAAGAAATATTTGTCATGACAGCAACCTAGCAATAAAGGTCACCAAGACAAAAGAAATTAGAGTGAACTACAGGAGATGGACAAAGATTCCATTACAATTTGCTCATTCAAATTCAACAATTAACTTCCACAAATTTGTGAGCAACAGACTTTTTAAGGATCTACAGTAGGTCAGGGGTAGGCAATGTCGGTCCTGGAGAGCCACAGTGGCTGCAGGTTTTTGTTCCAACCCAGTTTCTTAATGAGCAGTCAATTATTGCTGATGAAGCACTTATTGCTTAATTGATAGTTTGATGCTTCATTTTAGTGGTCTTCCTTGTTAAGTTTTAATTAATCCTTTAATTGCTTATTTCAGTCTTAAACAGCTGCATTCAGTGGCTCCTTTTTAGCAATAAGATATAAATGACAAAGCAGCCAGCAGTTCTCCATCTAGCTTGTTTCCATTTACATTTATGTGTTCATAATGCACTATTTGATTTAATAAAATACTTAGTAGAAAAATGTGACAGACTGAAAATGATCACTTTTAGGCTTCAAATCATTTGGACGATACCCTTCGAAAGGAAAAAATCTACAAAATAAGAACCTAACATTGTAGACTAACAAGCCATAAAACTAAATAAGGTCTGAGAGTGGCAATCATTGGTTTTTAATGAAGCATCTGGGTTTGAATGAAAACCTGCAGCCGCTGTGGCCCTCCAGGACCAAATTTGTCTACCCCTGATTTAGCTTAAGCCAAAAAACACTGAAAAAAGGTAAATAAATGTATTCGCTTTGTAACGCATCTGAGGTGATGCAGGATGGGTAATTAAATTCTGATTTTACTGCTGTGTTATAGAAAAGTGCCATTACGATATGGCACATTAACACAACCAAATGGACAAAAAAGACTGTTCTCACAGTTGTGGTCAAAAAAGTCTTATTTAACATATTACCATCTCCTACCATGCTGTCATGAGAAGTGCATTCACACATATACAAAATCCAGTCTCTTCAGACCAAAAGTACTAAGGAGTTTGAAAATGTTAAAGCACTAAAAAACATATCATGATTAAAGTGATGGTGGATGTGGATGTCTTTAATGCTGGGCTATTGTTATACCTTTTCTAAACCCACCATTTTTTTTTTGGGAAAATATCAGTCTGGACACTTTGATATCATCAAGCTTAGATAACCTGCTTGCTGAACAATGCAATCCCATTGGCTGGATATAGATATGAATCATTAAATCTGAGTAATCAGGCTCATTAGTGCATGTTGAGACATTACAACTGCTCAGGGAACCTGAAGGGACACAATCAAACCATTTTTGCTTACTCTTGCTCAGATATCACTGTTACGTGCCCTGAATGATTTATAGCAAGACTAAATAAATCAGTATATTTCAGATTACGGAAGGCACGGTGGGGCAGTGGGTAGCGCTGCTGCCTTGCAGTTAGGAGACCCGGGTTCACTTCCTGGGTCGTCCCTGAATGGAGTTTGCATGTCCTCCGAGTGTCTGAGTGGGTTTCCTCCGAGTGCTTGGTGTGTGTGTGCATGCCCTGCAGTGGGCTGGCGCCCTGCCCGGGGTTTGTTTCCTGCCTCGCGCCCTGTGTTGGCTGGGATTGGCTCCAGCAGACCCCCGTGACCCTGTAGTTAGGATATAGCGGGTTGGATAATGGATGGATGGATGGATTTCAGATTACTGTATATGGTAAACCACATATAGTTACTTTTTCTTTTATGAGCTGACGGAAAAAAATGAGCAAATAAAGCCCAGTATAATATTATGAGTAATATTATAACATAATGTAAATATTTTTTCATGTGACATTAATGTATGAAATAAAGATGTGACAGAAACAGAAGTTTTACATAACTCATACTTTTCTAAAAATAAAAATGCACTTAGCTGACCAGGATTTAAATTTCACATCTCATTTGGTATTTTCCCAGTGAATGCTGTAGAAGACAATGACTGACATTAGCAGACATACTGATATATGAACCTGTTTAAAATTACAAGGATGCCACGACTCAGACTTGCACTTGCATGTCCGGTAATGTAGATCAAAAAAGAGCCACTTCCAAGTATTCACTCTCTATGTGAGTCTCAGTTACCTAACCTGCTACCACTCCTTACAAGTTCAGGTCACCAGGGTGAAGATGTCAGGTAACAACTTTATTCACCCCTTGGCAAAAACTGACATTAAGAGCCCCTTTTATGGTGGTGCACTAGACTGAGTGCTTACACAGAACATTTCCCATAAAGAAAAATATTTCAAATTTCACATCCACATATGCATGCTTGTTATAACCGGCCTTTTAAATAGCAAAGAAAATTCTAGTGATGTGGGCTTTTAAATGTTTTTAGGAAGTAAAGTGACCTGCCTTTAAAATCCAGATGTTTCCAATGCCGTCAGCCACTTTCATGAAAATGCAAAAAATGTTCAGTTTTGCCATTGACTCTCTGAAGCTTCTCTTCTTTTCTGCCTGATCTTTTTTTTTTACAACTATGCAAACCACAATAATAAAACTAAGTAAAGAAAGAAGTTTCTGTTGATAAATCAAAAAAAAATAAATATTTTTATGAAATGCTGATTGGATGATAGGCTGATCAGTTTAAAAGAAGTGGGAATGCATAACTAAATGTGCAGATGGGTACAAAATTGGCTTAAATACTGGGAACAAAGGATTATGGTGAAAGATATTTTTTTTCAGAAATATGATGTTAAAAGTGGTGTCCTTCAGGGAGCTGATGCTCTTTTAACAAATGTAAGCAATCTGCATAAAAGTATAAAAATGAATGAGTTAAGTTTATAAATGATGTCAGAGGGAGCCCTGCAGTGGGCTGGCACCCTGTCTGGGGTTTGTTCCTGCCTTGTGCAATGTGCAGACCCCCGTGACTCTGTCTTAGGATATAGTGGGTTGGAAAATGACTGACTGATTACAGAGGGACCCAACAAACAGGCTTCGGAAGATTTGTGACAGATGAAATTTAATATGAGTAAATGTAAAGTATCACATGTAGGAAGTAAAAATGCTAGATTTCGATGTGCAATGGGAGCTTTGAAATTTGAAAATAACATCTAGAAGAGGGAGACAGTGTTGGTCCTGGTGGGCTGCAGTGGCTGCAGGTTTTCATTCCAATAGAATTGCTTAATTAGAAACCAATCTTTGCCAAGCTCAGGCCTTATGGCTTGTTAATCTACCACGTTAGGTTCTTATTTCGTAGATTTTTTTCCTCTCCAAAGATATTAAATTGATGTGACGCCTAAAACAGATCATTTTCAGTCTCTCACATTTTTCTCTTAAGTGTATTATCAAACCAAATAGTGTCTGATGATATAGTTATAAAGAGAACTGCTGGCTACTTTGTCATTTGCATCTGATGGCTAATAAGGAGCCAACAAGAACAGTGAATGCAGCCATTTAAGACTGAAATAAACAATTAAGGGTGGGGAACCTTAACAAGCGAGACCACTAAAATGAAGCATCAAACTGTCATTTGAGCAATAAGTGCCTCATCAGTGATAATTGACCTCCTCGGGTGGTCAAGACCTGTCTGAGGAGGACAGGAGTACATGGAGAAAATGGCATAAAAACAGCATTGCGATTGCTATGTTGTAGACACAGCGTTTAGACTTATCTTCTAGCTGCTAGACTCCATATGCCTGGGTGTGTGGTCGCCAGTGAGTCTCACAGGACCGGTGGATAGTGGACATAAGAGTTACCTCTGAGACAGAGAGGGGCCGGCAAACGGACGAAACAGGTGGGAGGTGCCAATGTGCTCACTAAGTGCCAGGCTGCGAACGCTCATCACAGAGCAGCTTTTTTTACTGGCTTCTCCTGTAGTCCCGCCCCCTTCGGGCAGATCCGCACATGTACGGTAGCAGATTGAATGTGTTAAAACAGCGGGATACCTTGGAATATTTTTGGTTCTAAAAAGCGTGTCTACACAGAAAAAAGGTTGCGAAACACTGACATACCGTATTAATTATTGTGCTGTCATTATGTATGGCTGTTCTAACTCCATAAGATATACAGGAAATAGAAAATATTAAAGCATTACAGAGATATAAAAATAAGTCAGAATTAGCATAAGCTGCCCTAATTTGGGGTGTTTATTATAAATACTGTATCATGATTGACTTCATTAGCAAGAAGTACATACAACTAATAGAGAAGAATAGTTGTCTCAAACATTTAAATTGTGTGCTTTAATTAAAAAAAAACGATTATTTTTGGATGTTTAGACATCCATTGGTTTACTCTTTAATACAGGGGTGTAATTTCCTGCATAAAATATGGTCAACAAATTTCTCTGATCAACACCCAAAAGCTTGATGTCTTGCATAACTAGACGAGTCGAACAGTATCATATTTGGGGGTTTTCTTATACCGGTGAATCAGTAGACGTCAGACTAAAACGCTTAAATGGTTTCAAAGTATAAACACAAAAAGAGTATAAAGACTGGCAAAAGTACATAATATTATAAAAACCCTGTTAATCTAATTCAAGGGCATTGTGGGCTGGAGCCAATTCCAGCAGTACAGTACAAGACAGGAATCCGCCCTGGCAAATGGAGTACCAATCAAAAACTTGTGCACTCACACGCGACCTCATATTTCATCGTGAGGAAGATATCATGCACTGTATGTTAGTATTCTGAATGTTCTTAGAGCAGGATTATCATGAAGTCGATGTGCGGCGATCGCTGTCTGCGCCTCTCAGTGCAAGAGGAAGTCAGTTTAAGAAGCGCATAGAGATTAACAACTCGGTCGAGGAACACTTAATATAAAGCATTTAATATGCTACATTAATTAATGACGGGGTTTGAGAAAATCTAGTAAATTAAACATTCATTTTAAGATGAAGTTTAGTTTGCGACATTCTACTGACAAAATAAACTATTAGAATAAAGTGGAAATGTCGACTTTAATCTCGACATAAATGGCGAGAATAAAGTGGAAATGTCGAGAATAAAGTCAACAAGATTTTTTTTTCTTCACTGTGTCCGTATTTTTTTTTTTCCATCGTGGCCCTAATACGCTTCCGTAATAAATTGCAAATTGCAGTTGTAGACAAATTCTTTATCACCTGAGATCATATAAGAGAACACATAAGTGGAATTTAATGAAAGACCACCGTTTCAAGTCCGCCGTGGCTGCGAGGTGCAGTGAACTGAGCAAATCGCAAAGTGTTCGCCGCTTCTACATTTAAAGAAATGTCCTAGACATTGTTT
Source organism: Polypterus bichir lapradei (assembly GCA_026402145.1). Taxonomy (NCBI): domain Eukaryota; kingdom Metazoa; phylum Chordata; class Cladistia; order Polypteriformes; family Polypteridae; genus Polypterus; species Polypterus bichir. Next base: position 112,250,346 of record JANRMT010062814.1, on the reverse strand, counting down.
TATAATTATTTTTTTCAGCTGCACTCGGGTCCCAATTTGGGATCCTGAGGTGGTTCGCCTTGTGGTGCGTGCGGTAAACGCGCTGTGTCAATGCAAACTCCCAATTTCCTCCTTCAGCCGATCAACAAATAAGCGGAACACGAACTTGTGAAAAGCCGTCGACCAGTGTATCAGATATGCAGATAACAAATTATGGGGGTTGTCGTGAGGTCTGTCAGAGAACTGCACACCACAGGGACGGTTTGGGAGCGATAGTGGAAATTCGTCTCATTTATATATGTTTGAGTAAGTCGATGATGCAGTGTAATGGTGTATAAATATGATGTAAACGTCTACTGGCACAATAGCGATGCCCAGGAGATGGTAATAATAAAATATATAGCGCGTGCTGTAATCAAGAAAGTGACGTGAATTTACAGAAGACCGGTGATGTTTGCAGTTTGCTGTCCTTCATACTAACTGCTTATCTGTCCTGGAACTGAGAATAAAACGTGAAAGGGCCAAAACACACTACAGCTCCCTTGATCCCGTAGTGAAATCATTTTTTCTTTAGAATAAAGAAATCAAATGCATTTTCGAAGATCATCATGACATAATACTCGCTGTATATAAAGCAAATAGAAAAAAAACAATAGCAAGCAGGAAAATAACACCTTAAATTACTTTCACGTTAAAATCGCTGTTAGCTTGGGAGAGCAGGGTACAGCACAGCGCTTTACGGTGTTGCCTCCTCGATGTAGCGCCTTGCGTGTGAAACACCAAAGCCAGTCATTCGCTGCGTGGGGTTTGTATGTTCTCTCCTATCTGTTTGGGTTTCCCTCGGAATTCTGATTTTCTTCTCATATTTTCGAGCACATGCAGGTTAGCTTGACTGGTGATTCCAAAGTGCATCATGTTAGTGTATTCGGGAAGTGGGCATTGCGATGGAGTGGCACCCCGTCCATGGCGTTTCCCTGTCTTTTGACTGGTGCTGGCATGATAAGCCATTGCCTCTTCGTGGCCGGACTTTGATTAAACAGAAATGCGTGTGTCTGTATAAAAAGAAATGCCTCAATTACATTGAAGACGCTAAAAGCTGTTACATTTTATTTAACGTCTGTTTTTAAACTGTCCCAAAAAATTAGCTGGGCCATCTTATTAAGTATGCTGGAAACTTGGAGCCATACAGGACAGATAGCTGGAGTCAATTTCTCGATTTAAACCAACCCATACTTGGTGGTCCAGTCTCTTACCATCTGATTACTTCTGGGCTGGTCGCAGACACCTGAAGCCAGTCCTTGGTATGGAAAGCCAGAAGCTGCTTAGCTGGAGACCATTAAAGTGTAAACGAGAAAAACGAGTTTGTGCGCAATGACAGCCACCAGAGTGTCCTGCTAAGCTGGTGTGCAGTTCATACCATTGACTGAAGTGCATCATATTGCCCGATGTTTATTTATTCATTTATTTATTTGACTTCAGTCCAACATGTAATGTAAACAAAAGGTGTAGTTCAATATAAAATGTATGGTGCACAAAATTAAACTTCAACCTTTACTGTTTTGCTGAAAAAATAATAATGAATCAAATTATGCAAACCAAAATCAAATTTATAACACAAGACAATCATACCAATTTGATTTCATCTGACATATGTTGCGATTTTTCAGCCCCGTCACATTATTTAAATGCTGTGTTTCAGCTTCTAAAACTTAAATGTTCCACGTCGCCGGCGTCTTGAGATACAAATGAGAAGTCAAGCATAATGAAAATTCAGTTAGCCAGTTAAAGATGACATTTTTGTTTGATTTCTCATTACATCCATAATGGTTATCACGGTACAACACCTTATCTTATTTGAGGCAGGAATGCAAATTGCCAATAAAATTCTTTAAATAAAGAACATCTTTGAATATTTTACTTTCTAAATAGTAAACATCATGTAAGACCAAACAATGATACAAGAATTTTCACACATTTCACATTATGGATTTGCAGATTATATGTAAATAAAAGAGGACAACACAAATCTGTGTTTTAATTTTGGCTTCACAGCTAGTCGTGTTATTGCTTCCCCGCACTGATTCAGTTGTTGACTGCCGTACCAATAATGCAAAGTTTGAACACTGCATATATGCATAGCTCTATATTAGTTTATTTATTGTAAAATTTCGACAATATTTAAAATAATTATAGCTAAGACGGTGATTTAGATCAGAGATAATTAATCAATTAAAATTCCGAGCTGGCGACTGCAAGGCGTGTTCTGTTTCTGGGAGGGTCCGCTGACTTTCGTGTATAAATCCTGAGACTCAGCAGCCAGATGTCACTCCAGCCAGCTCTGGTCTTCCAGATATCTCCGATTTGCATCCGAAAACAAACCAAAGCCTTCTTCGCAATGAGTAAAATCATCATCTACGAGCACAATGACTTCAAGGGGCTCAGCAAAGAGTTCACCAGAGACGTTCCCAATCTGGTCACCGAAAACTTTAATGACTGCATTTCCTCGATAAAGGTAATCGGCATGCCTTGGGTAGCTTATGAACACGTTTACTACCAAGGCCGTCAGATTGTATATGAAGAAGGGCAGTATGCCAGTGTGGCCATGAATGATGCTTTTTCTTCCCTAAAACTCATCACTGACAACCTTGACGATCCTTTTATCTCCCTCTATGAAGACGTTAATTATGGTGGAAGAAGGAAAGACATCACTACTGAAACGAACCTCTGCTTTGCTGACTTCAATGACAAAGCCTCGTCCCACATTGTGCACAGAGGCGCCTGGGTCCTGTATGAACACGTAAACCGCGGAGGCCGGAAGATCATCACTCGTGCAGGGGAAAGAGCGCCCAACTACTGTAACTTCGGCTTCAACGATCAGCTCTCTTCTCTTCGTCCGCTGCAGTACGGCTCCCCTACAGTGAAAGCCAAGATTCAGTGGGAGAAAATGATCAAAGAATCGGAGAGGAATGTGAAGATCGACGAGCTGGTTGGAATTAATAAATCGGACATTGAGCAGTCATTTTCTAAAACCGCCACCAAAGAGTATGAAACCTACGTCAGCCAGAGCATCACCTTCAGCAACTCCACCTCAATTACTGTTGGTACTTCATTCTCCCTTAATATCGTGCCTGGTGTTGGAATGGAGACCAACATCTCGGTTTCCAACACCTTCTCTGTTGAAAAAGGGAAAACCGAATCCACAACTTCAAGAGAGAAGACCGAACTCACCCTCCCTGTGAAAATCCCACCACACACAAAACTGACTGTTAATGTCATGAGAAAAGAAATGTCTGTGAGGGTGCCGGTAGAGTTTACTGTCACTCGAGGTAATAACACTAAAACAGAATACGGGGAATACCGGTGCAGCTCAGGGAGCTCAGTGCATGCTGAATATTCACCTGAACGCGTGTAATGAGATGGAGAAACAAGCTTGTCTTTGTATTAAAATCACTGAAGCAGTTGTAAAATGCCTTACAATTTTATACTATGAATCTGAAACTACTGACATGCTGAGAAAGAAAATAAAAATTAAAAAATAAAATCGTGTTATGGGGTGATTATTGGGTCGAGACAGTATCTCCGTTATGAAAAGGTCAAAATCAAATGATTGTTTTTTCTATTTGCCAACAGTCGGTACAGACTATTGCCACAAAAGATGATGATAAGGCTAACATGGTTTGGGTCACAGCAAAATGACGGTGGTGGGGGGAGGCAAAGGCTGCTCTTCAGTCGTTTAAGTGAGGTTTTCAGGTTCACTCCTGCCCCTTGCAATGGCTGCAAAAAATCTTTTTAATTTGATTTCTGTATTAATTAAGCTAATCAAACTACCGGTCCAAGGTGTGTTCGTAAATTAAAAACGTGTTATACTAAGTGATTACTCTATGCAGTTAGGATAGGTGGTGTTAGATGTTTTTATCTTGCTCTTCTATTTTTGCTGATTGTACGTAAATCGCGGACAACACTGAAGTAGTTGACCGTCAGTGTCATTTGCTTTTGTGGTCTTTCCGCTGATCATTCATTGTCAGTATTGGTCACAATTAAGAGAGCAAGTGCCTTAGCAACAAACCGTTACACAATAGTCCATACTGTATGAGTAGAAGTCCGGCATTTAATAAAACAAATGCTCATGCCTTTATGAGGTCATACAAATATGCCTTCCAGTAAAACGTGAACATAAATGAATTTTGCAATGTGCAATAAAACCCCACAAGAATTAGTGAAAAGATAATAAAATGTGGAAAAACAAAATGTAAAAATTAATCTAACACTATCGCGAACCGAGTAAATAAAACATAATAAGCCCCATTGTCTGTACAAAACTTCCATCCATCTTCCAGCCCGCTGAAGCCGAACACAGGGTCACGTGGCTCTGCTGGAGCCAATCCCAGCCAACAGAGGGCACAAGGCAGGAAACAATCCCGGGCTGGGTGCCACTGCCAACCCACCGCAGGACTCTACGAAACTTATAATTAGTTAAAATACCTTGACCTTTAAAAATACATATGTACAAAAATACTTAAAATCCCCATAAAAATTAAAACCCTTCAAATAATTAAAACTACATATAAAAGTGAACACTTGAGGCGCGTGCATTTTACTTCCTTGCTGCTACACCCAGTTAGCCGTTGATCCCTTCAGACCTTTTCTCGCCCAGTTTATCCAGGTGGGTGAATTGGTCTCTTAAAGAAACAACGCCCACCTTATTCACAAACCACGTGTTACTATCTCCGTCATCCATCCGTATTTATCAGTCCTGCATGTACTTTCATTTAAATTACACTTTGAGTAATTTCCTGCAGCATAAGCAATGTAAGATTTTTACAATACATTGTAGCACAGTATAGAACAAGTATACTAACTTATACAATATTATTTGCATAAACGTAGAGTAGTATGAACAGCAAATTGAATCAAATGAGCAACTTAAATAACATTTAATTTAAAGCTAAATACATTGAGTTAAATAAAGCCAGCAAGCTGCATAGGTTGATACAGGGGTGGCTTAACACTTTTGCAGATCTATTGTGGACATAAGCACCAATTTTTCAATTTTATTAGGAGTGCACATTTTACAGCCGCATGTCTATAATAACCTACTGTCACAAACTCCACAAAGAGCCATAGCAAGGTTTGGGGCAGCCACCCGTATAATTGGTTTCCTGGCTGCAAATTGTTGTTTTAAATGATTGCATTGCTGTGCACAAAACCGAGTCCAAAACAGAACTGAGGGAATAGGGAAAAGGTGGAGGCTTTTAAAGGGGAAGACAGGAAATGAGATCAAAGGCTCTGGAAGATCTTCAGCCATAGGTTCGAGCCTGGACCTGACATCACAGGGGCCGGAGCTGGTAAGGTCTTGTTCCATAGGCTCGGTCCTGGAAGTGACGTCAAAAGGGCCTGGTGGAATCTCCCATGAATGGTCTGCAGGCAAGGAAGAAAAAGAGTCATTGCACTCTGCCACATCCCGTTATGATTCGGAACTGCCCTTACTCCTCCCATGAGCACGTGAGTGACACTACATATGTGTGGCATCCATATAATCGAGCAAACCGGATTCTTTCCAACTGATTTTTCAATCCTAGTTGCAGTGATGAGCACTTTTCCATTATGCCTCTTTGCTTATATCATGTTTGCCTGTATGTGTACTGTTGGTATTATTATTTGGGCCTACTTGCGCTGTGCTGATGAAAATGCATTTTATGGTATATATATTGTACATGTCCTTGTATAATCTATTAGAATACATGGTCACACATTATTGGTTTATGAGTATTTACTCTTGGTTTGTGTGCTGTAAAAGATAGCCACAGAGAGACACGACACCAAATGTCCATAACACATGTTTTATTTTACCTTTAAGTTCTTCACACAACACAACGACAGTGCACAAAACCCCACACTAAAGTCAGTCCTTTCCTCTTTTCAGCCGCCTCCACTCCTCTCTCGCAAACTCCGTCTTCCTCCTCCCGACTCCGGCTCCTCGATGGGAGTGAGGCGGCCCGTTTTATCACGCCCCCAATGTGCTCCAGGTGCTCAGTGATGGTCTTCCAGCAACACTTCCTAGTGTGGCAGAAGTGCAGCCCTTGCATCTGGGAGCACTCCAGGCGTAAACAGTTCCTGGTTCGGCAGCACTTCCTTATGTGTTGCGGAAGTGATGTCCTCAAGGGTACTGTCCAGGCGCCACCTGGTAGTGGCCACAGATCCCCACAGGGTTGAGTTCCCCAGCTCCATTTGCATGGCCCTGATGGAATCCAGGGGGCCTGCCCTGTTCCAGGTGTCCCGGTGGGGCAAGATCCCTGGTTGTCTGCCACAGTGCATACAATACTTGTTTCAGGCATATGAACTGTAGTGGTTCATGTCTGTATTTTATTGGTTTGTGTATGAACTATATGTTTGTTTATATATACTAATTGTTTATCTACTGTATGTTTATTTGTACTTGTTTTTCACTGCTTTAGGTGTATTATATCATTTTAAGTAGATGGCTTACATTCATTTATAGTTGGTCACTTTATATAGCGATACTTTTGCGTGTGCACGATATTGATCTCCTGCTTGTCTTAGACTGGTTTCATTTGGGCAACTTATCGCTTTCACTTATGGTTTGTAGGGCCATCTTAATGTATGAGAACAATGGGTGTTGCCCAAGGGTCCCAGGAGCATAGGGGACCACGATATTTCTGACGTCTATGTATGTTTCTGTTTTCCTATCAAAACAGGGGTCACAGCACATTAGTTTGCCCAGGGGCCTATAATGCTGGTAAGACGTCCCTGATTGGTTTCTCAGCAATAGATCGATTCCATGTGAGTCTTGCACTGGTTTTATGGGCAAGCTTAACATGTTGGTTTTCTGTGTGATCATATTTGATTTAACGTACAAAACAAAATAGTTTTCTCTACACACCCTGTCACAGCTTTCTGCATTCATGCAAACTGTACTGGATGTTCACGTGACATTGAGCTGCAATGGGAGGGACATGAAAAACAAATTGCTTGAACCATACAGCCATTTCTGAGCATGAAGAGGAACAGGCAGGAGTTAGACGTGAAAACAGCTGACAGCTATTTTCACTTTGTGAGTGCCATGCTGGATCAAATGGCAGCCCGACCAGGATGGGTGCTCGCTCATTTCCAGGGAGGGAGGCCGCAATAGATCAGGGATGGACTGGTGTCCCAGCCTGGATGGGTGCAGGTGTCTTTCTTGGAAGGAAGGTCTACACAGAAGGGCAGAGGGTGTCCGCTTCCCATGGGCGTGTTTTACCCGTGTACACAGAGTGGTAGCATCGCACTTGTGGAACACCCATATGGACACACACAGGGAAGGCTGAGAATTGCATCTCCATTGGACAATTTTATTGAGATTTTTGGGTGCTGTCAAGGTAAGCAATAGGTGTTCATTACACCTTCTTTGAAGGAATTCCACTTTACCTGGAAGTGTGTCCGGTGTACAGTGCTGTAGCACCAGAAATACTCCTGCGTCTGGCGTAAAACAAGCCAGGTTTCCTGAATGAGTGGTCAGAGTCAGGAGGAGGATGAGCCTATGTGGAAGATGTGGAAGGAGAATGAAAAATTATTACTTTTTTGCACAGCCTGAAAAAGAGTAAATTGGAACCTTGTGGAAGTATCGTGTAGTGAACCCAGGACTGTGTTGTTTAGTTGTGTCTAGAGGTTTGGGTAGTCACGCATTATATATTTATTTAAATGTATGTGTGTACCTTCATGTGCATCAGTTCATATAGTAAGTTTCATTAGTAAAGTGTGAAGCCTGCTACAATGTGCCTTGTGTTTGCCCCGCACATGTTAGACAGAGTGATCGTGTGGCTCAGGTCCTTGACTATTAGAAACAAGTCTGCTGCTTAAATCCACACCACTACATCATAGTGTGATCCTGAGTGATTCTTTCAACCTGCCAACACTTCACTTATTTCTAGAAATCTAACATGTACACTGATCTACAGTGCACTTAATTTATATTATTTTGAATAAATATATAATCCAAATAAAGGTTGATGTAAACTAAAGGTACCTAAATACAAGTCCACATTAACTATATGGGCTGTCAAGCGAGTGCTCAGTGGCAACAAGACTGAAAAACACGAAACACTGGACTCATGCCTCAGGATGGCTGCATCTGCTCATCTGCATTCTCTGGTATTGATACAAAAACAAAATTACAATTAAATAAAAACCCTTGGAAAAAAACTGAATTAATAAAATTAAAAGGTTCTGTGAAGTACCCACATTGTTTCTGGCTTTATAGTCACCGACTCTCACTCTAATAACCTGTCTAGAATTGTGGCCATATTATAAATTGCGCATTATTGTTTTCTTTGGAAAGGTAAGAAATGAACTCACAATCATCATGATTTAGCATTAGGAGAAAAGAATCTAATATTAGCTTGGTCAAATCTGAGGGGAGGCTGACATGTTACAGCAGTCTCAAGTGAGGCCAACATAACTATCCAGAAGTAAGAATCTAATATTAGTTAGCCTGACAATGATGAAGGCTATACAGCTGAAATTCTGTCTTTTATCTTTTTTACTCTTGAGTGTGGAAATAGCCTTTAATCTTTTTCCTTTGAAGATGATGATGATGATAATGGAGCCTAGGCCCCATCCTGCTTGATAATTGTCATCAGACACCTACAGTATTTCTATAGACCCTGTATTGTGTGGACCATGTAGAAAGTAAGGTCTCTTCATTTTAGAAAGAAAACTTTTTCTTTCCTGGCGGTTATGCCATTTCTTCTTGTACACTCTGTTCATTCATCCATCCATCCATTATCCAACCCGCTATATCCTAACTACAGGGTCACGGGGGTCTGCTGGAGCCAATCCCAGTCAACACAGATTTATAGATTATCTTGCATTTGCCTTAATGTGTTGAGTTGCTATATTTTGAACTGTTAGAAACAGACTACTACACCAATTATAATTCTTTTTATATTGAATTGCCCCTTTCTTGTCCATTTTATTCACATTTTATTGCCCTGCTTTAGTTATAGTTAGAATTGTTAATCTCTATATATAATCTTCATTTGGATCTTGATCTTTGTTTGTCCGTGAATGAATTAGATGAAGAAGCACTAGATGGCAGTAGAGAGACAGCTAAAACATAGGCATTGCATTAAGAATCTCCTCCAGGCTTATACTACTGAAGACTGTAGTACTCCAGTCATACCTAAAAACACAGACATTCAAACTAAACAAATTGTTGTGCTTTAAATCAACTAAAGAGATCTTCATTTAGATCTTGATCTTTCCACGCATGCGTAGACCACCTTCCAGTTTAGTACATTGTTGTTACTCATGGATGTCAACAATGTGCCGGAATAACGAAAGGGGTGGTGGACAGTGTTACGCTGGTTAGCTCCTGAGGCCTGGTTAGAGAATGAGATTGCTGAAGATAAAAGGTACGTGCCTACGTAACATATGAATGAAAGAAAGACAGTGGGTAAAATGAATGACAACGTAACAGCACGTTCTGGAAATTATTATTGTTACGTTGTAGCCGGCGAGTGCTGCGCGTCTCACAGTTGTACCGTGGCTTGCTCACATGTCAGTGAAGTGATCCCTATTTATGCTTTAAAGAGCCTGGATACCTATGTGTCCCCCTTTTATAACCATTGGTCCGTGTATATTGCCTTACTCTTTGGATTGCCACAAAGCAACCTGCGAGATTGGAGAAAGGTTGAGAAGACATCGTGAGAGGAAACGATAGTGTCGTGAAAACGAGACGGACTGTGAACGGACAGATGCAGAAATGCTCCCACACCACCACATAATTACTATTCGGACAGTTATTCCGAGTAGGCCGTTCCTATCGAATCAATGTCCAAGGGTTTTCTTTTGTAATTTTGTTTCTCTTATAAAAAATGATAATGCTGTGCGACGAAGGGCCCAGTTCACGACTGGCAGCCGCATTTAAACAGGGAGCCCTTCACAGACAACTTTAACACGCGCAACGTAGTTGGGCGCACATGGCTAGTTAGTTCATAATTGTGATAGTAAGTTATACATGACAGTTACACCCCCTTGTGGTTGAAAAGTGATATTTAATGTGCAGAGTAATTCAAGCAGTTTCAGAAACCAGTGTAACAGAGTGTATCTACCCTTTTTAAATAAAATAGTGAAAACTGATTCCAGATGGAGTCATTCAGTTACTGACTGAAGATGAAGTCATTCAGTTATTCTAATTTAACAATACTGCTGTCATCCATAAATGTAGTTTTTCACTCATTTGTATTACCATTTTAAAATCTTAATAATATCACAAAATTATTTCACATAATCAAGAGAAACTGTTACTAATAAACAAATGCAGAATTAGATTAAGGGCATTTGAAACCTTATGAATGCAAGAAAAAGGGGAAAATATTTGCAAATCAAATGTGAAATTAAAACAAAAATGATCAAAATTATAACCTGTTTAAATGGTGAGGATGCCACAACCCTGATGTGCATTATCTTCAAAGTCCAGTCAGATAGTTTTCAGTGTCAAAACTGCTTTCTTAAAATGAACCCAAAAAGGAT
>JANRMT010062814.1:112217111-112239437 GCA_026402145.1 Polypterus bichir lapradei | reverse complement strand
GCCTATGAAGAATTGAAACGTAGGCCAGCCTGCTCAAATCTACTGCTTCTCAGTCACAGTGGACCACTGATGAGGCTGAACACATTCACCCTCTTGTGACTAAAACTTACAGCAAGAACCGTTTTTATGATTGTGCACTAGACTGAGGACTTAAACATAACACTTATAATGTAAGACACTTTACAAATTTACACATCCATCAAGCAATGTTTTGAATAACAGTGTAAAATCCTAGTGATTTGGGTTACTTGTGTTTTTAAAGAAATGAAATGACCCTGTCACTGGACAGTTTTGGCTTTGGTTGTTCTGGAGCTCATTTTCCCTTCTTTTATTGTACAATTTTTGATCTATGCAACAGACAGTAATAATGTAAATAAAGACATAAGTACCAGAAAATGTTTGGGTTTCTGTTTGAAAATCAAAGTAAAACGAATAATTTTATAAAATACTGATTGGATGAGAGGCTGATCAGTCTAAAAGAAGTGGGGATTCATAGCTAAATGTGCAGATGGCTACAAAATTGGCTTAAACACTGGGAACAAAGGATCATGGTCAAAGAAATTATTTTCAGAAATATAATGTTAAAAGAGTTGTGTCACTCAGGTAGCTTCTGCTCTTTTTACAAACATAAACAATCTGCATAAGAATATAAAAATGAGCGAGTTAAGTTTGAAGATGATATCAATCTATGCGGAACTGCAAATAATGTAAAATTAGCTGAAATATTACAGAGGGACCCAGGCAGCAAACAGACTTCGGCAGATTTATCATTTGCAACTTATTGCTAATAAAGAGCAATTAAAAACAGGAAATGCAGCTGTTTAAGACTGAAATAAGCAACTAAGGGTGGAGAACCTTAACAAGCGAGACCACTAAAATGAAGCATCAAACTGTCACTTGAGCAATAAGTGCTTCATCACCAATAACTGACCTCTTATTAAGAAACTGGGTTGAAACAATAACCTGCAGCCACTGCAGCCCTCCCGGACTGACGCTGCCTACTCCTGTCTTATGGGAAGGCCTGGAAGTTGTTGCAGACTCACTCACCTCTGTCAACAACCATGAAGGTTAGAAATGTGCTCAAGAAGGATAATAGGATGTATGATTGTACTGCCCAATACGTAGAATGCAAGTCAAAGGAGGTTATGCTTAAGCTAAGTAACATGCTTTTGATGGCTTATCTGGAATCCTGAATATAGCTTCCATCCATCCATCCATCCATTATCCAACCCGCTATATCCTATCTACAGGGTCATTGGGGTCTGCTGGAGCCAATCCCAGACAACACAGGGCGCAAGGCAGGAAACAAACCCCAGGCAGGGCTGAATACAGCTTTCATCTCCAAATTACAGGTGCCGGTCATAAAATTAGAATATCATGACAAAGTTGATTTATTTCAGTAATTCCATTCAAAAAGTGAAACTTGTATATTAGATTCATTCATTACACACAGACTGATGTATTTCAAATGTTTATTTCTTTTAATCTTGATGATTATAACTGACAACTAATGAAAGTCCCAAATTCAGTATCTTGGAAAATTAGAATATTGTGAAAAGGTTTAATAGTGAAGACACCTGGTGCCACACTCTAATCAGCTAATTAACTCAAAACTCCTGCAAAAGCCTTTAAATGGTCTCTCAGTCTAGTTCTGTGGGCTACACAATCATGGGAAAGACTGCTGACTTGACAGTTGTCCAAAAGATGACCATTGACACCTTGCATAAGGAGGGCAAGACACAAAAGGTCATTGCTAAAGAGGCTGGCTGTTCACAGAGCTCTGTGTCCAAGCACATTAATAGAGAGGCGAAGGGAAGGACAAGATGTGGCAGAAAAAAGTGTACAAGCAATAGGGATAACCGCACCCTGGAGAGGATTGTGAAACAAAACCCATTCAAAACTGTGGGGGAGATTCACAAAGAGTGGAGCTGGAGTCAGTGCTTCAAGAACCACCACGCACAGACATATGCAAGACATGGGTTTCAGCTGTCGCATTCCTTGTGTCAAGCCACTCTTGAACAAGAGACAGCGTCAGAAGCGTCTCACCTGGGCTAAAGACAAAACTGCTGCTGAGTGGTCCAAAGTTATGTTCTCTGATGAAAGTAAATTTTGCATTTCCTTTGGAAATCAAGGTCCCAGAGTCTGGAGGATGAGGGGTGAGGCACAGAATCCACGTTGCTTGAGGTCCAGTGTAAAGTTTCCACAGTCAGTGATGGTTTGGGGTGCCATGTTATCTGCTGGTGTTGGTCCGTTGTGTTTTCTGAGGTCCAAGGTCAACGCAGCCATCTACCAGGAAGTTTTAGAGCACTTCATGCTTCCTGCTGCTGACGAACTTTATGGAGATGCAGATTTCATTTTCCAACAGGACCTGGCACCTGCACACAGTGCCAAAGCTACCAGTACCTGGTTTAAGGACCATGGTATCCCTGTTCTTGATTGGCCAGCAAACTCGCCTGACCTTAACCCCATAGAAAATCTATGGGGTATTGTGAAGAGGAAGATGCAATACGCCAGACCCAACAATTCAGAAGAGCTGAAGGCCACTGTCAGAGCAACATGGGCTCTCATAACACCTGAGCAGTGCCACAGACTGATTGACTCCATGCCACGCCGCATTGCTGCAGTAATCCAGGCCAAAGGAGCCCCAACTAAATACTGAGTGCTGTACATGCTCATACTTTTCATGTTCATACCTTTCAGTTGGCCAACATTTCTAAAAATACTTTTTTTGCATTGGTCTTAATTGATATTCTAATTTTCCGAGATACTGAATTTGGGACTTTCATTAGTTGTCAGTTATAATCATCAAAATTAAAAGAAATAAACATTTGAAATACATCATTCTGTGTGTAATGAATGAATCTAATATACAAGTTTCACTTTTTGAATGGAATTACTGAAATAAATCAACTTCGTCATGATATTCTAATTTTATGACTGGCACCTGTATAATAAAGACTCAGCACTGCTCATTCTTAGTTAAGTGTTTCATCTATTCCAGACTCCAGGAGCACTAGTCAAATAATATTGCAGTTTTATTGTTGTTTGCATAGCAGGCCAGATGCACATTATGGAGGTTATTTTTTGTGTGCACAATATTTTAAAATCATAACATAACACTCTTCAACCTGCTTAATAGAAATAAAAGTCACTGGGGACTGAAGCCTATCCCGGAAACATTAATGTCAATGTCAATTTATTTATATAGCACAACATAGGAATGCTGTGGCCAAAGTGCTTTATAATAATAGAATAAAAGAAAACAAACAAATAACATAAATAACATAAATAGAAATAAAATATATGAACATAAATAAAATAAATAATAAATAGAAGAAATGTTATATATTCACAATGAGGAACCAATCAGTATTACTGAAGGTCACGGAATGCAAATGAATAGAAATGAGCCTTTAATCTTGTTTTGAACAGTTCAATTGTAGACGACTCCTTAATGTAATGAGGTAAAGAGTTCCACAGGTGAGGAGCAGCAGCTGCAAAAGCCCTGTCCCCCTTAGTTTTACACTTGGTACGAGGGACAACAAGAGACAACTGACCAGAAGATCAAAGCAACCTGGATGGCTGGTGTAAAACACACAATTCGGATATATATAATAGGCAGGAGCAAGCACATGTAAAGATTTAAAAACTAGAAACAAGATTTTAAAATCAATTCGAAAACTAACAGGCAGCCAGTGTAAAGAAGCTAAAATTGGAGAAACAGAGTCATACTTTCTTGCCCCAACCAGAAAATAAGTGGCAGTATTCTGGACCAACTATAACCTGTGTATCAGGGATTTGCTAATCCCAGAATACAGCAAGTTGCAGTAATCAAGGCGAGAAAAAATAAAAGCATGAGTAGCTTTCTCAAGATCCCTAGAAGATAAAAAAGGCTTGATCTTACCTAATAGACGAAGCTGGAAAAAGCAACTCTTGACTACAGAATTAACTTGTTTCTCAAAAGAGTGGTTACTGTTAAAGATAACACCTAGATTTCGGACTTGAGGTTTGCAAAAGACAGAGAAAGAGCTGAGAAGTCCAAGACCAATTTGGGCTTTAGCTGATGGACCCACTATAAGCACCTCCATTTTATTTTGTTCAGATCAAGAAAATTATTATCCATCCAGGATCTTAGTTCAGAAAGACAGTTGTGGAGTTGATTTATTGCAGAGTTGCAGACAGGAATATAAACCTGTGTATCATCATCATAGCAGTGAGAAGAAATGTTAAATTTCCTAAAAATAGCTCCAATAGGGTGAAGGTATATAGAGAACAAGACAGGACACAAAATGGATCCCTGAGGAACACCACATTTAAGAGAAGCAGTAGACGAAAAAGAGGAATTTAAAGTTACTGAAAAGTGTCTACCAGTACCAGTTAAGAGCAGCCCCTTTAAGCCCAACAAGATGTTCAAGCCGCAACAGCAATATCTCATGGTCAATAGTGTCAAAGGCAGCAGGTCAAGGAGGAGAAGGACTGCAGCATCACCTGATTTAGTAATAATAGCGATGTCATTGAATACTTTCAGGAGGGCCGTCTCAACACCATGATAACGCCTAAAGCCAGATTGGTAGATCTCAAAAAATTATTGGAGTTAAGGTGATCAACCAACTGATTATAAATAATTTTTTCTAGAATTTTAGCCAGAAATGGCAGTTGGGAAATTGGGCGAAAATTGGCTAAAACTCCAGGATCTAATTCTTCCTTTTTTACATAGGAACACACCGCAGCAAGTTTAAAAAATGAGGGCACAACCCCCACACTTATAAAATCATTGATAATGGCTAGTAAAGATGGGCCCAAAACATCAAAGGCTTCCACTGTGAGGCGTGGTTGTACAATATCGAGAGGACTGGGAGCTGGTTTGAGGGTGTCAATAGTTCTTTTTAACTGTGAAAATGAGACTAAATCAAAGGATTCTAAGACAATGCCCTGTTTAACAGTAGGAAGATCATAGCCAGTTTGAACAATGCCACAGCGGACAGTATAAATTTTGCTGACAAAGAATGATAGGAACTGCTCACATGAATGAACAGTGCTAATTAATCCCATCACAGAATGAGGGTGAATGGCCGCATTAATTGAATTAAATAGACCCTAGGATTCTTAGAATGATGGGATACTAAATCAGCAAAGAAATCATGTTTAGTTTTCTTAACTGCAGCCTGGAAGTTGAAAAGAGAAGTCCTAAAAATCTGTTTAGAAACAATCAGTCCATCTTTTTTCCAACACCGTTCAGCAGCTCAACGGGCACGGTGCAGCGATTGTGTAGTTTGGCATAGCAGATCTTCCCTTATTACTGTGTATCTTGAGCGGAGCAATTGAGTCTAAAATCGTTTTACAAGAAAAATTCAATTTTAAGACAGAATCCTCAATACCATCATTTTGGACATGTACAATAAGACTAGAGAATATGGTTTTAAAATTGGATATAATAGAAGAATTTAAAAAGTGAGAGCAGCGTGGGGGAATGCTAGTAGTCAGGACATCAACAGTAATATTCATATCCATCATTATAGAAAAGTGATCAGTGAAAGAAACATCGCATAAATCAATATTATTAGCAGAAATATCACGAGTAAGAATGAGATCAAAGGTGTGACCGAGAGAGTGAGTTGGCGTATTAATATGCTGAATAAAATCAAATGAGTCCAATAGTGATAAAAAGTCATTAACCAAAGATTTCGATTGACAAAAAACGTGAATGTTAAAATCACCAACAATAAATACTTTGTCATGGGAGAGGGTAATATCAGCCAGGAGATCAGGGAATTAAGAAATGAAGATATCATTAATTATAAGGGGGTGTATAAATCACAGCAAACAACAAAGAAGGGGAGCTGCACATTTCGAAACGTTGCAGTTCAAAGCTGCTAAACAGACCCTTTGTAAGGCTCTGACACAAGAACATATTTTTAAAAACAGTGGCAATGCTCCTCCCACGACGAGTCAGACGAGGAGAGTTTAAAAATGAATAACCTGATGGTACCAAGTCAATAAAACATGAAGAGTCATCATTTACAATCCAGATCTCAGTGATGAAAAAGAAATCCAGATTATTTGAGGTAATAAAGTCTTGCAGAATGAAAGTTTCATTAGACACTGATCTCACGTTCAAGAAAGCAGCCTTGATAGAGGTAGAAGAGCTCGTTGCGGGATGAGTACGGGTGAGCGTGCGGAGATTAGCAGCGTTTACTGCCTGAGAGCTCACCGAGGAGAAGTGATGCCGCCTTGAAATGGAGAACTTAAATCCGGTGTCCAGCGCCCATGAACCAGGGATGGAGTCCAGTGCAGGAGAAGATGGGTCATAGACGACTTGCAGGCATCGGGAATCCAAGCTCTGGGACTTGAGTCGGCGTTGTTTAACAGCAAGCAGCAGCGGGTGCGTTTGCGTCTCCAAGGGGCATTCAACTCACTGATACAGGTGAACACCGGCATCCAGGTGAAGAAGTCAGGAGATGAATAAAACAAAGGTGGAGGTTCACATAATATCCCATCAGGAGATGAAAATTGAGAGGAAAGCAAGCCAGAAAATATGTTAAGTAAAGAATCATGATCGTAGGACAGTGGCCACTGGGATAAAATAAAACATAAAAGCAAAGTTAAAACATGGATTAGTGAGACGAGCAGATGGCCAGCCACACCAGTCGGCGCCATCTTACTTCAAAAGGATCACAATAAATAAAACAAATCACAATAACTCTACACTCTTAGCACACTCAATAAACCATTAGATGTAAGCCAGAAACCAGGACTGGACAAGATGTCAGCTCATCACATAGCTCTCTCACAATGGGACAATTTGGAATTCTGCAGTTAGCTGACAGCATGTCTATGAGATTATTGGAGGGATAAGAGAGAAGCAGAAGTAAAAGCAGGCACAGACATCCAAACTCAACAAGGACAATGACCAAGTATAGGATTCAAATTCAGAATGCCAGAACTTACCAACGTGCTGCCATGCCGCTCCTACAGTAATAAAAAAAATTCTGTAAAATTCAGTGCTACTAATGGTCCATTTATCTATTTTATGAGCTTGGCTTTCCATTAAAGGGAGCCAGGGCCTATCCAAGCATCATTTGATATACAGCATGAGCTGAATGCTTCATATGTTGAATGAGTTGAATACGGTTGTCTGTCTGTAAAATCACACATCCACATGCCAGCCATCACTCATACTGGGGAGAGAAAGAGAAGCCACTTTATCAAACAAGATGGACAGCAAAGTGACATGTACACAAATCAAACTAGTGAACTCCATACCAACTGTTACCAGTGCATCTGACCAATGGATGCTCACACACTTGAGATATTACACTTTGGGATTTATTGACCTGTACAACAAGAGACTCAAAGCTGTTGTCATCTTCTATGTAAGCACCAGGGGCCTCATGTGTAAACAGTTTGTATACATAAAAATGTTGCATACGCCCATTTCCACACTCACATCGGCATGTGTAAAAATTTAAGTTGGCGTAAAGCCATGCACATTCTCACGCCATCTCAGTCCATTGCATATGCAAGTTTTCGGCTTGGTTTTGCAAACTGGCAGCACCCAGCATCAAAGCACTGCTAGTGTTCCTGTGCGGGTTCCCTTTATTTTTTAGATTCACATCTCTGACACGGCTTTATCAAATACACTGAAAATAACTGCATATCGTTTATAAATTTTAGGCATTTCATTGTGATGATCCTGTAACAATTTAATGGTCCATGGAATGGCCAAACTATTCCAAATACCACAGCTGCTTTAGTGTTGTTACTTTCAGTGCAAAACTCGCTGCCTCACCCATGCGCACAGTATATTTGATTTTCTCCCATTAGGCAAATGCTTCAGAGCCTTTCCTGCATGTAACATCACGGATCTGAAACAGTTTCATCCCAAGAGCTATAAACGTACTCAATCAGTCCATCAAGTGTTCCTGGTAGAACTGGTTGTACTTAGAATTACAATGACCACACTGTAAACTTGTACTACAGTTTTAATATTGCACAGCATGAGCCACTTTCTGGACCATGTGCACTAGCTGCACTATATATCTACATGTATATTCTACTTATGCTTTCATATTGTCTGCGGTGGGCTGGCACCCTCCCCATGGTTTGTTTCTAGCCTTGTGCCCTGTGTTGGTTGAGATTAGTTCTAGCAGACCCCTGTGACCCTTTAGTTAGGATATAGCGGATTGGATAATGGATAATGGCTTTCATATTGGCATTTTTCATTGGATTTATCATAATAATAATAATAATATTTAATCATTTAATAGGAAAATAAGCTTATGGAGGATTTACATATTGAATCTCATTGTACCATACAATAACAATAAAGCAATTCAATTTAATTCAATAGAAAAAAGCACATATTTACAAATGATGACCACTGGATTCTAATTCGATTTAGATTTCCTAGAGCTATCTTCTTGGAGCTCTTGATATCATTTTTAAGATGAAATGCATTAAAATATGTATATTATATTATACAGATAAATGTTTAACTTCATCTAAATAATGTATACTGTTAGTAATTAAACATGTGGGCACAGTGGCACAGCGGTAGTGATGAGCTGGCACCCCATTCAGGGAATGTTATTTCCTCACATTGTATACTTGCTGGAACTGGAATGATCCGGGATGGACAGAGGGATGGAATAATTAAACATCTACTATAAAGATATTTAAATGTTCCTGCAAAGTTCTGAAGAATCTGCGTTCTAAGTTTACTGATGGCTTGACATTTATTACTGAACTGATTGGTTACTTGGAGAAAGAAAAGGAAGGACATGAATTTGGGTTTTAGTACGTTTGAAAGAGACAGTACTGCTGCAATAAATTATTTTATCAAGGGTCGCGCATGTCTCAGCAAGCATCTTGCAGGAGCCAGGAACAATCTCTGGATGGGGAGCCAGCCAATCACTACCACTGTGCCCCCTTATTTAATACATGCTTTAATTAATTTCACGTGAACATACTGTATTATCAAGTATACATCTTAGCATTTAAATTGTTCAGAGAGCTGTAATATCATTAACGTAATGTATTCTGTGTCCTGTCGGCATAAGGGAAAGCCCATTTAAGAAGCATGGAGTAATTCACACACATAGAGCACATAGAAGAATGTATACAATACGAAGCATTTAGTGTGGTACTGTAGTTACTACGGGATCTGAGAAACTCTAGTAAATTAAACATTGATTTTAAGATTAAGTTTATGACATTCTACTTTAACGACAAAATTAACCACGAGATTGAAGTGGGCATTTTGACATTTTTTCCACTGTTTCCCTATTTTTTTTTTCTTTTCTCTATATCGCAACGACTCACCTTTTTACGGTGACTTTGATTTCTGACCACTTCTTTTTTATTTCGGGCTCTGTGTGACTTTCTAAATTTGAACTTTCGAGTTTCTCTGCACTATGTATCACTTGATCCACTTCCTTTTGTTGTTTATACCATTGCTTATGCCAACAAATAGAAAGTTTTTCCTTGCATCAATTTTGCATTCGCTGAAATTCTTTTTTCACATGCTTTGTCCATTGTCTTTCAACCGAAAACTGAACGGAAAGTGTAAGAGCAAATTTTAGAAAGTTAAAGCTTTAAGTTAAGTTAAATTCATATTATATATAGTGTTAGCTTTGTCATAGTCATAGATAGATAGATAGATAGATAGATACTTTATTAATCCCAAGGGGAAATTCACATAATCCAGCAACAGTATACTGATACAAAAAAACAATATTAAATTAAAGAGTAATAAAAATGCATGTAAAAACAGACAATAACTTTGAATAATGTTAGCATTTACTCCCCTGGGTGGAACGGAAGAGTCGCATAGTGTGGGGGAGGAATGATCTCCTCAGTCTGTCAGTGGAGCAAGACAGTGACAAAAGTCTGTCACTGAAGCTACTCCTCTGCCTGGAGATAAAACTGTTAAGTGGATGCAGTGGATTCTTCATAATTGACAGGAGTTTGCTTAATGCCCATCGCACTGCCACAGATGTTAAACTGTCCAGCTTTATTCCTACAATAGAGCCTGCCTTCTTAACAAGTTTGTCCAGGCATGAGATGTCCTTCTTCTTTATGCTGCCTCCCCAGCACACCACCGCATAGAAGAGGGCACTCGCCACAACCGTCTGGTAGAACATCTGCAGCATCTTATTGCAGATGTTGAAGGATGCCAACCTTCTAAGAAAGTATAGTCGGCTCTGGCCTTTCTTACACAGAGTATCAGTATTGGCAGTCCAGTCCAATTTGTCATCCAGCTGCACTCCCAGGTATTTATAGGTCTGCACCTTCTGCACACAGTCTCCTCTGATGATCACGGGGTCCATGAAGGGCCTGGGCCTCCTAAAATCCACCACCAGTTCCTTGGTCTTGCTGGTGTTCAGGTGTAAGTGGTTTGAGTCACACCATTTAACAAAGTCTTTGATTAGCTTCCTGTACTCCTCCTCCTGCCCACTCCTGATGCAGCCCACAATAGCAGTGTCATCAGCGAACTTTTGTACGTGGCAGGACTCCGAGTCATATTGGAAGTCTGATGTATATAGGCTGAACAGGACCGGAAAAAGTACAGTCCCCTGCGGCGCTCCTGTGTTGCTCACCACAATGTCAGACCTGGGTCACCGGGACCCCCCTCTGGAGCCAGGCCTGGGGGTGGGGCTCGATGGCGAGCGCCTGGTGGCCGGGCCTGCACCCATGGGGCTCGGCCAGGCACAGCCCGAAGAGGTAACATGGGTCCTCCTTCTCATGGGCTCACCACCTATGGGAGGGGCCAAGGAGGTCAGGTGCAGTGTGAGTTGGGTGGTGGCCGAAGGCGGGGACCTTGGCGGTCTGATCCTCGGCTACAGAAACTGGCTCTTGGGACGTGGAATGTCACCTCTCTGAAGGGGAAGGAGCCTGAGCTAGTGCGCGAGGTCGAGAGGTTCTGGCTAGATATAGTCGGACTCACCTCGATGCACAACTTGGACTCTGGAACCAATCTCCTTGAGAGGGGCTGGACTCTCTACCACTCTGAAGTTGCCCCCGGTCAGAGGCGCCGAGCAGGTGTGGGCATACTTATTGCCCCCCGACTTGGAGCCTGTGCATTGGGGTTTACCCCGGTGGACAAGAGGGTGGCCTCCCTCCGCCATCGGGTGGGGGGAAGGGTCCTGACTGTTGTTTGTGCGTATGCGCCGAACAGCAGTTTTGAGTATCCACCCTTTTTGGAGTCTCTGGAGGGGGTGCTAGAGGGCGTACCTTCTGGGGACTCCCTCGTTCTGCTGGGAGACTTCAATGCTCACATGGGCAATGACAGTGAGACCCGGAAGGGCGTGATTGGGAGGAATGGCCCCCCTGATCTGAACCCGAGTGGTGTTTTGTTATTGGACTTCTGTGCTCGTCACGGATTGTCCATAACAAACACCATGTTCAAGCATAAGGGTGTTCATATGTGCACTTGGCACCGGGACACCCTAGGCCTCAGTTCGATGATTGACTTTGTGGTCGTGTCGTCGGACTTGCGGCCACATGTCTTGGACACTCAGGTGAAGAGAGGGGCGGAGCTGTCAACTGATCACCACCTGGTGGTGAGTTGGCTTCGATGGTGGGGAAAGATGCCGGTCAGGCCTGGTAGGCCCAAACGTGTTGTGAGGGTCTGCTGGGTACGGCTGGCAGAGTCCCCTGTCAGAAGTAGCTTCAATTCCCACCTTCGGCAGAACTTCGACCACGTCCCGAGGGAGGTGGGGGACATTGAGTCCGAATGGGCCATGTTCCGTGCCTCTATTGTTGAGGCGGCTGACCGGAGCTGTGGCCGTAAGGTGGTCGGTGCCTGTCGTGGCGGCAATCCCCGAACCCGTTGGTGGACACCGGCGGTGAGGGATGCCGTCAAGCTGAAGAAGGAGTCCTATAGGACCTTTTTGTCCTGTGGGTCTCTGGAGGCAGCTGATAGGTACCGGCAGGCCAAGCAGAATGCGGCGTTGGTGGTTGCTGAGGCAAAAACTCGGGCATCGGTGGAGTTTGGAGAGGTCATAGAGAACGACTTTCGGACGGCTTCGAGGAGATTATGGTCCACCATCCAGCGTCTCAGGAGGGAGAAGCAGTGCAGTGTCAACACCGTATATGGTGGGGATGGTGCGCTGCTGACCTCGACTTGGGACGTTGTGGGTCGGTGGGGGGAGTACTTCGAAGACCTCCTCAATCCGACTAACATGACTTCCAAAGAGGAAGCAGAGCCTGGGGACTCTGAGGTGGGATATCCCATCTCTGGGACTGAGGTCAGCGAGGTGGTCAAAAACCTCCTTGGTGGCAGGGCCCCAGGGGTGGATGAGATACGCCAGGAGTTCCTCAAGGCTCTGGATGTTGTAGGACTGTCTTGGTTGACACGTCTTTGCAACATCGCATGGACATCGGGGACAGTGCCTCTGGATTGGCAGACCGGGGTGGTGGTCTCTCTCTTTAAAAAGGGGGACCGGAGGGTGTGTTCCAACTACAGAGGGATCACACTCCTCAGCCTCCTTGGAAAAGTCTATTCAGGGGTTCTGGAGAGGAGGGTCCGTCGGATAGTCGAACCTCGGATTCAGGAGGAACAGTGTGGTTTTCGTCCTGGTTGCGGAACAGTGGACCAGCTCTACACCCTTAGCAGTATCCTGGAGGGTGCATGGGAGTTTGCCCAACCAGTCTACATGTGTTTTGTGGACTTGGAAAAGGCGTTCGACCGTGTCCCTTGGGGAATCCTGTGGGGGGTGCTCTGGGAGTATGGGGTACCGGACCCCCTGATAAGAGCTGTTCGGTCCCTGTACAACCGGTGTCAGAGCTTGGTCCGCATTGGCGGCAGTAAGTCGAGCCCGTTTCCAGTGAGAGTTGGACTCCGCCAGGGCTGCCCTTTGTCACCGATTCTGTTCATAACTTTTATGGACAGAATTTCTAGGCGCAGCCAGGGTGTTGAAGGGGTCCGGTTTGGTGGACTCAGGATTGGTCACTGCTTTTTGCAGAGGATGTTGTTCTCTTTGCTTCATCAGGCCGTGATCTTCAGCTCTCTCTGGAACGGTTTGCAGCTG
This sequence comes from Polypterus bichir lapradei, assembly GCA_026402145.1. Classification (NCBI taxonomy): domain Eukaryota; kingdom Metazoa; phylum Chordata; class Cladistia; order Polypteriformes; family Polypteridae; genus Polypterus; species Polypterus bichir. The sequence continues at coordinate 112,226,406 of JANRMT010062814.1, read as the reverse complement.
AGTGTGAAGCGGCTGGGATGAGAATCAGCACCTCCAAATCCGAGACCATGGTCCTCAGCCGGAAAAGGGTGGAGTGCCCTCTCAGGGTTGGGGGAGAGATCCTGCCCCAAGTGGAGGAGTTCAAGTATCTTGGGGTCTTATTCACGAGTGAGGGAAGAATGGACCGTGAGATCGACAGGCGGATCAGTGCGGCATCCGCAGTGATGCGGGCTCTGCATCGGGCTGTCGTGGTGCAAAAAGAGCTGAGTCGTAGGGCAAAGCTCTCAATTTACCAGTCGATCTACGTTCCTACCCTCACCTATGGTCATGAGCTATGGGTAGTGACCGAAAGAACGAGATCGCAAATACAAGCGGCTGAAATGAGTTTCCTCTGCAGGGTGTCTGGGCTTTCCCTTAAAGATAGAGTGAGAAGCTCAGTCATCCGGGAGGGACTCAGAGTAGAGCCGCTGCTCCTCCGCATCGAGAGGAGTCAGATGAGGTGACTCGGGCATCTGATCAGGATGCCTCCTGGACGCCTCCCTGGTGAGGTGTTCCGGGCACGTCCAAACAGGAGGAGGCCCCGGGGAAGACCCAGGACACGCTGGAGGGACTATGTCTCCCGGCTGGCCTGGGAACGCCTTGGGATTCTCCCGGAAGAGCTGGAAGAAGTGGCCAGGGAGAGGGAAGTCTGGGCCTCTCTGCTTAAGCTGCTGCCCCCGCGACCCAACCCCAGATAAGCAGAAGAGGATGGATGGATGGATACATGGTTAAAGTCTCCAGCAATTATCACAAGCGCCTCAGGGTGCTGCGTTTGTAATTTAGCAACTGCGGAATGGATGATGTCCCTCGCTATGTCCGCGTTCGTTCAAGGGGGGATGTAAACAATAACAATAATCACGTGTCCAAACTCTCTTGGCAAGTAATAGGGACGCAGACTTACAGCCAACAGTTCAATGTCCCTGCAGCAATTGGAGATTTTAACGTTTATATGTCCTGAGTTGCACCACTTTGTATTGACATAGAGAGCGACACCCCCTCCTTTTTTTCCAGCTGGTATTTGCGTCTCTGTCCGCTCTAACTGTGCTAAACCCAGGTAGCTCCACGTTAGCATCTGGGACGGTAGTTGTTAGCCACGTTTCACTAAAACACAGCAAGCTGCATTCTCTGTAGGTTCTGACATTTTTCACCAGCACAGCCAGTTCGTCGATCTTATTTGGTAGTGAGTTCACATTTCCAAGGATCACAGAAGGCACCGATGGTTTATAACGCCATTTTCTCGCAAGCTGCTTGGCTTTTATCTTACCTGTTATCTTTGCGCCGGCTCGGCTGTCCCGATATCATCTTCTTACCTCGTCAGGTAAATAGGAAACCACACCGGCGTGGGCATTTCTAATCAGTGCTTTAAGTTGACTACTTGAATAGGCGAGTCTAGGAGTGTAAAAATCCATGTCAAGTAGTAAAAATAGTAAAAAGTGTCCAGGGAGCGATTCCACATAAACGAAAGTGGTAGAAGTGATCAGTGAAATAGAGAAAAATAGAGAAAAAAAGGTAAAAAGATAAAGTCATACAGGGAGCTGCTGGAATGGCTGCCACTCGCACGGCGTTGGAAATGTATATGACAATGGTATAGCCAGAACTTTCTTGCTATAATAAGATACAGTGTGATAACTGAGAACACGAGGACTTTAAAGACCCATTGTCAACATAGAAATAGGATACGCATACAGTTTTCTGATCGTTTTGAAATGGCTTTTCACAGTGACCGGAATTTATGTAGCAAAAGTTCGTGGAAGCTGCTTATGCACGGTTTTGTGCATCTGAATTTTTTTGTGTGTATGCACATTTCCACTTTAGTCCTTACGCCATCTATAATTGTGAATTCTACACACGGCGTTATGCATGAGACCCCAGATGATTACATGCTTCTGGGGGTGAAAGCAGATACTCAAAGCCTCGGTGAAACAGAATAATAATAATACATTTTATTTATACCGCACCTTTCGCATGTTCAATATGCTTATCAGTGAGCAAGTCTGAGATCTATCAACCAGAGGTAAAACAAGAGATAAAATTAACAAAAGGATGCATATGCTGTTAACATGCAGCCATCACAGGTCAGATGACTACTGTTAAATTCTTTAGCCAGAAGCAATTTAATCAGAATTACCCATCCAGGTTGGTAGATTAAGGTAGATATTATTTTATTGCTTTAGGGCTGATCACAGAAAACTGGAGACAAGCTTTATTATTAAACAATGGACAAGGCTCAAAGAGAGATCATGAGTTAAAAGGATGATATTTAACATATGTGCTAATGAGATTTACCTGCTTTTGGAAAGACAGTTGTGATCCTCAGCCCTTGGGTCCATGCAGAAAGAGACTTCATTGTGTCATCAATAGAAGGTGCCCTGTTTATGCAATATTTATTTGGCCATTACTGGGAAGAGATTCTTTTGGAAGCATTATGTTGTAAACTGAACAAAACCTCTAGGGTGGACATGGGTGTAATTATATTACGACTACAAATGCAATGTGCCTTTTTCACTTTTCATTCTATTCATATTTTTTTCACACTTTTTCTTTTTAAACTAAATGCAATGAACATTGAAGGCACAAAGGCGCATGTCAGAATTACACAACAGTTTAGCATTACAGAGGAGGGCAGTCGAGGTCAGAACCTGCACCAGAGTGCAATACTACAAAACATGTAGTCTTTGCTGTCAACTGAGCAGATGGTAGGTTTTACCTTCACAATGTTTTTATTTCTGTTATACAGGGGGTCCTCGGGTTACGACACAGTTCTGTTCCTACAACAGTGATGTAACCCGAATTTTGGTGTAAGTCGAAACACACTCTAGCCTAAGTAACTTACCTATCTTAACACATTTGCAAAATCATAATCTAGAACATAAAAACACAAAATCTAAGCCTCAGAAAAAGGAAAAGGACATAAATATACTGTACTGTACGCTGTACTGTAGTAACAGAAAAAATGAGTGTAAAAAAAATCCTTACCTTTATTCCTTCTCATGTCTCAATTTTTTTAAGTTTTTATGGGAGTGAGCGTTGTAAACTTAAAACGTTGTATGTCCAAACGTTGTAACCCAAGGACCCCCTGTATATTACAGTATCTGTATGTGTAGGAATATAGAGCAAGTGCTCAGTGCTATTCAAGAATATCCTCTTTAATAAAACCCCTGTGTGCGTCCAGGTGTCCATGTGTGTCTTCTGGTGAAGTGCGCATGCGCAGGGCCGCACGTGTTCAGTCTCTCCCTGTGCATTCCCTGTGCAGAGAGAGAGAGACACACACACACAGACACGTGCACGTGAGAGAGACACACACAGGTGCGCCAGAGAGCCACACACACACATAGACGCACGAGAGAGACACACACACACACAGGCGTGTGAGAGAGAGAGACACACACACACAGGCACGCGAGAGACACACACACACACACAGGCGCGCTCGTGCATTGTTGCAATGTTACTTTTCTTGGTTGTTTATTAAATTACGGATTTTTCAAATGTTCATTTTTTCCCTGTGCTTAAAACTCATTAAAAAAAGTGTTTTTAGCGAGCGGTTCGTAGCTCTATAGCGCAAACTCTTGCAGTGTTAGTTTTCTCTGTTGTTCAAGGTTTTCTCAGTGTTATTCAATGTTTTAACATTTAGTTTACTATTACGCTGTGCATTCTATGGTATAATTAAATATATTTGTGCTTAAAAACTTAAAAAAATATATATTTACATACAGTTCATGCGGTCTGGAACGGATTAATTGTATTTACATACAATCCTATGGGGGAAATTACTTCGGTTCCAGGTTCCACTGTATTACTGCGAGAGAAGATTAAAGGCACACAGTACACTGACGCATATTACAGCCACATACAAAGTCCCTTGCCATTTAATATAGACTGTTCCTACTAATGTTTATGCACTACTGTTCTAGCGCCCGTTATTGTAACGGGTTTAATGTCTAGTATCTGAATAAAAGTGAATTTCACCCTTTAAGTGCCAGAAAGAGAAATAAATATACATACGTGCAAATGGAAGCTTCTTTCTGCATGTCAGCGTATAGAGACAGTAGCTGCTGTCCTTGAAGGATGTGCCCTGGACTCTCTGGTGATAGGACACAGATGTGTGGAGGATGAAGGCCATTACTTAAATCAAGTGTACCCTAAAATGAGTTGGTACAGTAAAAACAATTTTTAACTGAATGTCAAAAAAGAGATTACCTTGAAATCTTGAAGGTAAATCATTCCCCTTTAACTCTTTGTTTTGAATTTGTACAGATGATTGCACACTCCTAGTCTGATGTTTAAAAGCTTCTTTCTATTTCAGGTTTTCCGGCCAGAAAAATAAAGGATTATTCCTGAAACACCATACTTTGTCACTTGTTATTAAAGACCCTGGTCTATAGTAACACAGTTTCAGTTCCAGTGGAAATTGCAAATGCTCTTCTAGTTAGCATTGATTTTTATTACCTTTATTATTATCTCTTTATCTTTATGTCTTTCTATCTTATTATATTCTATAGGTTTGCTTGTCATTACCACTGTAACATTAATTTACACTGTATGTAGATTTTCTCTGGTTTTCTTCCACATTTCAAATTTATGCAGCTCTGATTTATTTGAACCAGCAAAGTGGTGGTCAGTGAGTGCCCACTGTGATGGACTGGCATCCCAAATATGATAGAATTCTGTCTTATTGCTTTTGCTGCAAGAATGAACTTTGGCCTCCTGCAGCCCTCGGCTGAATCTGATCAATGAGCTTTCGCTTATGGTAACCAATGGACCACTTTTTACTCATCCAATTTTTATACTATCTTTATCTTTGGAGATGGAGTTTTTCCCAAAATTTATAAAGTAAATGAATCACCCACACTTACACACTGTTTTTTTAATATTTGTGTCCTCCTTTATAGTTTATTTACCATTTACTTTAAGAACCAGATGACTACTGCCTCATTGTGAATGGGGAGGAAGTCAGAACCATTGTTCTAAGGCAGCCATTTGTTCCAGTAAGAAGGGTTTCAGTAATCAGGAATTTAGTGCAGCTATAAAGTGTTAAAAGACCGCCAACCTGTCATCAAGGAAAAGTATTGGGAGTGCCTGCTTACCTAAATAATCTGATTAAAGGCCACTGAGCCATTACATGAAATACTGCAACGTCCATTATTAAACTGGACAAACAGGTATTGGTGTTGCCCACCTTAGAGTCTAAATTTGGAAATAATGAAAAGGAAAAAAAAATCAAACCTTCAAAAAATATTAAGTATGACATCATCCATATATGTTTATTTTGTCTTTAAATTAGAATGTCATAAACTTAATCTTAAAATCAATGTTTAATTTACTAGAGTTTCTCAGATCCCGTAGTAACTACAGTACCACACTAAATGCTTCGTATTGTATACATTCTTCTATGCGCTCTATGTATGTGAATTACTCCATGCTTCTTAAATGGGCTTTCCCTTACACCGACAGGACACAGAATACATTACGTTCATGATATTACAGCTCTCTGAACAATTCAAATGCTAATATGTATACTTGATAATATGTTCATGTGAAATTAATTAAAGCATGTATTAAACAAGGGGGGCACAGTGGTAGTGATTGGCTGGCTCCCCATCCAGAGATTGTTCCTGGCTCCTGCAAGATGCTTGCTGGGACATGCGCGACCCTTGATGAAATAATTTATTGCATCAGTACTGTCACTTTCAAATGTACTAACCCCCAAATTCCTTTCTCCAAGTAACCAATCGCCACACAGTCAGTTCAGTAATAAATGTCAAGCCATCAGTAAACTTAGAACGCAGATTCTTCAGAACTTTTCAGGAACATTTAAATATCTTTGTAGTAGATGTTTAATTATTCTATCCTTCTGTCCATCCAGGGTCACTACAGTTCCAGCAAGCATACAATGCGAGGAAGTAACATTCCCTGAACGGGGTGCCAGCTCATCGCTACCGCTGCGCCACTGTGCCCACATGTTTAATTACTAACAGTATACATTATTTAGATGAAGTTAAACATTTATCTGTATAATATAATATATATATTTTAATGCATTTCATCTTAAAAATGATATCAAGAGCTCCAAGAAGATGGCTCTAGGAAATCTAAATCGAATTAGAATCCAGTGGTCATCATTTGTAAATATGTGCTTTTTTCTATTGAATTAAATTGAATTGCTTTATTGTTATTGCATGGTACAATATGTAAATCCTCCATAAACTTAAACCTGTAAAATGACTAAATATTATTATTATTATTATTATTATTATTATTATTATGATAAATCCAATGAAAAATACACAATATGAAAGCCATTATCCATTATCCAACCCACTATATCCTAACTACAGGGTCACGGGGGTCTGCTGGAGCCAATCCCAACCAACGCAAGGCAGGAAACAAACCATGGGGAGGGTGCCAGCCCACCGCAGACAATATGAAAGCATAAGTAGAATATACATGTAGATATATAGTGCAGCTAGTGCACATGGTCCAGAAAGTGGCTCATGCTGTGCAATATTAAAACTGTAGTACAAGTTTACAGTGTGGTCATTTTAATTCTAAGTACAACCAGTTCTACCAGGGGCACTTGATGGACTGATTGAGTACGTTTATAGCTCTTGCGATGAAACTGTTTCTGATCTGTGATGTTCATGCAAGAAAGGCTCTGAAGCATTTGCCAAATGGGAGAAATTCAAATATACTGTGCTCATGGGTGAGGCAGCGAGTTTTGCACTGAAAGTAACAACACTAAAGTAGCTGTGGTATTTGGAATAGTTTGGCCATTCCATGGACCATTAAATTGTTACAGGATCATCACAATCAGATGCCTTAAATTTATAAACGATATGCAGTTATTTTCAGTGTATTTGATAAAGCCGTGTCAGAGATGTGAATCTAAATAATAAAGGGAAACCACACAGGAACACTAACAGTGCTTTGATGCTGGGTGCTGCCAGTTTGCAAAACCAAGCCGAAAACTTGCATATGCAATGGACTGAGATGGCGTGAGAATGTGCATGGCTTTACGCCAACTTTAGTTTTAATATATGGCGATATGAGTGTGGAAATGGGCGTATGCAACATTTTTATGTATACAAACTGTTTACACATGAGGCCCCTGGTGCTTACATAGAAGATGACAACAGCTTTGAGTCTCTTGTTGTACAGGTCAATAAATCCCAAAGTGTAATATCTCAAGTGTGTGAGCATCCATTGGTCAGATGCACTGGTAACAGTTGGTATGGAGTTCACTAGTTTGATTTGTGTACATGTTACTTTGCTGTCCATCTTGTTTGATAAAGTGGCTTCTCTTTCTCTCCCCAGTATGAGTGATGGCTGGCATGTGGATGTGTGATTTTATGGACAGACAACCACATTCCACTCATTCAACATATAAAGCATTCAACTCATATATATCAAATGATGCTTGGATAGGCCCTGGCCTTTTTATTAATGTAGGAGCGGCATGGCAGCATGTTGGTAAGTTCTGGCATTATGAATTTGAATTCTATACTTGGTCATTGTCCTTTTTGAGTTTGGATGTCTGTGCCTGCTTTTACTTCTGCTTCTCTCTTATCCCTCCAATAATCTCATAGACATGCTGTCAGCTAACTGCAGAATTCCTAATTGTCCCATTGTGAGAGAGCTACGTGATGAGCTGCCACCTTGTCCAGTCCTGGTTTCTGGCATACGTCTAATGTTTCTGGGATATAGGCTTCAGTCCCCAGAGACTTTTATTTCTATTAAGCAGGTTGAAAAGTGTTATGTTATGATTTTAAAATATTGTGCAGAAAAAAAATAACCTCCATAATGTGCATCTGACCTGCTATGCAAACAACAATAAGATTGTAATAATATTTGACTAGTGTTCCTGGAGTCTGGAATGGATGAAAAACTAAACTAAGAATGAGCAGTGCTGAGTCTTTTTTATAATTTGGAGATGAAAGCTGTATTCAGCTGTGGTGGGCTGGCGCCCTGCCTGGGGTTTGTTTCCTGCCTTGTGCCCTGTGTTGGCTGGGATTGGCTCCATCAGACCCCAGTGACCCTGCAGTTAGGATATAGTGGGTTGGATAATGGATGGATAGATGGAAGCTATATTCAGGACTCCAGATGAGGCATCACAAGTATGTTACTTAGCTTAAGCATAACCTCTGACTTGCATTCTACGTATTGGGCAGTACAATCATACATCCTATTAGCCTCCTTGAGCACATTCCTAACTTTCATAGTTGTTGACAGAGGTGAGTGAGTCTGCAACGACTTCCAGGCCTTCCCATAAGACAGGAGTAGGCAGCGTCTGTCCTGGAGGGCCTCAATGGCTGCAGGTTTTTGTTTCAACCCTGTTTCTTAATAAGAGGTCAGTTATTGGTGGTGAAGCACTTGATGGTCAAGTAACAGTTTGATGTTTCATTTTAGTGGTCTCACTTGTTAAGGTTTCCCATCCTCAGTTGCTTATTTCTGTCTTAAACAGCTGCATTTGGTGTTTTTAATGGTTCTTTTTTAGCAATAATATGCAAATCACAAATCTGCCCAAGACTGTTTGCTGCCTGGGTCCGACTGTAATATTGCAGCTAATATTACATCATTTGCAGTTCCGCAATAGATTGATATCATCTTCAAACTTAACTCACTCATTTTTATATTCTTATGCAGAATGTTTATGTTTTTAAAAAGAGCAGAAGCTACCTGAGTGACACCACTTTTAACATTATATTTCTGAAAATAATTTCTTTGACCATGATCCTTTGTTCACAGTGTTTAAGCCAATTTTGTAGCCATCTACACATTTAACTATGAATTCCCACTGCTGTTAGACTGATCAGCCTCTCATCCAAGCAGCATTTTATAAAATTATTCATTTTATTTTGATTTTAAAACAGAAACCCAAACATTTTCTAGAACATATGTCTTTATTTACATTATTATTGTCTGTTGCATAGATCAAAAATTGCACAATAAAGGAAGGGAAAATGAGCTCCAGAGCAAGCAAAGCCAAAACTGTCCAGTGACAGGGTCATTTCATTTCTTTAAAAACACAAATAACTGAAATCACTAGGATTTTACACTGTTATTCAAAACATTGCTTGATGGATGTGTAGATTTGTAAAGTGTCTTACATTATAAGTGTTTTGTTTAAGTCCTCAGTCTAGTGCACAATCATAAAAACGGTTCTTGCGGTAAGTTTTAGTCACAAGAGGGTGAATGTGTTCAGCCTCATCAGTGGTCCACTGTGACTGAGGAGCAGTAGATTTGAGCAGGCTGGCCTACGTTTCAATTCTTCATAGGC
>JANRMT010062814.1:112192045-112212111 GCA_026402145.1 Polypterus bichir lapradei | reverse complement strand
GTCGCCAGCTCGGAATTTTAATTGATTAATTATCTCTGATCTAAATCACCGTCTTAGCTATAATTATTTTAAATATTGTCGAAATCTTACAATAAATAAACTAATATAGAGCTATGCATATATGCAGTGTTCAAACTTTGCATTATTGGTACGGCAGTCAACAACTGAATCAGTGCGGGGAAGCAATAACACGACTAGCTGTGAAGCCAAAATTAAAACACAGATTTGTGTTGTCCTCTTTTATTTACATATAATCTGCAAATCCATAATGTGAAATGAGTGAAAATTCTTGTATCATTGTTTGGTCTTACATGATGTTTACTATTTAGAAAGTAAAATATTCAAAGATGTTCTTTATATAAAGAATTTTATTTTCAATTTGCATTCCTGCCTCAAATCAGATAGGGTGTTGTACCGTGATAACCATTATGGATGCAGTGAGAAATCAAACAAAAATGTCATCTTTAACTGGCTAACTGAATTGTCATTATGCTTGACTTCTCATTTGTATCTTAAGACGCCGGCGACGTGGAACATTTAAGTTTTAGAAGCTGAAACACAGCATTTAAATGATGTGACGGGGCTGAAAAATCGCAAAACATTGGTATGATTGTCTTGTGTTAAATAATTTTATTTTGATTTGAATAATTTGATTCATTATTATTTTTCAGCAAAACAGTCAAATAAATACATGGATAAATAAATATTGGACAATTTGAAGTCCTTCACTCAATGTATGAGCTGCACACCAGCTTAGCAGGACACTCTGGTGGCTCATTGCGCACAAACTCGTTTTTCTCGTTTACACTTTAATGGTCTCCAGTTGAGCAGCTTCTGGCTTTCCATACCAAGGACTGGCTCCAGGTGTCTGTGACCAGCCCAGAAGTAATCAGATGGTAAAACACAGACCACTAAATGTGAATTGGTTTAAATTGAGAAACTGGCGATAGCTATCTTTCCTGTAATGTTTCCAGCGTACTTATTAAGATTGCCCAGCAGCTAATTTTTTGGGAAAGTTTAAAAACCGACGTTACATAAAATTTAACATCTTTTTGCGTCTTCAATGTAATTGAGGCATTTCTTTTTATACAGACACACTCATTTCTGTTTAATCAAAGTCCGGCCACGAATAGGCCATGGCTTATCCTGCCAGCACTAGCCGAAAGACAGGGAAACACCATGGACGGGGTGCCAGTCCATCGCAATGCCCACTTCACGAATACACCAGCATGATGCATGTGCTCGAAAATGTGAGAAGAAAATCAGAATTCCGAGGGAAACCCAAACAGATAGGTGGTTCACAGGCAAGGCGCTACATCGAGAAGGCAACACCGGAAAGCGCTGCGCTGTACCCTGCTCCCCCAAGCTAATAGCGATTTTAACGTGAAAGTAATTTAAGGTGTTATTTTCCTGCTTGCTATTATTTTTTTCTATTTGCTTTATATACAGCGAGTATTTTGTAATGATAATCTTCGAAAATGCATTTGATTTATTTATTCTAAACAAAAAAAAGAAAGAAAAGAAAAAAATATTTCACTGCGGGATCAAGGGAGCTGTAGTGTGGATTGGCCCTTTCAAGTTTTAATCTCAGTTTCTGGACAGATAAGCAGTTAGTATGAAGGACTTACAAACAGAAAAAAAAAAAAATCACCGGTCTTCTATAAATTCGCGCCACCTTCTTGATTATAGCACGCGCTATATATTTTATTATTATCATCTCCTGGACATCGCTATTGTGCCAGTAGACGTTTATAGCATATTTATATACCATATTTAGACTTACTCAAACATACATAGATGAGTCGAATTGCCACTATCGCTCCCAACGCGCCCCTGTGGTGTGCAGTTCTCTGACAGTCCTGAAGACAAACCCCATAATTTGATATCTGCATGCACTGGTCGCCGGTTTTTCACAAGTACGTGTTTCGCTTATTAATAGTCTGAGGGATGATGTTGGGAGTTTGCATTGGCACAGCGAGTTTGTCGCACACACCACACGGCGAACCACCTCAGGATCCAGGACCCGAGTGCAGCTGAAGAAAATAATTATAAAACAATGTACAGAACATTTCGTTAAATTTAGAAGCGGCAAGCGCGAACGGTTTCTGCTTTGCTCATTTCACTGACACAGCGGACTTGAAACGGTGGTCTTTCTTTAAATTCCACTTGTGATACAGTTGATTACATTTCTTTTGCTTTTCCAATCGGAGCACAGGCACGTCAAGTGACTTGCTCAGGGTCACACAGTGTCAACCTCGGGATTTGAACCCACAACATCAGGGTTTGAAGTCCAAAGTCTTAACCACTACAGACCTCAAACTGCCCAAACGAAAATGTGAGTTCGTGTGTGAGTGTTCTCAGATGGACTGGTACCTTTTTCCAGGGCTGATTCCTGTCTTTTACTACTGGGATTGGCTGCAGCCCACGATGATTTTGAATTCAATTAATCGGGTTTGATAATATTATGTATTTTTGCCAGTCTTCTCTTCACCAGCATAAGAAAACCCCCAAATATGATACTGTTCGACTCCTCATTATGCAAAACATCAAGTTTTTGGGGGTTCCTCATTTAGGCCTTATACATCAGAGAAATTTGTGGACCATATGTTATGCAGGAAATTACACCCTTATGTTAAAGTGCAAATCAATGGATGCCTATACAGCAAAAAATAATCGGAAGGACTTGAAGTTGTGTATGCTATACATCAACCAACTCGTTTTATGCTATTAGTGTTGTTTTATTTGGTTTCAAGCTTCCTGATAATGAATATGATACATTTTGTTAATTCTTTATCTGTGCCTAGCCCTCTTTATCCTAGCCCTCTACAAAGCACTTCCAGAAGATTAAAAACGACAAACTTCAAATGAGCATAAGGGGGATATTATTTTAATTTATTTTAAGCTCAGTGATTACAAATATGTTGTTGTTCTTTTTTTGATCCTTTACTAGAAATCTAGTCCTCTATGAACCACTTTCAAAGAGTGAAAATGATACATTTCTATTACAATTGAGAACATTTATACTTTAAACATTTAAGTTGAAGTACACATTTTTAACATTTCGCACAACTGTTCTTTATTATTTGTATGTACTTCTAGGTCATGAAGTAAAACATGATACACTATTTCTTATAAACACCCCAAATTAGGTCATCTTATGGTAACTGAGACTTTATTTTTTAAATCTCTGTAATGCTTTAATATTTTTTATTTCCTGTATATCTTATGGGGTTGGAAGTGACAGCACAATAATTAATACTGTATATCAGTGTTTCCCAACCTTTTTTCTGTGGAGACACACTTTTTAGAACCAAATATATTCCAAGGTATCCCGGGAGCCAGCTTTAAGCTGGGGCAAGAGGGAGCAACGCCTCCTTAAACAAACGTCCTGCTCCCTTAAATCAAACTTTTAGAAATTGAGAAAGAAAATAACAGATTACCCACAAACTGAATATGGACAAGATTTACTACAGTAGCTGAAAAATCCACTGGAAAAGGCACAAATGATGCTGCTGCTGGTACATCAGAGACAGCAGCTAGCATATCCACTCCTGTGGCATCAACTGGTACTGCTTCTCCTATACCTCTGCCAACAATTGCTGCTCCAAAGCAACCCATTCAGCTACCCAGTGACATAAATGGCAATACACCATCCCAGCCAATACTGGGTAGTTACCCCAAATGTGTATTTGGTGGTACAACATTAAGATCATTCAATCCTGCCTGGTACTGCACACGACCATGGCTGGAGTACTCTGTTGTGCGGGACGCATGCTTCTCTTTCCACTGTCGGAAATATGGCAGCACTGTTAATGAGAGGGATGTAGTTTTTACCTTAACTGGTTTTAACAACTTGAAAGCATGTGTCCAGCCACAGTCATGTGCATACTTCAGCCATCTGGACTGAGCATAAAAGCAGAGAGGCCACAGGGGGGACTGTGGATTCAATGTTGGTTGGTAAAACACAGCTTGAAAAAAACTACTATGTCAAGAGTATTGGTAGTGGTCTAAGGTTTGTCTGTGTAAATGAGTTGGAGCTCCGTGGGACTGCAGAAACCTTGAGACATGATGCAGCGGGTAATGATGATGACATTGCTTCAGGTATTTTTCTAAAACTGATGGAATATACCTTAGAGAAGGATGAGAAGCTAGCAAGCATTCCTAAGGGTATCCCAAAAAATGCAAAATACACATGGTGCTTGGAGAGGTCAGGAAAAATATGAAAGTGCTGATTCTGCAGGGTTTTGCCTCAAAAGTGATGGAACCAGGGATAGGTGCAATGTGGAAAATTTGTCTGTGATAATACGGTTTGTCATTAATTCCACGCCAGAGGAGCATCTTATTGGGTTGCTTGACTTGCAACAACTTGATGCAGAGTACATCACCTCTGAGATACTGTTACACCTTTCTGATGCTGGCTACAGTGCTGACAGTATACTTAACCAGTGTTATGATGGGGCTTCTGTGATGAGTGGGGTTAGAGGTGGTGTACAAGCTCTGCTCCAAAAGAGGCTTGACAGAAATGTCCCATACATCCACTGCTACAACCACCAGCTGCACTTAGTGGTTGTGCATGCCATGCAGAGTGAGCTGTGTGCATAAAGATTTTTTAGCCTATCTAGTTCACTCTACAACTTTTTTCACCACCACTATGTGCTCAATAAATATGATGTACCTTGTCTAAAAAGGCTGCTTGAGATCAGATGGACAAGCCACTTTGAGGTAACAAGGTGCACTGTGGACAATCAAGAACAAATCCTTAGTATCCTATCTGAGATGACAGAAGATGATGATGCTGCAGTTGACCTGTGCACCGAGGCATCAGGCCTGCTATGCCAAATTAAGAGGCATCACTTCTTTGAGATTGGAAAGTTCCCATTGTGGGTGCTTGGTGTCTTGAAACCAGCAAATGATATTCTACAGTCTCAGTCAGTTGATCTGTGCAGTGCTTCTGTGGTTGTAAGTGCAGCACTGGACTCCTTAAAAAACATCCATGAGGATGACTGTTGGGGAGTGTCATCTCCTGCTGACGATGAGTCGCATCCAACAAAGAGAAGGAGAACAATGAGCAAACACCTGGGTCAAAGTGTTGTGCTCTCAACTTTGGGCCATACAGACTCTGGTGACCCTACCATTTCCCCCCATCAGTCTCTGAAAAGATCCCTGCTCAACATCCTTGACAGGGCCATTTTAGAAATGGGAACTAGATTTTCACACAAGAATATTGACCTGATGAGAGCCATATCTAGTCTTGCACCCAAATCTAGCGCATTTCCAGATCCCCACCCTGTTGCGCCCTCTGGCTGTGATGGCTGGCACTGTAGCAGATGTTGTAAGTCTGAAAAATGAAGTTCTTGTGGCAAAACAGATGCTGCTCAAAAAATGTTCAAAGGAAACAGACCTGTCCACTGTGTGTAAACCCCTGCAGGAGTACAAGGAAGCCTTTCCTGAGTTGCATAAATTGTATGTAACAGCCCTGGTAATTGGTGTGTCTTCAGCATCGTGTGAGAGTTCCATTTCCACTTTGTCACGGGTCCTAACCCCCTATCGTCACACCATGTTACATAAAAGAAAGAGGAATTTGGTGATCTTGGCCCATGAGAAGTCCATAACAAATAACTTGGATAATTTGTAAGAGTTTTTGCAAAGGGAAACAGGAGACTGTTGTTGTAGAGTGGATTGAGGAGAAAGGAGAGTGGAGCTTTTCAGTTACAAACAGAGAGTTCAGTTGCTTGCAAAACAAACAATATTAAAACAAGACAAAAAGGAAGAAAAAAGTTAAAATGTTCTGTTCTAAATCTGTTGTGTTCTACAAATTGGTTTGTGAAGTGTAGGAAAAGATACAGTGTGGTGAATTATTTTTGTTTTAATTACTATGCCAACCCTTTTTAGTTTTGTAAATATTGGCTATATTGAGAGGTCTTATTTTATTCTTACTTTATTTTGCAAATTTATTTGAGAATTAGGCCATCCATTTAAGATACATTTTATGTTGTTGGTTGTAAAGATCTGGATGGATATTTTATTTTATTCTTTATGTTATTTTATTTTTTTATTCTATTTTTCAGTTTTATTTTTCAAGACTTGGTGAATTGATTTTTTTTTATATCTTGGCCTACCCTTTTTAGTTTTGTTAATATTGGCAAAAGTGAGAAGTGTTATTGTTGGGTTAAAATATATTTGATATAGGCCATCCAATTAAGGTAAATGTCATGTTTTTAGTTGTTATAATCTAATGAGGAATATTTTATTTTTTGTTGTTTTATTTTTCAGTTTTCCTCCTGAGGGATTGCCACCTTATCGTGGCCAGGGGGTTTGCATGCCTCAGTGACCCTAAGAGCTACACCAGCAGAAGCTTAGCCTTCAGGTGGGACACCCAAGTTGGACAAAGTGCAATCCAATTACATGACAAAAACAGTTATCCAGAGCACCCCCACCACCACCCCACCCCTTTCCCACCTCTGTCGCCACCATGTGCCCCCTTCACATTTCTGTTTGTGCTCTCATATATGCCTGTCTAGAACTGACCCAGGGTATCTCACTGTTTTAACACATTCCATCTCCTACCGTACATGTGCGGATCTGCCCGAAGGTGGTGGGACTACAGGAGAAGCCAGTAAAAAGCAGCTCTGTGATGAGCATTCGCAGCCTGGCACTTAGTGAACACTTTGGCACCTCCCACCTGCTTCGTCCCTTTGCCGGCCCCTCTCTGTCTCAGGGGTAACTCTTATGTCCACTATCCACCGGTCCTGTGAGACTCACTGGCGACCACACACTCAGGCAGATGGAGTCAAGCAGCCATAAGATACGTCTAAATGCTGTGTCTACAACATAGTAATCGTAATGCTGTTTTTATGCCAGTTTCTCCATGTACTCCTGTCCTCCTCAGACAGGTCTTGACCACCCGAAGAGGTTGTCCCACTCAGGTTCAGACCCAGGTGCAGTACACTATCATTTTCACAGCACATCAGAGTAGCTTTCACGGCACACACTGGTTGAAAACACTGCTGCACGTTATGGTTCTTTGCCCTGTTTAAATTCATTTTCACATAGCACATACTTTCTTCAATATTTTAAAGTAAGTCAATTAAATTCAAATTAAAAATGACAGATTTCCCCTTCTGTTTATTATCTGGTATACTGCAGTTAAGTTAAATGCATATTTCTTTCTTTCTTTCTTTCTCTGCCTTAACCTGTTGCAGCTGACAGTCCAACCTTGAGGTCCCAGTGTCTCTAAAACTGGTAACACCATCTATAGAATGGAGAACATCTGAATTACAAATTGCCATGTTACTGCATTTCTACCTTCAGGTTATACACAGTAATTGCTGTTCTGATTTTTTTCTATTTCTCATTCAGTGTAATATTTAGCATAAAATTATTTATTATGTGTTTTATAGTTCAGTTTAAAACTTTTACATTTTTGGTCAATCTGTTTTCCCAATTTCTTTTTCAGAGAATTGCCTGGTAGATAATGAATGACAACACTTTATTTCTTTAAATGATAAATATTACTTCATAATATACTGTACTTAATTTTTTTTGAAGGTTTGATTATTTTTTTCCTTGTCGTTATTTTAAGCTTTAGACTTTAAGGTGGGCAATACCAATACCTGTTTGTCCAGTTTAATAATTGACATTGCAGTATAGCATGTAATCGCTCAGTGGCCTTTAATCAGATTATTTAGGTAAGCAGGCACTCCCAATACTTTTCATTGATAACGGGGTGAGGGTCTTTAAACACTTTATAGCTCCACTAAATTCCTGAGTACTGAAATCCTTCTTACCGGAACAAATGGCTGCCTTAGAACAATGGCTCCGGCTTCATCCCCACTGATAAGAAGTCAGTAGTCATCTTTTTCTTAAGGTAAATCGTAAATAAACTATAAAGGAGGAAACAAATATTTAAAAAAAACAGTGGGTGAGTGTGGGTGATTGTTAATTCTGGAGCTCACTTGTTTGATTTGTGAACGTGACACTTTGTTGTCCATCTTGTTTGATAAACTGACTTCTGTTTCTCTTTCCAGTATGAATGATGGCTGGTATGTGGATGTTTGATTTTACGGACAGACAACCCAACCAGATTCAACTCATGCTTTATGTCAGATAGTGCTTGGATAGGCCCTGGCTCCCATTAATTGAAAGCCAAGCTCATAAAATGGATGAATGGACCTTTAGCACTGAATTTTACAGAATGCTCTTTACTACTTTGGGAGTGGCATGGCAGCACGTTGGTAAGTTCTGGTATTCTGAATTTGAATTCTATGCTTGGTCACTGTCCTTGTTGAGTTTGGATGTCTAGCCTGTGTCTGTGCCTGCTTTTACTTTTGCTTCCCTCTTATCCCTCCAATCATCTCATAGACATGCTCTCAGCTTACTGCAGAATTCCAAATTGTCCCATTGTGAGAAAGCTATGTGATGGGCTGACACCTTGTCCAGTCCTGCTTTCTGGCTTACATCTAGTGTTTCTGGGATAGGCTTCAGTTCCCAGTGACTTTTATTTGTATTTAGCAGGTTGAAAACTGTTATGATTTTAAAATATTGTCCCGAAAAAGAAAAGAAAAATTCCATAAAATGCATCTGGCCTGCTATACAAACAACTATAAAACTGCAAGAATAATTGTCTCGTGTTCTTGAAGTCTGGAGTAGATGAAAAACTTAACTAACAATGAGCAGGCAGTTAGAAAAGCTTACTGCAGTCCTGGAATCAACCTAGTTTCTCTTCTCTTGACTCTCTCTAGTAGTGCTGTCTATTTTATAATTTGAAGATGAAAGCTGCATGCAGGACTCCAGATGAGGCATCACAAGTCTGTTATGTAGCTTAAGCATAACCTCCTTTGACTTGCATTCTACCTATTAGACAGTACGATTATACATCCTATTAGCTTCCTTGAGCACATTTCTAACCTACATGGTTGTTGACAGAGGTGAGTGAGTCTGCAACGACTCCCTGGCCTTCCCATAAGACAGGGGTAGGCAGCATTGGTCCTGGAGGGCCGCAGTGGCTGCAGGTTTTTGTTCCAACCCCGTGTCTTAATGAGAGGTCAGTTATTGCTGATGAGGCACTTATTGCTCAAGTGTCAGTTTGATGCTTCATTTTAGTGGTCTCCCTTGTTAAGGTTCCCCACCCTTAGTTGTTTATTTCAGTCTCATTCTCTGTTTTTAATGGCTCCTTATTAATAATAAGGTGCAAATGACAAAAGAGCCAGCAGTTTTCTTTATAACTATATCATCATACACTATTTGGTTTGATAAAACACTTAAGAGAAAAATGTGAGAGACTGAAAATTATCTGTTTTATGCATCACATCATTTTAATGATATCTTTAGGAAAGGAAAAAAATCTATGAAATAAGAACCTAACGTTGTAGACCAGGGGTGCCCAATGCGTTGATCGCGATCGACCGGTAGATCGCAAAGGTAGTGCAGGTAGATTGCGTTGCATTCAAAATTTTTTTTTTTAAATGTTAGTCTATCATATATCCTCTCTATGGCATTTGCCACTTGATTGACATACAGGGCGGCCAGTCTGAGATCTCTTTTTTTCTAACACACTGGTCATCCCACACGCACGATCAAACGTGCGAGCTACTGCAAAACTCCGGCTGTGATCTAGTTAGCCTTCCAATTTATATCGACTAAAGAAGGGATTTAAAAGAAAAATGTTTGGGGAGGGTATGGGCTGGATGTGGAATTGGAAGAGGATTTTTTTTTCTCACAATGTCACAATCTTAGTTTTTTTTCTGATCTGTCAATCTATCATTGCTATTCCAAAGAAGGAAAATGTGGAAAGGCACTTTCGAACTGTTCATAAAAACTACGAAACTGACTTCCTTCCGAAAAGCGATATGAGAAAGAGAAAGGAGAGGGAACCAAAATTGCAGTTAATTGGACAGCTGTCATTTTTCACTCGGCTGAATTCAAAAGCTCCTTGACTGCATTATTCGGCTGTACTTATTAATGCGAGTCAGCCTTTTCTCACATGAAGATTATTGAATCCAAATACTGTAGTGACCATAAATGTATTGAACTGCTATTGTGCAATAAAGGTTATTCAGTTATGCAAGGTACGACAACATACATCTTCTGTATAAAGTATACTCAGTATATAAATATATATATATAGCATTTTTCATTTAGGTAGATCATTTCAACCTGGCCTTTTTAAAAGTAGTTTGCATGCCGAAAAAGTGTGGGCAGCCCTGTTGTAGACTAACAAACCATAAAATTAAATAATGCCTGAGATTGGTTTCTAATTAAGCAATTCTATTGGAACGAAAACCTGTAGCCACTGCGGCCCATCAAGAAAAACACTGCCAACCTCTTCTATAAGATGTTATTTTCAAATTTCAAAGCTCCCATTGCACATTGAAATCTAGCATTTTTACGTTCTACAGGTGATACTTTACATTTACTTATATTAGATTTCATCTGCCACAAATCTTCCCAAGCCTGTTTGCTGCCTGGGTCCCTCTGTAACAGTTCAACTAATTCTACATTATTTGTCATTCCAGCTAAACTGACATCATGTACAAACTTAACTTGTTCATTTTTCAGTTCTTATGCAGATTGTTTATATATGTTAAAATGAGCAGCAGCACCCTGAGGGACGCCAATTTTAATATCATATTTCTGAAAAAAAATATTTTACCATGATCCTTTATTCCTAGTGTTTGAGGCAATTTTGTAGCCATCTACACATCTAGCTGTGAATTTACACTTCTTTTAGACTGATCAGCCTCTCGTCCAATCAGCAATTTATAAACATATTCATTTTATTTTGATTTTTCCAACAGAAACTTGCTTCTTTACTTAGTTCTTTCTGTTCCTGTGTTTTCATAGTGGTAAAAAAGATCAGACAGAAAAGAAGAGAAGATTCAGAGCAGCGAATAGCAAAACTGAAAATTTTTTGCATTTTCATGAAAGTGGCTGACGGCACTGGAATATCTGGATTTTAATGGCAGGTTACTCTACTTCCTAAAGACATTTAGAAACCCATTTGACTAGAATTTTCTTTGCTATTTAAAAAGCCAGTTATAACAAGCCTACATAGATGGATATGTAATTTGAGATATCTTTCAAATCTTTCATCTGTTCTACATAAGCACTCAGTCTAGTGCATAATAAAAGAGGCTCTTAATGTCAGTTTTTGCCAAGGGGTGAATTTCTTCAGCCTTATCAGTAGTTTGACTAGTAGTGTGACTGAGGGGAGATAGTTTTGGGCAGACTGGTCTAAAATGGAGCTTTTCATACCCAGTACTTACAGTATTTACCTGACATCTTCACCCTGGTGACCTGAACTTGTAAGGAGTGGTAGCAGGTTAGGTAACTGAGACTCACATAGAGAGTGAATACTTGGAAGTGGCTCTTTTTTATCTCATTTTAAAAAAGTACTTTTCCACTGTAATCTACATTACTGGACATGCAGTCCTTGTAATTTTAAACAGGTTCATATATCAGTATGTCTGCTAATGTCAGTCAATGTCTTCTACAGCATTCACTGGGAAAATGCCAACTGAGATGTGAAGTTTAAATCCTGGTCAGCTAAGTGCATTTTTATTTTTAGAAAAGTATGAGTTACATAAAACTTCTGCTTCTGTCGCACCTTTATTTCATACATTAATGTAACATGGAAAAATAGTTACATTATGTTATAATATCACCCATAATATTAGTGCACTGGGCTTTATTTGCTCATTTTTTCCGCCAGCTCATAAAAGAAAAAGTAACTATATGTGGTTTACCATATACAGTAATCTGAAATATACTGATTTATTTAGTCTTGCTATAAATCTTTCAGGGCACGTAACAGTGATATCTGAGCAAGAGTAAGCAAAAATGGTTTGATTGTGTCCCTTCAGGTTCCCTGAGCAGTTGTAATGTCTCAACATGCACTAATGAGCCTGATTACTCAGATTTAATGATTCATATCTATATCCAGCCAATGGGATTGCATTGTTCAGCAAGCAGGTTATCTAAGCTTGATGTTATCAAAGTGTCCAGACTGATATTTTCCAAAAAAAAACTGGTTGGATTAGAACAGGTATAACAATAACATTAAAGACATCCACATCCACCATCATTTTAATCAAGATATGTTTTTTGGTGCTTTAAGATTTTCAAACTGCTTAGAACTTTTGGTCTGAAGAGACTGGATTTTGTATTTGTGCAGTCATGACAGCATGGTAGAAGATGGTAATATGTTAAATAAGACTTTTTTGATCACAACTGTGAGAATTGTCTTTTTTGTCCATCTGGTTAATGTGCCATATCGTAATGGCACTTTTCTATAACACAGCAGTAAAATCAGAATTTAATAACCTTTCCTGCATCACCTCTGATGCATTACAAAGCGAATACATTCATTTACCTTTTTTCAGTGTTTTTTGGCTTAAGCTAAATCAGGGGTAGACAAATTCGGTCCTGGAGGGCCATAGTGGCTGCAGGCTTTTATTTCATACCCAGTTGCTTCATTAGAAACCTTTGATTGCCACTCTCAGACCTTATTTAATTTTATGGCTTGTTAGTCTACAATGTTAGGTTCTTATTTTGAAGATTTTTTTCTTTCCAAGGGCATCGTCCAAATGATTTGAAGCCTAAAAGTGACCATTTTTCACATTTTTCTACTAAGTATTTTATTAAATCAAATAGTGCATTATGAACACATAAATGTAAATGGAAACAAGCTAGATGGAGAACTGCTGGCCGCTTTGTCATTTATATCTTATTGTTAAAAAGGAGCCACTGAATGCAGCTGTTTAAGATTGAAATAAGCAATTAAAGTAGGGGAAACTTAACAAGGAAGACCACTAAAATGAAGAATTAAACTATCACTTAAGCAATAAGTGCTTCATCAGCAATAATTGACTGCTCATTAAGAAACTGGCTTGTAACAAAAACCTGCAGCCACTGCGGCTCTCCAGGACCGACGCTTCACACTCATGTCTTATGGGAAGGCCAGGGAGTTGTTGCAGACTCACTCATTTCTGTCTACAACCATGAAGGTTAGAAATGTGCCCACCCCTGAGCTTGATCATTAAAAAGTCTGTTGCTCACAAATTTGTAGAAGTTAATTGTTAAATTTGAATGAGCAAATTGGAATGGAATCTTTGTCCATCTCCTGTAGTTCACTGTAATTTCTTTTGTCTTGGTGACCTTTAGTGTCAGGTTGCCGTCATGACAAATGTTTCTTAGTCAGTCATTTTCCTGTATGCATTCCAGTTGCTTTGTTGATTAGTTCAATTACTACTGTGTCATCATTAAATCTGATTGTTATAATTTTGCTAACAATGAAATAAACACAGGGACAAAGAAAAATTTTTGGGGATCCACCCAGCATACTTGAAAGAATGCAAATGCAATTGAAGGTCTTTACAGACAAGAGCTGCAAGCAGAACTGAACAAGTTTACATCATGGGTGGAATCCTGGGATCTGGAAGAGGAAATGATAATATTGGAGGGCGAACTCTGAGGTGTGGAAGAGGGAATAGACTGAAGTATCTTCTGATGTTCTGCAGGGGAAAAGGAGAAAATGTTAGAGGACAGCGCCAAACCCTGATCCTGCGGGGAAATACAGATATTTCAGTCCGTAAACTGTCTCAAATGCACACATGTGTGACACACCCCCATCCCCCCTCCTGGGTCCAGACCCATCAGATTGGGCAGTCTGCATTGAGAGGTTGTGAACCCGAGAAAGAACATTGGTATTGACTTTGACAGAGCTAATAAACCTATAAGTTGTAGGTCCAAAAACCACCTTATATTTCATGGGTTTGTCTCTTTGTGCACTGCCATCCACTGTAAAGCAGCATGGTCGGTGACAAGGGTAAACTTGTAGCCTTGAAGGTAGTATATCAGTTGCGTTATTGCCCATTTAATGGCCAAGGCTTCTCTTTCCACTGCCGCAAACCTGGTTTCCCTAACCAGCAGTTTCAGACTCAGGAACATGAATGGGAGTTTAACACAATTGATGCTTTAGATCAACAAAGATCTGAGGCCTGTGTCCTAAGTGTCGGTCAGAAGAATAAAAGGAACAGAAAAGTTAGGAGTGATCAAAACAGGTACCAACTTTAGGGCTTACTTCAGGTCATGAAATGTAGAGTCTGCATGCTTATCCCATTACCCTGAATTGGGAGCTCTTTTCTTTGTCAAATTTATCAAGGGCTCTGCTCTATCTGAGAATTGGGGCAGGAACCATTGGTTGTACACTGTTAATTCGAGAAAGGCTTGGACTTGCCTCTTGGTTTTCGGACAGGGCCATTTTAAGATGGCTTCAACTTTGGAACACTGTGGTTTCACCATATCTCTGCCCACCATGTAGCCTAAATATTTGCCTCATTTAATCCGAAGAAGCATTTCTTGGGTTTAATCTGAAGACAGGCCTTACCAAGTGTATGGAGTACAGCTTGAACCTGCTCTGGGTGTTTCTACCATGTGTCAGAATAGATGATGACATCATCCAGGTAGGCGGTACTATAGGAATTGTGGGGTCGTAGCACTTTATCCACCAGATGTTGAAATGTTGCTGGTGTCCTGTGAAATCCAAATCGAAAAACACGATATTGTCCACTAGGGGTATTAAGCACGGTTTTTGCCTAGGGCTGGACCAAAAACTCTCCTCTATCACAGCTAGATCCAACATTCTCTTGATCTCAAGCTCCATTTCTGCTCTTTATTTGCTTCCATGTGATGATAAGGGCATTCCCTGACTATCACCCCAGTTTCATTGATTATGTCATGCACAATCAGGGTGATCCGGCCTGGTCTTTCGATTACTACCTCCGGGACTGACAGTATAACTGCTTTGGACTCCTGTTTTTGAATGGGCATCACACTGGGGCCGAAGTTAAGTGTCACTTTCTGAACGTAATGAGAGCTGGGCTGAGCTGGGTAGGGGTCTAAATCCCCTTCCCTCCATGGCTTCAGCAGCTCAGCCCAGCAGGAAGTGCTGAAATGACAGACCTCCTCATTAACCCCCGGCCAATAAAAGCAGAGTTTGATTCTTTCTAGTATCTTGTCAGCTCTCAAGTGGGCGCCCAGGAGGTGTGTGTGTGCCAACTCGCATACTTGCCACCAGAAAGTCTGTGCGACTAACATTAGTGACCTCACCTTCCCGTTGTGCTCAGTTACTCTATATAATAAGTCATTGTTAATGGCAAAGTGGGGTTCATTAGGCTTGGAAATATTCATGCATTGGCAGTTTATAGAAACGACTGCATTTTTTACAAATTTGAGGGAATCGTCGTTCCATTGCTCCTCTGTAAAGGAGGCCGGTGTTTGCATAAATTAAAAATCAAGAGAAGCAAAGGGGTCAAGGCTAACGACAATGGGCGGAGTTTGAGACCATACTACCTCGCCAGTAGTCGATGATGTTCCTGGCTGAGACATCTCGGCTTCTGCCCCGTTGCAATGAGTTGCAACATGACTTCTTGTTGCCGGCTGGTTACACAGTGTGGAGACAGCTTGGGGAAGATCATTTCCATCCATAACTATGGCTTTTGGAGTGAAGGAGTGATGTGTGTTAAACTGCTTTTGATTTTAGACCAGTCTCGACCTATTATTACAGTTCTCATGGTGTAATTGTTATTGATTGCGCAGGTGGCAGACCTGTACCATTGAGTTTCCCTGTGAGTACTGGTCAAATTGGTCTTTTCTTTATGTATTGGCAAGTGACAGTAGAAATGTTGCTAAAGGAATAAATTGTGCCACTACCTTAAACTCATTTACCACCATTACTCCCGTACAAGGACAAGACAAGGGGTTAGCAACTGCACAGTATCATCCTCCATTTGCCCAACTGCAGTCCAATGGCTCAGTAATCTGTGGGCAGTTGGGAATGGTGTATCCTGGTTCACCGCACTTATAGCAGCGGGGAACGGGATTGCACTTTTCTTTAGGTTTAACTGTGGGCTCCATATTGTGGTGGTTGGGCTCCTGATGGGCAATACATCCCATCCAAGTTTGCAAACAGACTTTTCTGCACACTTGGATTGGTTAACCATGCAGTGACATTCCATGGTTTCTACCAAGGCATCCATAATTTATATGCCTGATGGCAGATTTGCTATGTAAGGTAATCAGACAGGGCATTCAATAAAGGGTCGCAAGCCACTTGTTCGACGACCTACTTAGAGTTGTTTACATCTGGCCTTAGCCAGTTTCCTGCCTTGCCCCAGATGTCGTATGCCTGTGGGCAGATTGGCTGCTCTGGGTCAAACCACTACTCTCTGCAAAGCCTTGCCTGCTGGTCCATGGACACGCTGTAGCACTTCACGTGCTCTGCTTTTAGAATGTAATAATATGCAGCAGCCTCCTCTCCCATGACATATAAGGTTCATTGAGCATCACCTTTCAGGAATAGTGTCAGTATTTTTGTCCCAAGGACCTGGGAAGGAGCCTGCCCCCTGTCCTGTTGGACAGCAACTCATACTTGAGCTCTTACTTCTTATTCAGCAAACTGATACTCCCAACTGTGCTTTCAGCGTCTATAGTTCTGCAGCCATATTGGGGAGGACCAAATTTAGGTTTTGTTCTTCGGACATCTTGGAACAATCCTGCCGACTACATCACTGTAAAATAAATAGAGGGTTTGGGAATCCACCTGGTATACTTAAAAGAATGCTAATGCAAGTGAAGGGCATGTGTTCCAGACAGAACTGAACAATGTATGGCTGTTATATAACAGACAGGAAGAGGCAGGTCTAGAAAGTGACGTAGACTGAAGGGTGGAATCCTGGGAATCAGAAGAGGAAATGATGTCAGTGAAAGGTGGGATCTTGAGGGGTAGAAGAGGAAGTGACGATATTAGAAGGCAACTTCTGAGGATTGGAATGGGGAGTAGGCTGAGGTATCTCCTGTTGTTCTGTAGGGGAAAAGGAGGAAAGGTTAGATGACAGGGCTAACCCCTAGTGCAGGAGTGAAATGCAAGTAGTTAAACCCTTATATTATCTCCCATGCGCACGGGTGACATAACTTTTGTATTTGTTTTATGTTAGATTTGCAATTATTCCCCATCTTTTCTTGCATATAAAGCATTTGGACTGTCGTCAATCTAATTCTACATTAAATTTTTACTTTCAGTTTACTTACTTACTTTTTACTTACAGTAGGTAAAATAATTTCATGTTAATACTGAGATTCAAAATATGAAAGAGTGACAAACTCCATATATGACTGCAGTTGTTATCCAGACAATGATTACTTTAGAATCCAATTTTTGACACTAAAGAATCTAATTATTTTCCTTTGACTTAATTTTATCACGCACATGCTAAGATTCCTTAATTGCTTTTTGTATTCATAAGTCAGAGTTTGTGTCTTCATTTTCTTAACTGACTGAAAAATAACAAAATTATGTAAATAGCAGAGAGCCAAACAGGAAAGTTTTCCCATGTGCAATCGTGTTCATTCAGAGTTAGGCTTAGGATTAGTAACTCAGTCTCTTCCAACTCTGCTTTAAGACACACAGTTGATTTTTAAGTAATCAACAACAATTGGGACACCTTTGCAAACAGTTTGCATCAACTTGCAAGACCTAATTTACTTTAATTGCTGCCGAATATCTGTAGGTTGTAGCTTATTAGTTGTTACCTGAAGAAGACCCATTTGTAATATTCTGATATTTTCCTTTTTTCAGATTTAGCAAGCCTAAACTTTAAACTGCCAGAGGTTTAAATTTAATGCTTACCTTTTCACCATCTTAGGAGATTCATTGCAGTACCACTGATTAAATTTAAACAAAAACTGGAAAAACTGCATTGTTTTAAAACTTTCGACTGGTTGTGTATAAATTTGACATTATCTTGTGCATGTAATTGAACCAAACTGATCTGATTGTCACTGTTTTATTAAAAAGAGGTCACCTACAGTTTGTTACAGTAATTTCTGAAACTGCTCAGATTACTCTGCACTTTTAAATTCCCTTTCCAAACACAAGGTGGAGTACCTGTCCAGTGTAATTTACAGTAACACACAAACAAAAGGAGCTGCAGAGGATAGCAGGCTGCTCTACATGCAGGTATCTTTAGATTACACCAGTCTCTTTATCTGAATATGTTTATTCAAAGTAATGTACATTAAGTGTATTGCAAAGGTATGTACGTGGTAGATTTCTGCATATAGCTGAAGTGTTATCAGGTTAAATAAATCCATTGGGATCACACAATGAGCTGGTAGTGGTGGGGATTTATGCTGCAACTTGTGTCTTAATATGCAGCGCCTTAGCCACAAGGTCAGCCTATCTAACGTGCGTGGGGCATACAAATTGCACATGATTAAAGCTATGAACTTTATTAATCTAAATTATATGAACTGATTCAATTACATACATTCTGATTTGTAAGTTGCTGTCAATAAAACATGATTAAATACAATAGATTCCCATATGCATTGACTCTCTGCTTCATCTTGATGGTATAACTGAGTAAGTACTACCTGTCCCAAATCAGTCTAATATTGTCATGTCCAAGTCAAGTGAATCACAATGAATAAATGGAGTGTTCTAAATGACACTTTCAACCACAAGGGGGGAGCATGTGTTCAATGTCCTCAGAAGTCTTTGGTGATTCGGGAGTGACAGGTCTGATTTTCATATGCTTATAGCATTTACCTGACATCGTCATCCTTGTGAACTGGCTTTGTTTATTGGTTTATAAAATCAGGCTTAGTAGGTTACTTAACTGAGAGATACAAAGGGAGCGAGTGGCTGGAATGGATCCTTTTTTGATCTCATGTAAAAATGCAATCTTGTGAACCACAGATATTAAGGCATTTTACCAGTTTAAACTATATAACTGGACTTTGAATACCATTAACATCAGAGCTGTGACACCCCTGCTGTTTAACCAGGTTCAAAGATCCATATGTGTAACTCTTTCTGTTTTTCAAGCTCTCATCTTTTCAATAAACCCTAGGAAAAATTAAATGCAGAATAAAGTATAGCATGATCAAAAATATAAAAATGAACCTTTCGTCTACAAGTGTTTTTCATATTGTAAAACTTTGCCTATCACAACTTTATCTCACTCATACATTCAATAGGGAAAATTACTTATATTATACTTTAATATTATGGCACATTGTGTTTTATATTCTCATTTTTTTTCAGCCAAGTCATAAAAGTGGGGATATGTGTATTGCACCACATAAACTCAAATACACTGAATTATTTAGTCATGCAATAAATGATCATGTGAAGCCCTAAATGCAAAGCTTGCAATGGTGATATCTGTATTAGAATATTCAAGATGTGTTTGTTCTTTTATCTTTAGGCTCCCTGTATCAGTATCCATTGATGAGCCTCATTACTCAGGACAAATGATCTAGGGCAGGGATGGCAAACTCCAGGCCTAGAGTGCTGCAGTGGCTGCAGGTTTTCATTCTTACCATCTTCTTAATTAGTGACCAGTTCTTGCTGCTGATTACTTCTTTTAATTAACTTGACTCAGGCCCCATAGTTGTTTCTTTTTCTTTAATTAGCAGCCAAACAATAATGAGACACAAAACAAGCCACCACATGACCAGCTCCCCTGTGCCCATTACACAATATCTGAAATTAGAGAGGTGATGGCCTTGGTAAGGTTGATCTCTTAGGTCACCAAAACATTCTGACGGTGCTCTTAAAAATAACAGAAAAACAACAGTTTTTGAAATGTGTGCTGTGGCAGAGTAAGAGCAGCAACAAGCCATGGAATTAAATAACGGGTTTAATTAACAGCAAGAATTGGCTTCTCATTAAGAAAGTGATTGGAGTGAAATTGGTTGGAGTTTGAAGCCCCAGTTTAGCTGGTCATCTGTTAGCTCGTTTCACATCTCATTTCTGCTTTGCTGTCTTTTAATGAAGAAAGGAATCAATTCAGAGGGATGAACTCTTCCGTCAGGGCTATTAAAGTGATGGGGAAAAAGTTAATTAGCAGTGAAAACTGGTCACTGATTAGGAAAAGGGTTAGAATGAAAACCTGTAGCCACTGCGGCCCTCCAGACCTGGAGTTCACCACCCCTGATCTATGGCTTATTCTGTTCAGCAAACAGCTCTCTGTACTCAGTGTTATCATCATGTCCAGCCTGGC
>JANRMT010062814.1:112157860-112171817 GCA_026402145.1 Polypterus bichir lapradei | reverse complement strand
ACTATACTTCCTTAGAAGGCTGGCGTCCTTCAACATCTGCAATAAGATGCTGCAGATGTTCTACCAGACGATTGTGGCGAGTGCCCTCTTCTACATGGTGGTGTGCTGGGGAGGCAGCATAAAGAAGAAGGACGCCTCACACCTGGACAAACTTGTGAGGAAGGCAGGCTCTATTGTAGGAATGAAGCTGGACAGTTTGACAGTTTGTTCAGAAATTTGCCTTTTCACTATCATTCCAGTCTCAAACAAAAGGGTGCCTATTGCCCCTTCATCTATTGTTTTTTACATTTATTATTTACATGTTTATTGACTAATAGAAAAAGAAAACCCTGCAGTGTACAAAAATGTTCCTCTCTCACAATAATAATAATAATACATTTTATTTATATAGCATCTTTCCCATGTGGAGCGCTGGTTGATATGCTGGCACAAATGTGATAGCAAGGTATTAGAGGTGCATGGGAGAAATTCTGGGAGTCGTCCACAACTCTAACTTCTAAAAGAATCTCATTGACATTGAAGGGAAATGTTAATGAAAATTGTATGAGGTGTAGTAGTTCTATTGGACATAAATCTGGTCTATAAAAGCAGAACATGAAGTACAAAGAATGGGACTCCCCAAAAGAATGCTCAGGACCACAGAGAGTGGAGGAAAAAAATTTCAGGAAGCAATCACCTCATCTGTTTATAAATAGAAAATGGCCATTAAATCTGTGATGATTATGATGATGATATTCACAGAGGATAAAAAAAAAACTATCCTGTCCACCATCTCCAATGCTGTTTGCAATTGCTATCTAATATTCAGTTCTTTATCTACAGCAGAACACAGAAATAAAGGGAAGTATGAGGCAAGGAATGGAAGAAAAAATATCTTGCTTTGTTCATCACTAACCCAAAAGTATCATTGCTGATGTTAACAAATGTACTAAATGACTTTTATAAGATCTCTTGATTTAAAATTAACCTTTGCCCTACACACTTTTGCATATAAACATATATTAGACAGTATCTGGGAGTTACAATTACAATGGACCTTAAAGAACTTTTCAGACCAAATTTTGACAGTTTGTTGGAACACACTATACAAGATGTCAACAGATACTCAATTCTTCACCTCTCTTTAGCAGGCAGAGCTAATACAGTTAAAAAGAATATCATCCCAAAATTTGTGTTTCTGTCTCAGAGCATTGCTGTAATTACTTTCACTTTTATGGAAGGAAAAAAGACTACATATTAAAACTTCAGCATTACAAATATCAAAAGAAGAAGGGTGTATGATGTTGCTTTCCTTTCAGGTATACTACTGGGTTGTAAATATTCATAATTTTAGACCATGGAAAGAGAAAGACATCACTGAATATGCACCTGCCTGACTGAATCTGGAAAGAAAATCTTGTAAGAAGTCTTCACTGTATGCTCTGCTCTGTGATCCGGTCATGAGTAATTTTCGCCACTGTGCTGCTAATCAGTTTGTTCTTCACTCACTCAGTAACTTATGTGGAAGACACTTTAAGGAAAACACACTGCTGTGTCTTTAAACCCCTCGTCAGCTATACAGTAGTTAAGACATTAGACTTCTCATCTCTATATTGTCTAGTGAAATGATATTTTATATAATCTAAAAGTAGAGAAAATCTAATTGTCTTTATGTGGAAATTGCAGAGTTCTTTAGAATTCGGCAAGATATTATTAATGTTATTTTACCACAAGTAAACTTTATTGAGATCATGCTTGTGTCTCTGCTAAACTCCTATTGTTTTAATTAATAAGAGGCTGTTTACCACAGTGGTCCCCCCTTTCTCTTTTTTTCTCATCTTATTCCTAATTTGCTCAATGGGTTTGGGTAAGAGTAGGGATTATAGTGTTGTTTATGATTACACATTTTAATTGTTTCAGGTTTTTAAGTTTTCTTTTAACAACAACAACAACATTTATTTATATAGCACATTTTCATACAAAAAGTAGCTCAAAGTGCTTTACATAATGAAGAATAGAAAAATAAAAGACACAGTAAGAAAATAAAATTAGTCAACATTAATTAACATAGAATAAGAGTAAGGTCCAATGGCCAGGGTGGACAGAAAAAAAAAACAAAAAAACTCCAGACGGCTGGAGAAATAAATAAAATCTGTAGGGATTCCAGACCATTAGACTGCCCAGTCCCTTCTGGGCATTCTACCTAACATAAATGAAACAGTCCTCTTTGGATTTAGGGTTCTCACGGAAGGGCTTGATGATGATGGTCACGTAGACTTCTGGCTTTTAATCCATCCATCATTGTTGGAGCATCATGATGCTTTGAATAGGTGGTGGCCCCCACAAAGAAACCGGAAAAAGAAACAGAAGAGAGAGTAGGGGTCAGTACGGATTTTAGAGCCACCATGAATAGTTATGAAGAATTGAACATACAGAGTATCAGGATAAAGTTAAAGTGAAGTTATGAGAAGGCCATGTTAAAGTAATGTGTTTTCAGCAGTGTTTTAAAGTGCTCTACTGTATCAGCCTGGCGAATTCCTATCGGCAGGCTATTCCAGATTTTAGGTACATAGCAGCAGAAGGCCGCCTCACCACTTCTTTTAAGTTTTGTTCTTGGAATTCTAAGGAGACACTCATTTGAGGATCTGAGGTTACGATTTGGAATATAAGGTGTCAGACATTCCAAAATATAAGAAGGGGCGAGATTATTTAAGGCTTTATAAATCATAAGCAGAATTTTAAAGTCAATTCTGAAAGATACAGGTAACCAGTGTAGTGACATCAGAACTGGAGAAATGTGCTCGGATTTTCTTTTCCTAGTTAGGATTCTAGCAGCTGCATTCTGCACTAGTTGCAAACGATTTATGTCTTTCTTGGGTAGTCCTGAGAGGAGTGCGTTACAGTAATCTAGTCGACTGAAAACAAACGCGTGAACTAATTTCTCAGCATCTTTCAGTGATATAAGAGGTCTAACTTTAGCTATGTTTCTTAAGTGAAAAAATGCTTTAAAAATTTAGAAAGTTATGTTTGAATGTCATTTAACTTCTGTAATGTATTCACCTAGAACAAGTAAAGATTAAAATTTTAACCACACACACATTCTAGCTATACAATTAGACTTAAAAGAATGAAATCTTTAATATTCTTCACAACCCCTGACCAAGACTGACTTATCTGCACCATCAATAAGTCTGAATTATCATACTGTATATCTGTATTTCAGTTACTTGTATTTTCTGACAACATTATCATTTCCAACTGTATTTAAGGAAATAATTTAACTGCGTGCTTTGTAATTTCCCTAAAATAAGTATACATTGTCGCTTGTAATTTCACCTTGAAAACTCAGTGCAAAAACACATAACTAACATTCCTTTAAACTTGACTTCTGATGCTGTTCAGTCATTTTATTGTAGAAATAATTAAAGCAACTATGACATTAATGGCTGTCTGAATCGTTTTTTTTTTTTTTTTTTACCTGGGTGGAGTTATTCATGTGCGAATCACCCTGGGATGTTTGAACAGGTAATCTGAAGTAATTACTTTCAGAATGTACAAAAATTGTTTAATCTTCTAAAATAAACTGCCCAGGTCTCTGCCTGTAGTCTGTTTCTCCTTGAAAGTTCTACTGTACCCGAGGGACTATTTCACACTGGGATTTCTGTTCACATCGCTCTCTGAATTACGTAGGGGATGGGTGTTGGTTGTTGATTATGATTTACTACACTTTAATTTATATACTGATGTCTGGAGTATTGTAATGGTCAATATTTGATTGAATTGAGTTTTAGTTACTGTAGTGTGACCTTTAAATTCAATAAAACTAAAAGAACAGAAGTAAATATCTAGGGAATGTTAACCTGGGAGTTTCCTAAAATGTATGTATTAAAAAAATAAAAATGAAAAATAGGACCCCTGCAAAGGAAAACAAACCACTTGATCTGCAGTAATAATCATTAAATGCTTTGTCCTGCTCAGCAACTTTCCATATTACAATAAAATGTATTTTTTGTAGCACCTTTCAAAGACCACACATCACATTATTTACAGAGTAATAAAGACTATAATTCAGCATGGCATGTAACAAAAAATAATTTATCTTCTGGTAAATTATCAAAAACAACAAATCATAGGTCTATATCTTTTTACAGTGGAAGGCACATAAAGGGTTGGTGTACCTACAGGATGTCTGTGAGAACAACCTCCTTCATTTTAATGGTGGTAATGAGAATTGTATTACTGTCTGTATGCTACACTATTCCCTCTATTACTTACTCAACAAGACCATTACACACTCCCTTAACCCTCATGTGTGACTGGGGGCATGATGGAACTTTGCATTTGCTATATAATAAGAACATAAGAAATCTGACAAAGACGAGGAGACTGCTCATTTGTTTAGCTGTACCACTATCTGATCCAGATATTTCTTAAAGGTTGTCAAGGTTTCTGCTTCAACTACTTGTGTTGGTTGTTTGTAGTAGATTCCCAAAACTCTGCATTAAGAATTGCTTCCTGGCTTCAGACTTAAATGCACGTCCCCTAATTTCCACTCGTGTCTACGAGTATGTGATTCACCCTTAAGCCTGAAGACTTTGTCAGAGTAGGACATGTCCTTAAGTCCTTGGATGCACCTGATTGCTCTCCTCTGCACAGCGTCAAGTGCTGCTATTTCTTTATTGCAGCATGGTGACCACAACTAGACACAGTACTCAAGATATGGTCTTACTAGTGCATAATATAGTCTGAGCCAAATGTCACTTGATTTATATTCAGCAGTTTTTTCGATATAACCTAACATTTTATTTGCTTGATGCTTAGATGATGAAAATGTTGTGTCAGTGTTTGTTTCCTTTAGGACAGTGTTTTTCATTTTGTTTTTATAATTGACATTCCTTTTTCCCATGTGTAGCACTTTGCCCTTTTTTACCTTAAACTGCACTTTTCAGTTGTGTTTGCCCAGTTCTGAAAATTATGCAAGTCTTTTTGAATTATTTTAACTACCTTTTCAGTGTCTGTCTTTCCTCCAATTTTACTATTCTCTATAGAATTAACAAGTTTAGTAACTTCATCAGAATGTATGTCATTAATGTAAATCAGAAAAAGTAACAGTTCTTGGACAGACCCAATGGGGAACTCCACTGATGACATCATACCAACATGGAGCATTCTCCAATTAATAGTATGCTTTGTCTCCTACTGGTTCCCAACTTGAGATCTGATATGTATAGCTTCAAGTTTTAGAATTAATCTTCAGCATAGGACTGTATCAAAGACTTCTTAATTGTCTAAGTAAATTGTGTTCTATGCTTTGCAACTATTGCACTTTCCTGTTTAAAAAATCTAAAAATTGGTTTGACAAGATCTTCCCCTCAAAAACCTATGCTGGCTGTTATTTAGAATGTTATTTTCATGTAAGTACGTTGCTAATTTTTATTTTATTATAGTTTCTGCAATTTTACATGTCACAGAAATGAGACTTAATAGTCTTTACTATCAGGAAACATTTAGTTTCCCTTCTTAAAGACTGCAGTCACATTTGGATCTTTCCAGTCCTCAGGGCTTCTTCATTCTGAAGTGAGTGCTTAAATATGCCTGTTAAGGTTTTATTGGTGATGTCTTAAATTTCTTTCAGTGCAATTGGTGAAATACTGTCATGTCCAGAGGTTTTATTAGTCTCCAGTGTATCAGGGAGCTTGATTAATTCATGGTTTTCTTTTCAGTTGGCTAGATTAGTGTAATGCACTTCCAATAGAACTATTTGCAAAAGACATTAATTAATACAGAACACAGCAGCAAGAATCTTAACTAGAAAAAGAAAATCTGAGCATATCTCACCAGTTTTAGTGTTGTTACATTGGTTACTCATAGGAGTGTGACGAGATCTCGTGGTACGAGATCTCGCGAGATCAGATTTGTCTGGCGAGATGCGTCTGGTCTCGCGAGAACGTGACGATATCCTTGCATTATTGGCATGATGGAGTGTGAGGAAGAAGTAAGGATAGAAGATGCGCCCGCGACATTTAAATCGTTGGTGTGGCAACATTTTGGATTCCTTGTGGAAATAAGAAACGGCGAAAAAATGACAGACAAGACAAAGACAATTTGCAAACACTGTAAGAAATTAATACCGTACACCTCTGCTAACACAAGCACTATGCAAAAGCATTTAGAAAACAACCACAGCTCGATACTAAAAGCTGCGCCTGTGAAGAAAATGGAAAGCAATTCAATTCGCATAAAAGGGCAAACAACCATAACAAATGCCTTTGCAGCTAAACTTCCACCATCCAATGCAAGAGCCACGGCAATAACAAGAGACATCGGCATTTTCATTGCAGCCGATATGAGACCATTTTCTGTGGTGGAAAATCTGGGATTTCGGCGACTCATCCACACGCTGGAACCAAAGTATGCCATCCCGTCACGCGCACATTTTACTCGGACGGTGGTCCCGACCCTCTACAAGGAGTGCAAGGTAAACGTTGTACAGGCTCTGAAAGAGGCAGAAACCATCGCCATAACTACTGACGGTTGGACTTCTAGGTGTACACAGAACTATATCACAATTACAGCCCACATTATCAACAGTAATTGGGAAATGGTACATTTTGTACTGCAGACGCGCCCACTTTTTGAATCACACACAGGGGCAAACGTCGCTGAAGTTTTACAAGAAGCTGTCACACAGTCTTAAAAAGCCAAACCATTGCATCGCTATTGTAACAGACAATGCGCGTAATATGGATGTGGCTGTACGCGAGGCAGGATTTGAGCCACACATCAAATGCTTCGCGCACACAATAAATCTCGCTACACAGGCTGGCCTCGGTGTTGCGCGTGTCGCTCGTATTCTCGGGCGGGTGAGACGTGTAACTGCTTTTTTTCACCGGAGTTCGACAGCTGCCGTGGTACTGACGTCTAAGCAGAAGCTGCTACAACTGCCACCGCACAAATTAATAATGGACGTCACCACGCGATGGAATTCATCATTGGATATGCTGGTTCGTTACCTGGAGCAGCAGGCTGCTATAGCAGCAGCGCTCACCAGCCCAGAAATAAGACAAAATGCCAGAAACATTGACACACTGGATACCTGCGACATTGTCAATGCCGAATTTCTTGTGAAGCTGCTGAATCCTTTAAAGACAGCTACCACTGTCTTGTGTGAAGAGAAGAGGCCCACAGTGTCTCTCATCGTGCCACTGAAGAACATGATAGAACAAAACATGGCACCAAATGACAGTGATTCCCCCACTGTGGCCGACACAAAGAGAGCAATTCTCAGCAATATTTCAGGCAGATACAGTGGGGATGTATACAACTACCTGCTGGAGAGCACTGCGCTGGACCCAAGATTCCAGTCTCTACCGCAGCTAGACTGCAACCAGCGTGAGGCAGTCTTTCAGAGGATACAGAAAAGGGTGGAACAGTTGCAGCAAAACCAGGTATCATTGACTTGATTTTTTTTCCCTAGAAGATTTATGTTTCCAGTCCAAATTTTAATGGATTTAATAGGTTCATGCTGTGTTTGTGTTGTAAACACGAGAGCATCAGAGTGAGTGTATTTGTGTTAAAAGAGAGAGGGGGACTGCTTTGCTGCTTGCTAATGTTAAAGCCAGTGTTTCTGCTGCTTAAAGCCCACAGATGAGAAGAGTATGGAGTGCAAGGAAGAGGCATCAGTTCATTGTTCCACACATGGGGGCGAGGGGGCTCTTGAAGCTGAAGGCAGAGCTGAGTCAGAAGAGGAACCTGCTTCCAAGAAGACAGCACTTGAGGATCTGCTAGGGGACTCTTTCTCAAAGACAGAACAGCCCAGCAAAGGAATTGAGAGGGAAACTGAACTTTACAGAAGAGAGGCATCTATCCCACTTAGTTGCTGTCCTCTGACATGGTGGAGAGAAAACAGCTCCAAATATCCTTTGCTGTCTCCACTTGTCAAAGAATATCTTTCCATTCCTGCGACCTCTGTTCCAAGTGAGCGTGTCTTTTCAACTGCAGGAGACATAGTCACTGCCCAGAGGTCACAATTGCTGCCAGAAAATGTAGACATGCTTATATTCTTAAAAAAGAACATGACCATATCTTAGGCTGTTCTGTATAGGTCATTACCTCATTACCTAGGTCTTAGCTCTTTTTCCATGCTTAAGAAAATTTTGTTCATTGTTTTGCACTCTGAGTTTTAAGACAGCACTACTTTGATAGTTACACTAATTATGGTTAATTGCACGTAAAGGGATATCATATTTGTGTTGTTTATTATTTATTTTTATTTATACTATTTAATTTTATTGTGCAATTAATTGCCTGTCAGTTTGTGGCAAAATATTTTGCAGTGTTTACATGTTATTACTGCATATCATTCATCAAAATAGAAGTTTTATTTCATAAAGTTGATTTCAAAATGGACATGCATTTTTTTGCATTTTGTGTTTTTCAGTTAAATAAAAGGCTATTTTTGCTATATATTTAAACATTGAGGATTTCTTTAAAAAAATGTCTAAAAGTCTCGTCTCGTTCTCGTGAACCCAGTCTCGTGTCTCGTCTCGTCTCGTGGGAAAAGCGTCTCGTCACACCCCTACTCATGTCATTTAGAATCGACTTTAAAATACTACTAATAGTGTATAAATCTGTTGTCACACATATGCACATGGGAGACAGCTAAAGGGCCTGAATGATAGTAATTCCATACCAAACCAGGGGATGGCGTAGTTCACTATCTATTTCTCTCACTCCTCTGCAGACCAGTTATGGGAAATTCTGCCTGGCCCCAATGACGTCACTTCTGGTTCCGGCCACAGAGATGACTTCCCTTCCGGTCATGGGGTCATCAACACCACTTCTGGTTCTGGACCCAGAGATGATGTCACTTCCGGTCACAGGGTTAGCGACATTACTTTCGGTTCTGGCCACAGAGATGACATCACTTTCTCCGGTCTGCCTTAGAACCGCCATCTTTTTGCCATCAAGGCAGTTCTGTTCTGGATTCTGTTCTATACATATCTAATGTGATCATTTACTCCAATTTGCAGTCAGGAAATAATATACGGTTGGCTGCCCCAAACTTTCTGTGGTTGTTTTGTTAATTCTTCTGACAACTGGTGTAGTCAGCAGGATTATGGATTTCCTGAGGAACCAGGACCCGGACCTAACACGTATCTAGGTGGGAAAGTACCATGGCTGAGTTTCCGAGTGGAGGAGTGTTTCAGACAGACCCATGTGCAGGTTCTGCTCCCAGAGCACTTAACCAGGCAAACTGAGTGAAACGGGGAGTGTACGGGAGGGGCTCACAGGATTGGGATGGTCCAGATGGGAGAGGCAAAAGGAGCTTATTATGCTCTGCCGAAGGAGAGTGCCTTTCTCCCCACTAAGGCAGAGCCCTTAGAGAAACTTGGAGGTACCCCAGACTGGCAGGTGGAGAAAATAAAACGGTGGAAATTTGACCCAGAGAGGCCAACCCACAAACAGGGCTTCTCCCTGTGGGCAAAAGTGGGGCAGCGGCTATGGACAAATGAAAATAATGCACATCAAATAGTGGAACAGGTGGCCTGCTACCTGTTTCTAAATAAAATACTAATGGCTTCACCCAGCCGGTCTGGGAGTAATTCAAAAACATGATAGAGCTCATAGAGCTTGTAGAAACATGCAGGACGGCCCTTGCAATCTGAGAGGGCAGAACCGTCCCAAACCAGATGGATTGCATCCCGCAAATTCGGCAACCTTGCTACAAGCCAGATCCTGCACCGAAGTGCCTGGACTTGTGGATGCGCAAACTGCTCAGGAACAAGGAGGGCTGCAACGGGAGGGGAAGAAAGGGTGGTGTGCTCTGAAAAATCCCCTGAATATTTAAAATACAGAAGTGGTAATTGCAAACAGATTTAAAACCTATGAAGGTTCACTAAACAAGTTGGCCATTTCACTCCTTCCAAATCAACCATCTCCAGTGATACTGGGGCAGGACTGGTCTAAAGTTAAAAGCGGTTGGGCACTTTCCACTCCTAAGGCAAATTTGGGCTTAATTATAGATGGGGATGAGCAGTCTCAAGTTGCTTCTATGCAGACAGGCAGCGGAGAGAGACGATGCAGCCGCTCAGTGTGATGTGGTAATTCTTGGGCTGTCGCTGGCAGAAATGTCATCCACCAATGCTGCAACGGAGTGGGAGGAAACCATGCCCATTGAGGTCGGTCCTGACCCTCTCTCTATATTAGAGTATCGGTTTAGAGAAACACCAGCTTCTTTTAAAAGGGAATAGTGGAATGACGAGTTCCTCAATTTTGCGAAAAATGCATTTGTTCTTGTCAATGGCCAGAGCACTCATTAGCCCATGCCACAGGGTCCTCACTTTGTTTTAGAAAACAACCTTTTGTATAGGATAGCAGAGCATGAGGGGCAGTTGTGGAAGTTGCTACTAATTCTATGGACCTTCTGACGGCAGGTTTGTAAATTAGCACACTCCCACTTCCTAGAAGGCCATTTGGGCACCGAAAAAACTTTGGAGAGGATTAAGCATTTATTGCGATTTTTCTTTGGCTGGGAATCAATGAGGAGGTTCATTGCTTTTGTACGTCCTGTCCGGAGTGTCAATTGCGACAAATTCCTAGGAAGGACCATGCTCTTCTTATTCGCATTCCCCTATTTGATGTGCCCTTTGAAAGAATTGGGGTCGACATAGTAGGACCTCTGGAGCCCTCTGTTCGAGGACACAAATATATTTTAGTCCTCGTTGATTATGCTACTCAATATCCCAAAGCTCTTCCATTGCGCTCAGCTACGTCTAAAGCCATCGCACGGGAATTGGTAAGGGTCTTTGTGCGAGACAGCATCCCTAAAGAAGTCCTGACAAACTAAGAGACACCTTTTACCATGGAGATGTTCACGGAAATGGCCAAGTTACTTAAAATAAAGCACTTGAAGACCGCGGTGTATCTTCCTCAAACCAATGGTCTAGTAGAGAGGTTTAATCAGATTCTCAAATAAATGCTTTCTAAGGTAGTCAGTGAGGAGGCAGGAACTGAGACCAGTTCCTCTCTCTTGTTCTTTTTGCATATCAGGAAGTACAACTAGCCTCTACAGCTTGCTCACCCTTTGAATTATTGTATGGACGTAAACCCCAGGGAATATTGGATATTTTAAAAGAAGAGTGGGAAGAAGAGGCTGTTCCCTCTAGAAACATATTAGAATATATCACACAGTTATGAAAAAAAAAAAAATTTGTCCTCTACTTAAAAATCATCTGGAAGAGGCACAAATAGCACAGGCCTGATATTACGACAGAGGCACGTCTCTCTGGGAGTTCCACTCAGGAGACTGAGTCATGGTCTTTATTCCTACCTCGCATTCTAAGCTACTAGCCCACTGGCAAAGTCCATGTGAAGTTGAGGAGAGGAAGAGACTCGTTGACTATTTGGTGAAACAACCCAATATTCGACTGAACGAGCGGGTCTATCATGTAAATCTGCTGAAACAGTGGAAGGACAGGGATCCCGATCCCTTCTTCAGTCAGTCCCGCTCACTCTTTGCTCATAGGAATAAAGTTAACTTCGGTGCAGATTTAAATCCTAGACAGTGATAGGAGCTGGAATCAGTTATCTTGTTCGTCCCGGAGGTAGTGAGTGAAAAACCAGGGAGGACCTCTCTAATTGCGCACGATATTGTGACAGAACCTGGGGTTAAAGTTTGAGAACGCCCATATCGACTTCCCGAGGCAAAAAAAGCTTAAGTGGAACTTCAGATCAAGCGCATGCTGGAACTAAGAGTGATAGAAGAAAGTCATAGTCCCTGATCCTGGTCCCATCGTCTTGGTCAGTAAGCCTAATGGAAATTGAAGGTTTTGCAATAACTTCCGTCGACTTAATCAAGTCTCCCAGTTTGATCCTTATCCGATGCCATGAGTGGATGACCTCCTCGAGAGGCTAGAACAGGCTAAATACTTCACCACGCTTGACATGACAAAGGGGTACTGGCAAGTTCCTTTAACAGACTCCACAAAGGTTAAGATTGCTTTTTGCACCCCTCGTGGTCACTGGCAGTATCGTGTCCTTCCATCTGGGTTACATAAGGCTCCTGCAACTTTCCAGCACTTGGTGGATAAAGTGCTCCGGCCTCATAACTCATATAGTGCTGCCTACCTGGATGATGTGGTCATCTATTCCAGTACGTGGAAGGAACACCTACAGCAGGTTCAAGTGGTATTATGGACATTTGGTGAGTCTGGACTTTGGATTAATCCCAAGAAGTGTTTCTTTGGATTAAAAGAAGCCAAGTATTTAGGCTACCTAGTGGGTCAGGGTACCATGAAGCCACAGTGCTCCAAAGTAGATGCCATATTGAAGTGACCCAGTCCACGAACCAAGCAGCAAGTCCAAGCCTTTCTTGGCTTAGTGGGGTACTACCGCTGGTTTGTGCCCCGATTCTCAGAGAGAGTGGCGCCGTTAACTGATTTGACAAAGAAGAGCAACATGGTGTGGACTGATAAGACAGGCGCTACATTTAGTGACTTAAAGATTGTCCTTACGTCAGCACCAGTTTTGAAAGCACCTAACTTTTCTTTACCTTTCATTATCCAGACGGATGCTTTGGACACAGGCCCAAGGCCATGCTGAGCCAGAGAGTCAATGGTGTTGAACACCCCATCATGTTCCTGAGTCAAAAACTATTGGAGTGAGAGACCAGGTATACGGTGGTGGAATGGGAGGCCTTGGCGATCAAATGGGCGATTATGCAGCTGAGGTACTACCTTTTGGGCCAGGAGTTCACCCTTGTCACGGATCATGCACCTTTATCGTGGATGGACTTACACAAGGAGTTGAATCCATGGGTCACCAGGTGGTTTCTTGACCTACAGCCTTACAGGTTTTCGCTTGTTCATCGTCAGGGTTCTCTCCATGCCAATGCCAATGCTCTTTCTTGGGTTCACGACCTCCCAGTCAGCAATGCCTGACATGACAGGTCTGGGCTGAGGGTGGGGCCTCGTGTGCATAGGAGGCAGCTAAAGGGCCTGAATGAGAGTGATTCCATACCAAACCAGGGGGTGGCGGAGTACATTAACTCTTTCTCTCACTTCTCTGCAGGCCAGTTATGGGAAATTTTGCCTGGTCATGTTGACGTCACTTCCAGTTCCAGCCACAGTGATGACGTCACTTCCGGTCACAGGGTTAGCGATATCACTTCTGGTTCTGGCCACAGAGATGACATCACTTCCTCCAGTTTGCCTTAAAACCGCCATCTTTTTGCCATCAAGGCAGTTCTGTTCTGGACTCTTGTTCTATACACATCTAGTGTGATCATTTACTCCATTTTGCAGTAAGGAAATAATATACAAGTGGCTGCCCCAAACCTTTCTGTGGCTGTTTTGTCAATTCTTCTGACACTGTAAAAAATCATGCCCTTTCTTATATTTTGAAGTTCCTGTCCTCCTACACTCCAAGTTATAACCTTAGATCTTCTAATGGTGGTCTGCTTAATATTCCAACAGCCAAGCTTAAAAGAAATGGTAAGGCAGCCATTTGCTGTTATGCACCAGAAATCTGGAATACTTCATCAATAGAGATTCATCAATATGTTAAAAAAATTCTAAAAACCAATTATTTTAATTTGGCTTGTTTGTAACTATATTTTATTTGTATTCTTAATAGAATAGGTAGACATAAAGTTATCCAATTGTTCAAATCTTTACTAATCTCTGCTTTTCTGTGCTTTCTTTGGTGGTTCTTACATGGTGGTGTTTTGTACCACCACCGTGCAGCCATCTGTGATGTCTGCATTAAAGCAGATAACCCATCTTGTCACAACACCCACTGCGTCCAGAAACCTCTGAGACAAAGCCTGAAAACAATGAAGAATAACTTAAGAACATTTATGTTAGGTAGAATGCCCAGTGAGGGATGGGCTGTGTTTCTTGATTTGGAAACCCAGCAAATGTTGTCTTTTTTCCGGCTTAACTGAAGTTTTTTTGTTATTTCTGTTCTCCCAGACTCT
>JANRMT010062814.1:112128410-112147799 GCA_026402145.1 Polypterus bichir lapradei | reverse complement strand
GATCAGAGATAATTAATCAATTAAAATTCCGAGCTGGCGACTGCAAGGCGTGTTCTGTTTCTGGGAGGGTCCGCTGACTTTCGTGTATAAATCCTGACACTCAGCAGCCAGATGTCACTCCAGCCAGCTCTGGTCTTCCAGATATCTCCGATTTGCAGCCGAAAACAAACCAAAGCCTTCTTCGCAATGAGTAAAATCATCATCTACGAGCACAATGACTTCAAGGGGCTCAGCAAAGAGTTCACCAGAGACGTTCCCAATCTGGTCACCGAAAACTTCAATGACTGCATTTCCTCGGTAAAGGTAATCGGCATGCCTTGGGTAGCTTATGAACACACTGACTACCAAGGCCGTCAGATTGTATATGAAGAAGGGCAGTATGCCAGTGTGGCCATGAATGATGCTTTTTCTTCCCTAAAACTCATCACTGACAACCTTGACGATCCTTTGATCTCCCTTTATGAAGACGTTAATTATGGTGGAAGAAGGAAAGACATCACTACTGAAACGAACCTCTGCTTTACTGACTTCAATGACAAAGCCTCGTCCCACATCGTGCAAAGAGGCGCCTGGGTCCTGTATGAAAACGTAAACCGTGAAGGTCGGCAGATCATCGCTCGTGCAGGGGAAAGAGCACCCAACTACTGTAACTTCGGCTTCAACGATCAGCTCTCTTCTCTTCGTCCGCTGCAGTATGGCTCCCCTACAGTGAAAGCCAAGATTCAGTGGGAGAAAATGATCAAGGAATCGGAGAGGAATGTGAAGATCGACGAGCTGGTTGGAATTAATAAATCGGACACTGAGCAGTCATTTTCTTCAACCGCCACCAAAGAATATGAAACCTACGTCAGCCAGAGCATCACCTTCAGCAACTCCACCTCCATTACTGTTGGTACTTCATTCTCCCTTGATATCGTGCCTGGTGTTGGAATGGAGAGCAGCATTTCGGTTTCCAACA
Organism: Polypterus bichir lapradei; assembly: GCA_026402145.1. Classification (NCBI taxonomy): domain Eukaryota; kingdom Metazoa; phylum Chordata; class Cladistia; order Polypteriformes; family Polypteridae; genus Polypterus; species Polypterus bichir. The sequence goes on along the minus strand of JANRMT010062814.1, from coordinate 112,146,841 downwards.
CCTTCTCTGTTGAAAAAGGGAAAACCGAATCTACAACTTCAAGAGAGAAGACCGAACTCACCCTCCCTGTGAAAATCCCACCACACACAAAACTGACTGTTAATGTCATGAGAAAAGAAATGTCTGTGAGGGTGCCGGTAGAGTTTACTGTCACTCGAGGTAATAACACTAAAATAGAGTACGGGGAATACCGGTGCAGCTCAGGGAGCTCAGTGCATGCTGAATATTCATCTGAACGCGTGTAATGAGATGGAGAAACAAGCTTGTCTTTGTATTAAAATCACTGAAGCAGTTGTAAAACGCCATACAATTTTATACTATGAATCTGAAACTACTGACATGCTGAGAAAGAAAATAAAAATTAAACAATAAAATCTTGTTATGGTGTGATTATTGGGTCGAGCGAATATCTCCGTTATTAAAAGGTCAAACTCAAATGATCACTTTTTCTCTTTGCCAACAGTCGGTACAGACTATTGCCTCAAACGATGAGGATAAGGCTAACATGGTTTGGGTCACAGCAAAATGACGGTGGTGGGGTGGCAAAGGCTGCTCTTCAGTCGTTTAAGTGAGGTTTTCAGGTTCACTCCCGCCACCTTGCAATGGCTGCAAAAAATTCTTTTTAATTTGTCTTCGGTAGTATGCAGTATTGTAAGTCTGGACTTTTGGGGATCCTGTTGTAATAAGGAATTATGGGTATTGGAGAGCTATTAGGAAGTAGAGAAGAATAATAATAAGGCTGTGTAACGTGTACTCTGAAACGATCTTAGTAAAATGACCTGTTAGTTTACTACTTTGAACCTGTCTCCGTCATCTTCCTTTTTATTAGTACAATATTATTGCCCATAGATATAACATTAACTAAGCTAAGCAAATTCCCGGCCCAAGTTTTTTTTTTGTGTGTGCATAAATTACAGATGTGTTATATTCTATGAAGTTAGGATTGGTGGTTTTAGATGTTTTTTATCTTGTCTTCTATTTTTGCTGATTGCACGTAAATCGCGGGCAACAGTGACGTAGTAAACCGCCAGTGTCATCTGCTTTTGTGGTCATTCTGATCATTCATTGTCAGTATTGGTCACAATTAAGAGAGCAAGTGCCTTAGCAACAAACCGTTACGCAATAGTCTATACTGTATGAGTAGAAGTCCGGCATTTAATATAACAAATGCTATGCCTTTATGAAGTCATACAAATAAGCCTTCCAGTAAAATGTGAATATAAATGAATTTTGAAATGTGCAATAAAACCCCACAAGAACTAGTGAAAAGATAATAAAATGAAGAAAAAAAATCTAAAAATTAATCTAACACTATCACGAACCGAGTAAATAAAACATGACAAGCCCCATTGTCTCTACAAAACCCATAATTAGTTAAAATACCTTGACCTTTAAAAATACATATGTACAAAATACTTAAAATCTCCATAAAAATTAAAACTCTTCAAATAATTAAAAATACATATAAAAGTGAACACTTGAGGCGCATGCATTTTACTTCCTTGCTGCTACACCCAGTTAGCCGTTGATCCCTTCAGACCTTTTCTGGGCCAGTTTATCCAGGTGGGTGAATTGGTCTCTTAAAGAAACAACACCCACCTTGTTCACAAACCACGTGTTACTATCTCTGTCATCCATCCATATTTATCGGTCCTGCATGTATTTCTATGTAAATTACACTTTGAGTAATTTCCTGCAGCATAAGCAATGTAAGATTTTTACAATGCATTGTACCATAGTACAGAACAAGTATACTAACTTATACAATATTATTTGCATAAATGTAGAGTAATATGGAAAGCAAATTGAATCAAATGAGCAACTTGTATAACATTTAATTTAAAGCTAAATACATTGAGTCAAATGAAGCCAACAAGCTGCATAGGTTGATACAGGGTTGGCTTTTGCAGATCTATTGTGGACATAAGCGTCAATTTTTCAATTTTATTAGTAGTGCACATTTCACAGCCGCACGTCCATAATAACCTACGTATTGTGTGGCATCCATATAATCGAGCAAACCGGATTCTTTCTAACTGATTTTTCTATCCTAGTTGCAGTGATGAGCACGTTTTCAGTATGCCTTTTTGCTTATATTATGTTTGCCTGTATGTGTACTGTCGGTACTGTTATTTGGGTCTATTTGCACTGTGCTGATGAAAATGCAGTTTATGGTATATATGTTGTACATGTCTGTGTATAATCTATTAATTTACATGGTCACACATTATTGGTTTATAAGTATTTACTCTTGATTTGTGTGCTGTAAACAGAGAGACACGACACCAAATGTCCACAACACAGGGTTTATTTTACCTTTAAATTCTGCACACAACACAACGACAGTGCACAAAACCCCACACTAAACTCAGTCCTTTCCTCTCTTCAGCTGCCTCCACTCATCTCTCGCAAGCTCAGTCTTCCTCCTCCCGACTCCGGCTCCTCGAAGGGAGTGATGCAGCCCCTTTTATCATGCCCCGGATGTGCTCCAGGTGCTCGGTGATGGTCTTCCAGCAGCAGTTTCTAGTGTGTACACAGTTCCTGGTTCGGCAGCACTTCCTGTTATGGTGGAAGTGCTGTCCTCAAGGGCTCTAGGACCATCCAGGCTTTCCCTGGTGGTGGCCACGGGTCCCCACAGGGTTGAACTCCCCAGCTCCTTTTCCATGGCCCTGATGGAATCCAGGGGGCCTACCCTCTTCCAGGTGTCCAGGTGGGACAAGATCCCTGGTCGTCTGCCACAGTGCATACAACACTTGTTTCAGGCATATGAACTGTGTTGGTTCATGTCTGTATTTTATTGGTTTGTGTATGAACTATATGTTTGTTTATATATACTACTTGTTTATCTACTGTATGTTTATTTGTTTTTCACTGGTTTAGGTGTATTATATCATTTTAAGTAGATGGCTTACATTAATTTACAATTGGTCAGTTTACATAGCAATACTTTTGCGTGCACACAATGTTGATCTCCTGCTTGTCTTAGATTGGTTTCATTTGGGCATCTTATCACTTTCACTTATGGTTTGTAGGGCCATCTTAATGTATGAGCACAATGGGTGTTGCCCAGGGATCCCAGGAGCATAGGGGCCCACGATATTTCTGTCACCTATGCATGTTTCTGTTTTGCTATCAAAACAGGGGTCACAGCACATTACTTTGCCCAGGGGCCTATAATGCTAGTAAGACTTCCCTGATGGTTTCTCAGCAATAGATCGATTCCATGTGAGTCTTGTACTGGTTTTATGGGCAAGCTTAACATGCTGGTTTTGTGTGTGATCATATCTGATTTAGTGTACAAAACAAAGTGTGCAAACTATATTGGAGGTTCACGTAACATTGAGCTGCAATGGGAGGGGTATGAAAAACAAATTGCTAGAACCATACGGCCATTTTTGAGCATTAAGAGAAACAGGCAGGAGTTAGATGTTAAAACAGCTGACAGCTATTTTCACTTTGTGAGTGCCATGCTGGAAGAACTGACATCCCAATCTGGATGGGTGCAATAGAAGAGTAGGGATGGACTGGTGTCCCAGCCTGGATGGGTGCAGGTGTCTTTCCTGGAAGAAAGGTCTACACAGAAGGGCAGAGGGTGTCTGCTTCCCTTGGGCATGTTTTACCCCTGTACACAGAGTGGTAGCATCACACTTGTGGAACACCCACATGGACACACACAGGGCAGGCTTGGAATTGCATCTCCATGGGACAATTCTATCAAGATTTTTGGGTGCAGTCAAGGTAAGCATTAGGTGGTTGTTACACACTCTTTGAAGGGATTCCACTTTACCTGGAAGTGCGTCCAGTGTGCAGTGCTGTAGCACCAGAAATACTCCTGTGTCTTTTTTAAAAGAAGCCAGGTTTCCTGAATGAATGGTCAGATTCAGGAGGAGGATGAGCCTACGTGGGAGATGTGGAAGGTGAAAGAAAAATGATTACTTTGTTACACAGCCTGAAAAACAGTAAATTGTAACCTTGTGGAAGTATCGTGTAGTGAACCCAGGACTTTGTTGTGTAGTTGTGTCTGGGGGTTTGGGTAGTCACACATTATATATTTCTTTAAATGTATGTGTGTGTGCCTTCATGTGCATCAGTTCATATAGTAATTAGTAGAGTGTGAAGCCTGCTACAGTGTGCCTTGTGTTTGCCCCGCACACGTTAGACACAGTGATCGTGTGGCTCAGGTGCTTGACTATTAGAAACAAGTCTGCTTCTTAAATCCACACCACTACATCATAGTGTGATCCTGAGTGATTCTTTCAACCTGCCAACACTTCACTTATTTCTAGAAATCTAACATGTACACTGATCTACAGTGCACTTAATTTATATTATTTTGAATAAATATATAATCCAAATAAAGGTTGATGTAAACTAAAGGTACCTAAATACAAGTCCACATTAACTATATGGGCTGTCAAGCGAGTGCTCAGTGGCAACAAGACTGAAAAACACGAAACACTGGACTCATGCCTTAGTATGGCTGCATCTGTTCATCTGCATTCTCTGGTATGATTACAAAAACAAAATTCCAATTAAAGAAAAAATCTTGAAAAAGAAACTGAATTAATAAAATTAAAAGGTACTATGAACTTCCCAAATGGTTACTTGCTTTATAGGCACCCATTCTCACTCTATCCCCCTGCCTAGAAATGCGGCCACATTACAAATTGTGCATTATTGTTTTCTTAGGAAAGCTAAGAAATGGCCTCACAACCATCATGATTTAGCATTAGGAGAAAATAATCTAATATTAGCTTGGTCGAATCTGAGGGGAGGCTGATGTGGTATGGCAGTCTCAAGTGAGGCCAACATAACTATCTGGAAGTAAGAATCTAACATTAGTGAGCCTGCCTTTTATCTTTTTTTCCTTTTCAGTGTGGAAATAGCCTTTAACCTTTTTCCTTTGAAGAGGATGATGATGATAATGGAGCCTAGGTCCCATCCTGCTTGATAATTATCACCAGACACCTACAGTATTACTATAGATCCTGCATTGTGTGGACCATGTAGAAAGTAAGGTCTCTTAATTTTAGAAAGATCCCCTTTTCTTTCCTGATGATTATGCTATTTGGTCTTGTACACTCTGTTCAGATTTTTAGATTATCCTGTGTTTGCACAAACAGCTCAAGATATTGCGCTTTGCCTTATTGTGTTGATTTGATAAATTTTGAACTGTTAGAATGGAATATTGCAGCAATTATAATTCTTTTTCTATCGAATTGCCCCATTCTTTTGCATTTTTTTCACATATTATTGCCTTACTTTATTATATTTAGAGTTGTGTTTATTTATTAGTTCATCCATCCATCCATTATCCAACCCGCTATATCCTAACTACAGGGTCACTAAGTGTGTTATTCATACTGTACGTTACACTTGACAGGTACACCCCCTTGTGGTTGAAATGTGATATATAAAATGCAGAGTAATTCAAGCAGTTTCAGAAACCACTGTAACAGAGTGTTACTAACCTCTGTTAAATAAAATAGTGAAAACTGATTCAAGATGGAGTCACATGCAGCACACTTCCAAGACCACCACTCATGTAATTTGACTTCCCTAGCAACTCATTCCAACCAATCTGTGATTCTGCCTCTTTGACTTTGTCTTACGCCGTAGGGATGGGACTTGTATGTATATCCAATGCAACAAATGTGGGCTTAGAGGAAAAAGGAGTGCAGATTTTTTTGTACCTTGCAAGCAGAAGAGAAGCTCATCTGTTTGATGGTTCAAGTTTTATGTACTGTACCACAAAATAATGAGAAACAAAGCTGAGATTATAACTGAACCCGCCATACTGCACCAGATCTGTCAGACAGCACTTTTTTCGCTCTCACAAAAAGGGAACACCTCGTAAAATTCTGGAAATGTAAAATTTTGCAGGGATTCATCTACTGTTTCACACCTGTGACTTCTGGTCATGTAATCTGACATTTAAAGGTAACAAAATCAGCTGCTGCACGTCTCCTCTGAATAGAAGGTGTATAATGTGATAGCAGATTAAGTTTGTCATCTCAAAATTCATGTTTTTCATAGCAGGTGAGATGTACAACTGAAAAACTGATTTAATGTCTGTGGCGTGACTGACATAGTGCCATTTTGATTGATTTTCTAGAATGAAGTTTGCCCCTTATCAGAATATTTTCTCCAATTAAATATGCAACAGATTCTTCTTGGGATTGGAAGGCTTGAGCAAGACCAACCTCAAGGGAATTGCTCTCCAGAGGAGAATTCTTCAAAATGAGGGTCCACTAATATATATCTTTGGACTCTTAATTACCATCCTCAATACTGTAGGGTTAAATTTCTATCTACTATTTATTAATCAGAATATTCTGGAAGCTGCCTCGCAGTTAGGAGACCCGGGTTCGCTTCCCGAGTCCTCCCTGCGTAGAGTTTGCATGTTCTCCCTGTGTCTGCACGGGTTTCCTCCGGGTAGTCCAGTTTCCTCCCACAGTCCAAAGACATAATGGATGGATGGATGGATGGATGGAACTACTCTCATTCAGGCCTTTAAGCTGCCTCCCATGCGCACATGTGTGACAATTTATATACATAAATATATATATAATATATATATATATATATATATATATATATATATATATACATACATATAATGATGATGCAACATATTTATTTGTACAGGATTCTGTATTACACCTAGACATGAATGCATGAATGTCGGGATAGTTGTGGGTAATGGATATTCTATGCTTGACATTTTATGGGTGTGTTCATGCGATTATGTTATGCACCCTGCAGTACACTGTAGCTGCAATGTTTTCTTTGCAGGATATAAACACCTTTATGTAGCAAACCAGGAAACAACTGATAATCCACCAGGAGAGTGTCTTTCAAACCATGAAGGCAAATAAATCATGTTGAGGAAAAGAACTACATTCCACACAAAAGTATTTGGTAAATACTTTAATCAATAATGAAAGTAAGACATTGTTATAAAATACACACTGATATACTTCTTGACAGCTTTCACAGGTTTTAGACAAAACTAGAGATCCTAATGAACACCTTGCCTATGTCAATAACGGATAATCTCACATGATATGAGTTTTGTACATTGAAACTGCCTGAGGACAATAATGAGATGGTAAGTTTAAAGACCATGTTTTGCAACTACACAATTCATATCTAGTCATGTGCAGTAACAGATCTTGTTTTCCTGTTCACGTAAAGATCCTGAACTGCTGTCTGAGTTGAGAAGGTGTCCAATGACCTCAGTTCTTTTGCTAAAGTTATTTAAAAAAAAGAAAGAAAACTTCAGCCTAGCTACTACTACAACAACAACAACAACAACATTTATTTATATAGCACATATTCATACAAACAGTAGCTCAAAGTGCTTTACATAATAAAGAATATAAAAATAAAAAAACACAATATGAAAACAAAATAAATCAGCATTAATTAACATCAAATAAGAGTAAGGTCCAATGGCCAGGGGGGACAGAAAAAACAAAATAAAAACTCCAGACGGCTGGAGAAAAAAAAATAAAATCTGTAGGGATTCCAGACTATGAGACCGCCCAGTCCCCTCTAGGCATTCTACCTAACATAAATGAAACAGTCCTCTTTGGATTTAGGGTTCTCACGGAAAGGCTTGATGATGATGGTCACGTAGAATTCTGCCTTTTAGTCCATCCATCATTGTTGGAGCATCATGAAGCTTTGAGTAGGTGGAGGTGGCGCAGGCCACCACCACAAAGAAACCGGAAAAAGAAACAGAAAAGAGAGTAGGGGTCAGTACGGATTTTAGAGCTACCCTGAATAGTTATTATGAGGAAATTGAACATACAGAGTATCAGGATTAAGTTAAATTAAGTTAAATTGAAGTTATAGAAAGGCCAGGTTAAAGTAATATGTTTTCAGCAGTGTTTTAAAGTGCTCTACTGTATTAGCCTGGCGAATTCCTATTGGCAGGCTATTCCAGATTTTAGGTGCATAGCAGCAGAAGGCCGCCTCACCACTTCCTGCCTCTTCATTAGAGCCTATGCCAAGAGCAAAACTTGAAGACAGAGTCCCGTTTTAGACTGGATGCATGCCCATTGGAGTTCACTATCACTCTCACACATAAACACATTTCTTATAGTCACCTGAAAGGCACAGACTGTATGCCTTTGAAGAGAGGGAACAAATTGGAGTCAAAATAAAAACATTCAAAACAACAAAGAATATGCAGTTGTGGCCTTACATTCGTGCAGAATAAAACTGACAATTTGGCCAATTCTGCCACCTGGTGGTAAGAAGACTATGAACACTAGGACCCAATTACTTAAACCAAGGGTCCTGGAGGTCTGCAGGTTTTTGTTGCAAACCAGTTTCTTAATTAAAAAAAAATACTTGCCATTAACAGATCTCATTTATTATCACAGACTTGTTAGTGTTTTAACTTTGCAATATCAGATCATTCTTAAATCGTACATTTTTATCCCACCTAATGATATCATCCAAATGAAGCCTAAACCAGATGAGTAATTTTTAGCTCTTCACTTTTTTGTCTTCATTTGCCGGCTGAGTATTTTATTTAACCAAATAGTGCACGATGAATACACACAGATGTAAATGGAAATAAGTTAGATGGAGAACTGTTGGTTCCTTTGTCGTTTGCATCTTATTGCTCATAAGGAGACATTAAAACATGGAGTACAGCAGTTTAAGACTAAAAAAGATGACTAAAATGAAGCTGAAAATGTAAGTTAAGCAAAAATTGCATCATCAGCAATAATAACTTCTCATGAAGCAATAGGGTTGGAACAAAAACCAGCAGCCACTGTGGCCCTCCAGGACCGATGTTGCTGAAACTGAATTAAAGGGTCCAAGTCTTAAATAGCAAATCATCTAAAAATGTGGAAAAAATCAAGATATTAATTTAAAAAAGAAGCGTATCTTCTACTAGGACAAGTTTAATAAAATCTCTTGAGTCAGAAATCACACAGGATGAAACCTGTTCATTGTGTCTTTAATTATCTCTTCAGCAAATGCCAAAGAGGGAGCATTCATCAAATGAAATTATCCATCCATCCATCCATCCACTTCCGCTTATCCGAGGTCGGGTCGTGGGGGCAGCAGCTTGAGCAGAGAGGCCCAGACTTCCCTCTCCCCGGCCACTTCTTCTAGCTCTTCCGGGAGAATCCCAAGGCGTTCCTAGGCCAGTCGGTAGACGTAGTCCCTCCTGCGCATCCTGGGTCTTCCCCGGGGCCTCCTCCCGGTTGGATGTGCCCGGAACACCTCACCAGGGAGGCGTCCAGAAGGCATCCTGATCAGATGTCCGAGCCACCTCATCTGAACCTTCTCGATGCGGAGGAGCAGCAGCTCTACTCTGAGCCCCTTCCCGGATGACTGAGCTTCTTTAAGGGAAAGCCCAGACACCCTGCGGAGGAAACTCATTTCAGCCGCTTGTATTCGCGATCTCGTTCTTTCGGTCACTACCCATAGCTCATGACCATAGGTGAGGGTAGGAACGTAGATCGACTGGTAAATTTAGAGCTTTGCCTTACGGCTCAGCTCCTTTTTCACCACGACAAACCGATGCTGAGCCCGCATCACTGCGAACGCCGCACTGATCCACCTGTCAATCTCACGCTCCATTCTTCCCTCACTCGTGAACAAGACCCTGAGATACTTGAACTCCTCCACTTGGGGCAGGATCTCTGTGTGTGCAGCTTGAATTGAGACATGATTGATAGTATTTACTCAGTTGTACCTTCAATATGAGTCAAAGAGTCAAAGCATTTGAAATATCAGTTGCATCTAATTATGTTTTATAAGTTAGGTCTCAAAGACCCCAAACAAAACTCTTGCATAATTTTCCATAGAGGATGTCTGAAAAATATTGTGCTATCAAAGTCATGATTATGAGCAGGTCTTGTAAAATTAAAAAAAGGCATACAGATCCAGGCTAATTTAAAGATGTCAGGTATGTTTTTGAAGCATTTAAAGAGGGTCTGAGGTCTCATTTGAAGCAAACAGAAGTTAAGGGAAGCTAACCATTGGTAAATGTCTTACATACTGTATAAATATGGTATGCTGCTTCAGATTCAACCAACGCATTGTAATTCAATTCATTTTAACAAAGTCTGTTAACATGTGTGTTTTGATATATCCAGATCAAAACAGAACGAGTGACCTATTGGTGAAGCTGGTTAAGTCACAAGGTTGCTGCATAATCCCCACCACTACTAGCATTTTAAATGACCCAAAACAGTTAATTCGGCGTGACATAACTTCAGTAATACATTACAAATACAGGATATACTTTGATTTTAAAGACCTACAATTTTTACATTACTTATAATAAAAGTACCTCCCAAATAAAGAGTTTGGTGTAAGCTGGAGATGCCTGCATGTTGAAGATGCCACACATTGCAGCTTTTTCTGTGTGTTATTAGTGAATTACTAGTGACACAGAACGTGTTCACCGCCTAGTGGTCGAAAGTAGTGTTAACAGTGCAAAGTCCTCTTAGAAATGACTAGAAGTCTGTCCCTTAATAAAAAAAAAACTGTGTGAAGTTTTAAATTAGGAACTCATTCAGCTTCTGTATCCACTATCAGAACTAAAATGTAGGCTTTCATTGAAATGTCAAAAATGTTTAGTGTCATGAGTATCTAGAGTGAAGGAATGTAGTAGTTTAATAATAATAAAAAGTTAAGAATGAATCAAGTTCTTTAGCAACCATTTCTACTGTTACTGGAAGGTTTTTTAATTCTGCCACATAAGATATTATTAATATTGTAAATTTTCCTGAGAACATAATAAAAAAGTTCTGTATAACAGAGTAGATTAATATTTCATAGTCTTTCATTTCTTCCTCTCTTATTTCTTTCCAAACATTTTATTTCAATGAATTATTGAACACAAGCACACATTATTGCAAATAGGACCATGGAGCTGGTTGGCTGACTGTTATTAGCATGTCCTTGTTAGCCAGTTATTAAAGTAAAGATACAAATAAAGTATTCAACTGCAACTGAAGAACAAGAACATACTTCAGACCTCCTAAAATATGCATTTATACGCAAAGATATACCAACCAAAAGGAAAGCTGTAGCCTCTGCTCCAATCTCACTTCTACTGAAGGCATTTCTCTCATCATCATGTCAGTTTGGACAATGTTACTGGTCATACATATCAAAGTCATTTAAAAGGACTGACCTGTGCAGTGATGCTATGGATGATTTGTATTTTACATTTTCAGTCTCTAACTAGCTTGGCGCTGTCATTATTCGCACACAAGTGCAGTCTTTTGACCCTTTGATGGCATTTGGGAAACTAAAATTACATTATCTAATGTCTCTGATGCAGCTTTGGATAAATGTATTTTACAGAGATTCATTTACCAAAAAAAAAAGTTTTAAATTGATGCTAACGGTTTGCACAGTGGTCAGGCATTTGCTGTGATGAGCTGACTTCGTAATGTATGCTATGACTGAGATAGAGACCAACAGCAAGAAAAAAGGATTGTTGGATCACCAACCATGTCACTCCTTGTAATAAGTTCATAAATCAAACAGCTCTGTGGGTACAACAAAAAAATTACTCTTCTAACTCTGTTCTCTGCTGTGTGAAAACAAAGCTTCATTAAGAGCTCTATGCATGGCAATGCTCAGTCCTGTTCTGAGTCCATTCTTCAATTCATGTTCATCGTATGGTGGCTCCATTGGAAATGGCATAGCAAGTGTGGGCAGAGCACGGGGAACACTAGGCAACCTCCTAAAATTTTGGATCTGTACTTAGGCCATAGAGAAGATATTGTTAGCACAAGCACCCCTTTTTGTCCCAGGGTGGTGGTGCTTATGTTGTCAGACCCAGGAAGGTTGTCCCCAGGCATGCATGCATGACAATGGCTTCATCTAATTGTATATGAGGTTGTTTGTTGCAATTCTATAGTTATCAGGAAATGCCACGAGGTCTGTACTGTCCTTGAACTACATGTTACAGACAATCTCAGCTACCTCATACATAAGATTTTCAAGGAAACAGCACACCATGCATGATCCCATGGGGTTGTCAAAAGCAAACTGACCTTTTTATGCACTGAATGAAACCACAGACATCTGTATGGAAATCATCATCATGAATTCCAGACCGGACTTCACAAATTTTGTAACGAGTGCTTCTGTTCTACTGGTGTATCCTCAATTTCAGAACATTTTGTTTTTTAATATGTTGCGAGTTAAAAAAAAAACTGAATATGGTATGATGACCACATGAGGGGACCAGAGAGCCCCAAACCACAGAATCAGTAATACAGCACACAATAATAAAATAAAATAGCACTTTCCACAGTCCTCTCCCAACAATAAGCCACAAGTATGCAATAATTTTTTAATAATTCCCAATTTTCCTCCTTCTCTACCTCCACTGAGTTTCACTCACTGCCTCCCGACTCGCATTCTCCCATATGTGGCAGTGGGCTTTCTTATATGCTGGACCCAGGAATGCTTCTGGTGCCATTCTCTCTCTGCTATGAAGTATTTCTGGGCCATAGACAAAGTAGAGTGCCCCCCCTCCCCAAAATAGTGCCAACTATTTGTTTCAAGAGGCCCTACTGGGCTTCCGGACTCTATTTCAGCAGCACCCCTGCAAGTGTCCCGACTGGATTCTTATATGAGGACCACTGCCACCTAGCGCATGGGGAATGGAACCACTCCCAAGTTCCAGCTTCCGCTGGTCCATCCATTATTTTATGTTGGTTGGTCTGTACAACAGTTCTCTTGGGCCTCCTGTCCAGGTAAACAGCCTGGCTGGGATTCTAATTCTTAACCCACAATGGACTATAATGAAGAGGTGGAAATTATTTAGGTCTGCAATTGAATCCATTAATATATGTTACTCTTTCTCAATTTAAACAAGGCTTACTTAATAGGCAGACTTTGTGGAATACCCCCAGGAGTAGTTAAAGACTGTGCCGGACCATCATCCTTCTGTCTTTCTCACATGCTCAAAGACATTAAGGTGCTCCCTTGACTTGTGTGCCTGACAACATGTTAATTTTATTTGATGGAAACTGGACTTTGAATGCTATCCTACTCTATGAAGGCAAACAAGCATACTTCTTAAACTAATTAATGTATTGGACATTTTACCTTCTACATCAAATATTACAAAGTTGTATTATGAGTGACATACTGACAAGGAAGCCCAGCTCATTGTAAATAAAAAGGGGTCTGGGTCAGCATTTCTGTGAAAGCAAGATTTTCTTTACTGTATATTACCAATACCTTCCATGATTTCGGAAGGAAATATTCACTCCTGAAATGAACCTCAGTTATACTAACTTCAATGCCAAAACTTTTTTTTTTACATTGCACTCAGTGGATCCTTGGCCCCATAAAAAGCACATGAATTATCTCTCAGGCAGGGAAAAAGTACCAGACTGCTGTGTTCTTGGTTTCAGTGATCAACTCTCACCATTTCATGCACTGCAATATGGCTCTCCTAGAGCAAAATCAAAGATCTCATGTGAAAAAATGAACAACTGGTCAGTATAAACTGACAATGAACATGAAACCTATCCCATAACCAAGAACCTTATAACTACAACATTCAAGTGACAGCAGTAAAATGGTAACTAAAATCCAGAACTATTCCTTGTCACCCCTTTCTTCTTCTTCTTTTTTTGGCTGCTCCTGTTAGAGGTCGCCACAGTGGATCATCTTCTTCCATGTCTTTTTGTCCTCTGCATCTTGTTCTGTTCCACCCATCACCTGCATGTCCTCTCTCACCACATCCATAAACCTTCTCTTAGGCCTTCCTTTTTTCCTCTTTCCTGGCAGCTTTATTCTTAGCATCCTTCTCCCAATATACTCAGCATCTCTCCTCTGCACATGTCCAAACCAACATAATCTCGCCTCTCTGGCCTTGTTCCCAAACCATCCAACTTGAGCTGACCCTCTAATGTACTCACTTGTAATTCTGTCCATCCTCATCACACCCAATTCAAATCTTCACATCTGCCACCTCCAGCTCTGTCTCCTGCTTTCTGGTCAGTGCCATCGTCTCCAACCCATATAACATAGCTGGTCTCACTACCATCCTGTAGACCATCCCTTTCACTCTTGCTGATCACCCCTATGCAAGTACATTATCCAGTTCAAAGGATAAGAATAACCAGAGGAGAATATGAGAAAGTGGGCGGCATGGTGGAGTAGTGGGTAGCACTACTGCCTTGCAGTTAGGAGACCCAGGTTCATTTCCCGTGTCCTCTCTGCGTGGAGTTTGCATGTTCTTCCTGTGTCTGCGTGGGTTTCCTCCGGGTGCTCCGGTTTCCTCCCACAGTCCAACAACATGCACTTTAGGTGCATTGGCAATCCTAAATTGTCCTGTGGTGGGCTGGCTTCCTGCCTTGTACCCTGGGATTGGCTCCAGCAGACTCCCTGTGACCCTCTAGTTAGAATATAACAGGTTGGGAAATGGATGGGAATATGAGAAAGCTAAAAAATAATATTAATTAATTTACTGGTTAAAGACCAATCAAAATGTCATTAAAAAGACAAAAAAAGAAAATTTTCAACAAGGTCCTGGAATCTCTATTCTGTTCTTGTCTTCTAGCTGATGCCTTCTGCAAGGAAGCAGAGCAATCAATTGGCCACCATTCCCACACCTACCAGCAAATCCACAAGCACATTCCAGTTTTGATGAATTTACATTGAAATATTTTTTCAGTTTCAAGGGTGTTTCCTGAATATAGTTTTAGAGCAAAAACAACAGTTTTCACTTAGTTCAGACATAGTGCTGTAATGGTTCCTTGCTGCTGCTGTTGCATGGAAATATTGCTCATAATTTTAAGTTTCTGTATATCCTCATATCTGTTTGAAGGATATTGTTCATGTATTTGAACGAAACTGCAGATTCTGAAAGGGTTTACTTTGGACCTACATTACTTTGAACTCTGATAGAGTGGTGCTCCTCCATCCATTGCCGGTTCATGCCTTATGTCCACTGTTGCTTGGGCTGGCATAGTCCCCAAGACCCCAAAATCAATAAAGAGGGTTTCAGGATGTTATGTTGTTTTGACAATTGCTTCAGTATATTATTGTTTATCATGGTGGTCAATATTGGTGATGTATTACCTTTTTGTACAAGCAAGTAAAATATTTACTATTCACCATTAATTATGTCTTTCATAAAAATAGTTTCTTCAGAGCTTTTGTGATTTCCCTCTTTCCACTATTTATGACAGTTTTGTCATTTGTCTGTCAAGGCTCCTCGATTTGGATCTCACCATCTGCACCATGACTACCATAGGGAGGGAGGTCTGTAAACTCAGGTAAAAACTGCCTTTGATAAAGAATGCATGCAAATCACAAAACCTTAATTGCTGTCCTTTTCCTTAATGTGAAAGCTAACAATGAGCGTTTTTAGCTTCTATCTACAACATCAGCCTTAGTCGGATGCAACACACTTTAACTTCAGACCACCATACAGAAAACTATTTAACGAAAGACACAATTATTCAAGCACAACCCTATCTTGAGCTTTGGTTTTCTGTTTTTTATCTTACTTGCCATCTTAGCACTTGCAGATTTCTTCTCCTTGACTCATTTTATCTTAAACAACACTACCCATCATGATTAATTCTAATCAAAACATGTGCACAAATGCTAGTAAAAACTCCTACAACACAGCAAATAACAAGCTTTTAACTCTTCAAAATGAAAAAAATGATGCAAAACAACAAATCATAACTTAACGCGGCAAATGACACTTTCAGAAACTTCATCATCACTGGCACTTTATTTTTCTCTTGATATGGAGACAAACATTGCATTTTTTAGAACCTTACCTGTTGCAAAGGAGAATGCAGAAGACTGAAATACAAAAGAGAAAACAGAACACACCTTGCTCACTAAAATCCCACATGAATATTTTGTCAGCATTTCACCCTTTGCCAAGAAAATTTTGTAAGTAAAAGAGCCACCATCGTTCTTGCATCATATCTAAAGCAAAGAGGTTCCTTTCATGTATTTGCATCACTGTACTTCATATCAAATGAGGAAACTTGTAGTATGTGAATATGCATTAGTAATAATGGATATGCTTTCTAAATGGGTTGAACTCAATCTATGCAAAACTGGCAGTTATAAAAATCTTATTGTACAGTTGTACAGTTTGGTATTCTGTTGCAGTCAGCTAGTGCTAGAAGATCACATTTTATGGGGGTGACAATTCTAGTGAAACAATGATTGCACTGTTCATAGCACCATTAATCATCTGGGCTATTAGAAAAACATGGCATTAACTCACTCAAGAAAACATTGACACGTTTCTAATGCCAATTTCAACCATGTTGCTTATTTTTGCCACTATATTAAGTGCACTGGTATATTATACTCTTTCAAACAAGTGTATAAGTTAGCTAACAGTCAAATCAGCACTGAGACTACACAGTAAATGGTCATACAGTAGCCAATGATCTTGATATTGCATCCCAAATTACCTTGGCAATACTGTAATACGACAATATTGATATGTCATGAATGATAGTACTTACCACTTCAACTTATACTCCTAATTTGTAAAAATGCTACAATACAACAATATTGACGCATCATGAATTCAATTACTTAATTCCTAATTTGTATTGTTTTAGTCAAGCATCTCAGCACAGAATCATCTCAAACAAAATGGTGCCAACATCCAGGTTCTCATCCTATTTCCCAGTTTTACTATGAAAGGTTATGGAAGCACCCATATAATACCTATATGATTGAGCCCTCATTTAACCCATATGGGCTTTTCCAGATTTTGTCCATTCAAAACCTATATGGACTATATTTTGCCCACATGATGGGGTTTGCTCAGATTTTTCCTTTATGACATGTCTATGGGCCAGTCTATATTTTGCCTATATGCTCTGTCCCAAGTAAATATAGATTTGGCCCAATCCACAAAGGCCACCTATTGGGTAAATAAGGGTTTGTCGATCTCTAAGTGCCCAGGGGACTCATGTATAACGCCGTGCATAGAATTCGCACTATAACATGGCATAAGCACAAAAGCCGAAATGTGCTTACGCACAGAAAAATCCAGATGCAGGAATCTGTGCGTACTCCAACTTCCACGTTCTTCCGCTACATAAATCCCGGTCAGCGTGAAAAGTAACGCTCGTGCACGTGCTTTATGTAACACCCCAACTCCTCCCAGAATTACACCTCTTTGAATATGCAAATCAATATAAATCGCCCTTAAGCTCAGCCTTCTGTGAAAAGACAATGGGAAAAGCACGGGGGAAAATATAAGAATTTCAGCGAATACCAAATGGAGGCAAAGGAAAAACATACTATTTGTTTAATTAAACCGTGGTATAATCAACAAAAGGAAGTTGATCGAGTGACATAGTGTGTTAGAGAAACTTGAAAGCTCACGTTCACAAAGTCGCATAGTGCCGGTAATAAAAAAGAAGTCACATATCAAAGTCGCCGTGAAAAGGCGAGTCGTAGTCCACTGTCTGAGTGTCATATGAAACCTTATTACGGTACAGAGAAAAAAAAGGCACACAGTGAGGAAAAAGCACGAAATGTCAACTTCAATTTTGAAATTGCCACTTTAATCAGGTAGTTTATTTTGTCATTAAAATAGAACGTCATAAACTTCATCTTAAAATCGTTTAATGAACCAGTTTCTCAAATCACATCGTAATTAAAGTATAGCACGTTAAATGCTTTGTTTTATATGTTATCTGCTATGTGCTCTATGTGTGTGAATCACTACGTGCTTCTTAAACCGGCTCTCTTCCTCTGACAGGACACAGAATCCATTACATTTATGATATTACAGCTGTCTGAATAACTAAAATACTGAGATGTATATGTGATATAATTTTCATGATGATAGTTAAAGCACGTTATTAAACATGGGTTTCACGGCGCAGTGATTGTGTGCGACCTTCGCTGAAATTATTTATTGCAGCAGTACTCATGGGCGGCTCTATGTCCAATAGAGAAAGTTCAATGTCAATATGTTATCTTATGCACGGTGGATGGCCACGTCCGTTGCGGATACTGCATAGCCGCCTCGTGCTCATGACACAAGCGTTTAACTTTTGTCGAAATTTGCCGCTGAGTTTTTAGTTGTGTTGTTATTTTGTCTTTCTGTTTTATATTCAATATATATTGGTGTGGCCGCCCCTGAAGTCCTTGCTTTTCTTTCTCCAAGTAACCGATCGCCACACAATCAGCGCTGTAATAGACGTTAAGCCATCTGTAAGCTTAGAGCGCCGATTCTTCAAAACGTTTAAGGAACATTGAAATATCTTCGTAGTACATGTTTAATTATTCTATCCTTCACGCCAGTCCCAGTGAAGAATAGAGATTATTTAAATGAAGTTAAAGTTTTATCTGTATAATATAATAAACATATTTTGCTGCATTTCATCTTAAAAATGATATCGTCATCATATGTAAATACG
>JANRMT010062814.1:112087658-112118410 GCA_026402145.1 Polypterus bichir lapradei | reverse complement strand
AGAT
Source organism: Polypterus bichir lapradei (assembly GCA_026402145.1). Taxonomy (NCBI): domain Eukaryota; kingdom Metazoa; phylum Chordata; class Cladistia; order Polypteriformes; family Polypteridae; genus Polypterus; species Polypterus bichir. The sequence continues at coordinate 112,118,406 of JANRMT010062814.1, read as the reverse complement.
AGATAGATAGATAGATAGATAGATAGATAGATAGATAGATAGAATGACAGAATGACTAAAAAGGATGAAAATTAAAAAGAAAGAAAAATGTCGACTTCGCTGTCACAGTCCCAGTGAGGCATTAGGCAGATGCATTGCTGTTAGTATAAAGGAGCACCAGTAGCATTTCTTGACACACTTCATGTGCATAATTTGTTGGCTATAAGTATTTAGTATTAGTGTACCTACCAGGATGTCCAGAATGCATCCTATAACTGAGTCTGCCTTTTTAGTTAGCTTGTTGATTCGGTGGACCTTTCTTGAAGGCCCAGCATACCACACCATAGAAAATCGTACTAGCCATCACAGAGTTATAGAAGATGTGAAGGATGTCACTTCTCACATTAAAGGAACACAATCTCCTAAGGAAAAAGAGCCTGCTCTGCCCTTTCTTATATAGATCTTCTGTGTTATGAGACCAGTATAACCTATCATTAATGTGGACTCCCAAGGAGCACACCACCTCTACATCCACTACCTGGATCGTGACCAGACATAAAGACTCTCTTGTGCAACAAAAATCAATAACCGGTTCTTTGGTTTTGCTGATAGTAAGATAAAGATAACTTTCCTTATACCAAGAAACAAAGCTCTCCATCTGACTCCTATAATCTGCCAGATCACCCTTATCAATACACCCAATGAGTGTAGAATCATCTAAGAATTTGTGCAAGTGACATGACCTGGTGTTATTTTGTAGTCGAAGGCATATGGAGTGAAGAAAAATGGAGACAGGACTGTTCTTTGTGGTGCTCCAGTGTTGCTCACATCCATATCAGAAACACATTTCTTGAGTCTCAGAAACTGTGGTCTGCCCGACAGATAGTCCATGATTCTCCATTTACTTTCAATTAGTGCAAAAACTGACACATTGTGAGTGAAGCTTAAGTCAATACTTAATGTCTCAAAAGTGGACAAGGAAAGTAGCTACAGTAGATGGAAATGTACTTGAGCTCACAAGTATATTGTATTATCTCCAAGAATTGTGTTAGTTGCCAAAGATATTATACATAATTCAAATAAAATGCCGTACAATTTTATCAGAGGTCATGGTTTGTCCATTTTACTTCCAAAAAAGGAATTCAATAATTCTGAATGGGAACATGCATGAGCATAAGCCCACTTTAAAGTCAATTTGTATAGAAAACGTAAAGTGGAGGACTTCAAAAGTGATCAGTCATACATAAAATTTAAAATGGAGCTTTGGGACAATATTAGATAGTCTTAACATGAAATTTGTGACCCAAAAATTCCAAAGAAAGAAGATAAGATGGTTACAGTGATGTTAAATCAAGACTTCATAAATGTCATCCTATTATTACATTTTTTCCAACACACCAGCTTGAAAACATATCAGTCTGAACACTTCTCAAATTTCAAGCACAGAGAGCAGTTTGAAACACTGATCTTGAGTATTTACACAAATCACTGAATGCCAAGATACTAATAGTGCTCAGGAGCCTGAAGGGAAAAGACCATACCACCTTCCCATATTCTGGTACAGATATCACCATTACATGAATTTTATTTAAGGTTTGACAAGATAATGTATTACTAAACTAAATAAACCAGTGTATTTGAGCTGTTTTGAGTTCTTTTATTACCTGGCTTAAGAAATGAGGAAGTAAAGTATAATGTAGTGTAATATTACAGTATAACATTTCCATATGCAGTTAAGGTGCTGGACAAGATTGTAACAGACAAAAGTTTACAATTTGAGACAACTTGAAGAGAAAAGGTTGATTATGTTATAGTAAGTTATTTTGCATGTGAAAGCTATGAATGGTCTTTCAGAAATATTGGCCTGGGCATACAGCATATTTCTAGTCTTAACAATATATGTATACAGTATTAGGATATATGAAAGAAAATGTATGTTTCAGATATAATCTTAAAAATGCATTTTAGAACTATATATAAAATATTGAAAGATATATCCATGTATGTCATATATACAGTATATTTCATTTCGGTAAAGGCTTTTTCCTTTAGAGATAGTCTGGGCCTATCTCAGCACCATCTGACACAAAGCATGAGCTGACTCTAGTTGGGTTGTCTATCCATGACAAGGACCAGCACACACCAGCCCTCAATGATACTGGGCCAAGGTAGAGAAGCCAGTTCAACAGTAAAAAAAGTACAAAGAAAATTGACATATACATAAATTAAACAAATAAGCTTTACACAGACTGAGACCAGCACTACTGAACTTCCCATGAATGTTCACAAACTTCAGTTATCATGCTTTAGGATCTGTTGACTGGTATAATGAGATGCTGAAAGCTGTTGTTATCATTTGTGAACCTTGAACTCGGACACAGACAGACTCGGACGCCAAAAGTCCCAAAACACACACGATTTGTTTATTCTTCTTCTGCACAACACAACAAGAGTGCAAAAACCACCAATAATATAGCCATTTAGACTTTTTTTTCCTCACTCCTGCCGTCTCCGATTCCTCACTTGCAAGTTCCGTCCTCTTCCATCCGACTCCGGCTTCCCGAGTGGAGTGAGGCGGCCTCTTTTATACAGCATTCGGAAGTGCTCCAGGTGCTCCCCAATTAACATCCGGCAGCACTTCCGGGTTTGGTGGATGTGCTGCATGCCCAGACTCCGGAGCTGTCTCGGTGTCCCCTGGCAGTGGCCACGTTCCCCCACAGGGTTGAGCTTCCAATCCCCGTAGCCCCCATGCAATCCAGGGAGGCTGCCCTCTTGCTTTCCGGGGAAATCACTGCCCCCAGTCCTACCCTTCTCCCAGTGTCCCAGTGGGGCAAGGTCCCCGGACGTCTATCACACTTTGTATGTAAGCATCAGAAAACTACAAGTTTCTAATATGAAGAGCCTCCTCAGAAGTGACGAGAATCAGTAAGTCATTCAGACATCCATTCCAGAAAAAACAACAGGAATTAAAATGAACAATAGTTTAAATATGCTGAAAACATTCAGCTGTCACAGTTCACACCACAGCTGTGGAATTCTTTGCTCAAATTCAATTTAATCAGAATTAGCAGTCCAGCATGGTTGATCAAATTAGTTAACACTTTATTACATTTTGGCTGGTCACAGGAGCCCATTCTTCAAAAAGAACACACATCTGGGGACAACGTTTGTAGCAAAACCTACCACAGCAAAGGCTACGCTCACAGGGATTCTTCATAACAACAAAAACAGCATTTATTTATATAGCATGCTTTCATACAAATGATGTAGTGTTTTACAAGATGAAGAAAAAAAAAGAAAAAATATAAAAATAAAATTATACAATACTAATTAACAAAAAATAAAGTAAGGTCCGATGGGCAGGGAGGACAGAACAAACAAAAAAAAAAAAACTCCAGAGGGCTGGAGAAAAAAAAACAAAATCTTCAGGGGTTCCAAGGCCAGAAGACCACCCAGCCCCCACTGGGCATTCTACCTAACATAAATGATCTAAATCATTTATCCCCAATTCCACCAGTCCATGCACTTTAAAATGTTGGGTTGTCGGAGAGAAAGCAAAAGAAACTGAACAAAAGTCTTAACACTGACATAAAATGATTCATTTGTACATTTTAATGAGCACAGCGACAGAAGAAACGGACACACACACACAAACACACGTAGACCACTGCAACTACAGTATTTGGCTCCATGCATTTGAGAAGTACTTCTGTCTGCTATGCTATCATTCTGTCACTTTCACTATTGCATCACTGTATGGTATGACAATGGCAAATAGAGTTTAGGTAACTATTGTGGTCTATTAATTGTTGCCTGAAGCAGTAGACTGGTCACAAAAGAAGTTTTAGGGTGCCAACCAGGTCACCCTTTTTAATATTTACACAGTCCGTAATCAAAACAGGCACTTGATGGAGTGTTCAGTAAAGCAAAATGAAAAGTACATTAGAAAATAATTAAATAAGAGGTGTAAGAAAACACAAAAACACGAAGAAGAGTTGGGGATCAACCCTGTATACTGTAACAAAAAGCAGTTTGAAAACATCTTTACAGGTAGGAGTCCAAAACAGAACTGAATAAACAGGGAAAAATGGCTGTCATATATAATTGGAAGTGACATCATGGAAGTGACGCAATTCAGTGTGGTATTCTGGGTCCGGAAATGACATCAGAGGGAGGCAGCTCTTGAGGACCGAAACAGGAAGTGGTGTTAGATTGGCTTCTGAGGATCGGAATTAGTTTTACTTGGATGGTTCATCGGTTGTTCTGTGGGAAAAGAGGAGAAAAAGTTAGAGGACAGCAGGAATATGCATTTATTTAAGCCTGTAGACTGTCTCCTAACCGCATGTGTGTGGCAGAGGCTTCTTTGATCTTTTTCTCTGCTACTTCAATTTCAGGTAGGAGCTCCAGTCATCAGTTTGCTCTCTGCTGAGTGAGATGCAGCTTGCCAGGAGCATCTCTCAAATATAGTGGAGGGACTGCAGGGGGCGGAGTCAGTTTCCCACTGTGGGAGGTTTCTCAGGGCTATGTGAAAAAAGGGAGATGTTATCATCAGAGGCTACACGCCCTCATGTCCCGGAGTGGTAGTGCTTACCTGAGATAAGCATGGGAGACAAATCTGAGACAGTTGTGGAGAAAGATTTGTTTCTTCTTGGAATAAAGCACGCAGAGCTTCTGGATGGGCAAATAGAATTTAGATTTAATTGCACACATGCACAAAAGCTGTCTCAGTTTAATAAAGTGAGCATCATAAGTCTGGAAATATCTTGTTTTATTGCAATTTTTTACCATAAGATTACCCCGCTCTGTATATTTTTCTCAACTTTATCTGACTTCAACATTCCTGTGTTTTTGCCTAGTCACCAATATTTTCTAATGCCTAATAAACATTGATAAGTTTCTAAATGGATGTAATTGACCCATTATTAGGCCACCTTTACCTTGACCCAAAGGACATATTGTCCACCTGGCTGAAGGAGCATCCCCATCTTCTATTTACTTGTCACATTCCTTCCCTCTAACTTGTAAATTTTACCAATGTATTCTTGTTCTTAAAGAGTACAAATAATCTTCTAAAGGATGTGATTACCTTTTTGCCATTATCATATGACCTATACAGTATATTGCTGCCTTCTGGCCACAGGAGTGTCCATCTCTTATTTACTTGCCTAATTCCAAACCCTTGGTTTTTGTAACTAGTGGTGGCTTTCCAGATTACTTTAGAGAAAAGGTAAGGGCTTTAGCCTTTAGTATTTAACTCTTACACTGCCTGAGGCTATTAGTTACACTCACTACATGCTGAAGCTACATTTTGCAATATATGATTTAACTTTTTTGAACTAAGGCTTTCGTTACTTATAGTTTTAACTTCTATGAGACTTGCATGTATGACAGGATATATTCTGTGTTAAAACACTGCAGCTATATTCTGGCATGTCATAGACAACAATGTTAACTTACTTAAGTTATTAGAAATTCAGACAGAAGGTGGATGTTGTGCACCCTCATGCTTCTATTGGGGTCTGTTCCAGAAAGCAGTATTAGTGTGAAATCAGGTTAAAGTAATGCTCTGAAATTAACCAGCAAATAGGTACAGGATTAATGGGTGGAGGTCACAGTTACTAACTACACCGGTTTCAATCAGCTCACACAATTCGAAGTAGGTTGATCCAGATTAACGCGCATTCATGGCAAAATTTACAAGCCCTCACGAGTAGACCACTGAACACGAGATCAACCATGGAATATAAGTCTGAAAAACAGAAAAACAATAACCTTTATACCAGCAGAGGAAGAGGTGCTGGTGGCAGTACATGACGATAACTGGCACATTCAACAAAAAAGGATCAACATAGCAAAAGCAACAGCTAAAGAAAGTGAGATGATGTGGAGGAATATCACTGAAAGAATGAATGTGTAAAACAGTTAATCAGTGAAATCCATGTAAACTTTGTGTGGTAAATTGTTGCATTAAGGGGCCCCCTTAGGCACAGGGCCTGGGGTGGTCGCCTGACTTGCCACCCCCAAAGGCCGCTCTTGTTGGACTCTGATTTGGTCATTGTTTTTTTTAAGCCCTTCAAGTATAGCTTTGGAATTCTGCTTTGGGGTTGTTGTCTTGGTAAAAAAAGAAATCTGCCAAGACCCAGGTTTTTAGCAGACTGCATTAGGTTTTCTTCCAGGATTTCTGATATTTTGCCTTATTGAGTTGGATGAAGTGATGAACAGTGTACCCAAGGGACAGAAAGTGGGGAAAGTGTAGTGCAGCATAGGATGGTGGTCTGTAGGATGACATTGGAGATCAAGAAGTGGAAGAGAGTATGGGCAGAGCCAAGGATCAAATGGTAGAAATTGAAAAAGGAAGACTGCAAGGTTGAGTTTAGGGAGGAGGTAAGACAGGCACTGGGTGGCAATGAAGAGTCACCAGACAGTTGGGCAACTACAGCAGATGAAGTAAGGATGACAGCAAGAAGGGTTTTTGGTGTGGGTTTTGGTGTGGACAGAGGAAGGAGGAAAAGGAAACCTGGTGGTGGAATGGGGAAGTACAGGAGAGTATACAGAGTTAGAGGATGGTAAAGAAGAAGTGGGATAGTCAGAGAGATGCAGAAAGTAGACAAGAGTACAAGGAGATAAGGCGCAAGGTGAAGAGACAGGTGACGAAGGGTAAAGAGAAGGCGTATGATGAGTTGTATGACAGGTTAGACACTAAGGAAGGAGAAAAGGACCTGTACCGATTGGCTAGACAGAGGGACAGAGCTGGGAAAGATGTGCAGCAGGTTAGGGTGATAAAGGATAAAGATGGAAACGTACTCACAAGCGAGGAGAGTGTTTTGAGCAGATGGAAAGAGTACTTTGAGAGGCTGATGAATGAAGAGAACGAGAGAGAGAAGAGGTTGGATGATGTGGAGATAGTGAATCAGGAAGTGCAACAGATTAGCAAGGAGGAAGTAAGGACAGCTATGAAGAGGATGAAAAATGGAAAGGCCGTTGGTCCAGATGACAGAAGCATGGAGGTGTTTAGGAGAGATGGCAGTGGCGTTTTTAACCAGATTGTTTAATGGAATCCTGGAAAGTGAGAGGATGCCTGAGGGGTGGAGAAGAAGTGTACTGGTGCCGATATTTAAGAATAAGGGGGATGTGCAGGACTGCAATAAGTACAGAGGAATAAAATTGATGAGCAGCAGCATGAAGTTATGGGAGAGGGTAGTGGAAGCTAGATTAAGAAGTGAGGTGATGATTAGTGAGCAGCAGTATGGTTTCATGCCAAGAAAGAGCACCACAGATGCAATGTTTGCTCTGAGGATGTTGATGGAGAAGTTTAGAGAAGGCCAGAAGTAGTTGCATTGCGTCTTTGTGGACCTGGAGAAAGCATATGACAGGGTGCCTCGAGAGGAGCTGTGGTATTGTATGAGGAAGTCGGGAGTGGCAGAGAAGTACGTAACAGTTGTACAGGATATGTACGAGGGAAGTGTGACAGTGGTGAGGTCTGCGGTAGGAGTAATGGATACATTCAAGGTGGAGGTGGGATTACAGTTAGAGTTGGCGAAGGTGGATGAGTTTAAATACTTGGGATCAGCAGTACAGAGTAATGGGGATTATGGAAGAGAGGTGAAAAAGAGAGTGCAGGCAGAGTGGAATGGGTGGAGAAGAGTGTCTGGAGTAATTTGTGACAGACGGGTATCAGCAAGAGTGAAAGCGTAAGGTCTACTGGATGGTAGTGAGACCAGCTATGTTATATGGGTTGGAGACGGTGGTACTGACCAGAAAGCAGGAGACAGAGCTGGAAGCAGCAGAGTTAAAGATGCTAAGATTTGCACTGGGCTTGACGAGGATTAACAGGATTAGAAATGAGTACATTAGAGGGTCAGCTCAAGTTGGACGGTTGAGAGACAAAGTCAGAGAGGCGAGATTGCATTGGTTTGGACATGTGCAGAGGAGAGATGCTGGTTATATTGGGAGAAGTATGCTAAGGATAGAGCTGCCAGGGAAGAGGAAAAGAGGAAGGCCTAAGCGAAGGTTTATGGATGTGGTGAGAGGGGACATGAAGGTGATGGGTGTAACAGAACAAGATGCAGAGGACAGAAAGATATGGAACAAGATGATCTGCTGTGGCGACCCCTAACGGGAGCAAGAAGAAGAAGAAGAATTTTACACTAAATTCTCACAAGCATTTCAGGTCCTTTTGCAGGGAAGCATCTCAACAGCATGATGTTGCCACCACCAGGCTTCACAATAGGGATGGTGTCAGTCAGTCAGTCAGTTAGTCATTTTCGAACCCGCTATATCCTAACACAGGGTCACGGGGGTCAGCTGGAGCCAATCCCAGCCAACACAGGGCACAAGGCAGGAACAAACACCGGGCAGGGCGCCAGCCCACCACAGGACACACGCATCCACACACCAGGCACACACTAGGGATAATTTCAGATCTCCAATGCACCTAACCTGCATGTCTTTGGACTGTGGGAGGAAACTGGAGCACCCAGAGGAAATCCATGCAGACACGGGGAGAACATGCAAACTCCATGCAGGGAGGACCCGGGGAGCGAACCCAGGTCAACTTCAGACAGCCTGAGGAAATGTAACTAATAAGCATTCACAACTTCTTTTTCATTGTTATGCCTGAATGTGATATTTAGTTTGATAGCCAAATAAGCTCAATTTTTGTCTCATCAGAATATGTAAACCTACTTCAGCTGACTGAATGTGCCTTCTAGCAAGCTCTAGTCGAGATGCGATGTGCATTTTTTTAACAGTAGTTTTTTCTTTGTTAATTTCCTATAAAACAGATGTATGCACAGTCTCACCATTCTGGGTCACTATGGCTTGTAACTCATTCAGAGATCTCATGGGTCTCTTGGTGGCTTGTCTAACTAGTCTTCTTCTTGCACAATCACTCCTGTTTTGGTAGGCAGACAATGCCCGATTGCAGTTACGGGGAGAGTGTACTGCAAATATGGTGAGTGACTCTCTGTGGTCATTAAAGATCCTTGGGCTTCTTTATGAAAAATAGAGTGTACCCCAATGTTCAGGCTAAATTTCCCTCAATTCAGGCCCCCTTATCATACCCTGTTCATACCTGGGTAACTATCTTTCTCACCACTTCACCAACTAATATCTAAAGTGTGGTGAGCACACTGGCACAAAATGCCTGTCACTGAATCATTCAGGTCGATATTGCACATTGGTGATAGTTGAAGTAGCTTGCCACTCTCTATGTAAAGTGCTTTGAGTAATGAAAAAAGCACTATTGAAATGTAAAGAGTTGTTATTATTATTAGGTTAATCCATGATACAAATACACCACAGGTTGGACATTCCAGATAAGGTGCATTTTTACTGTTATCAGCTGAACCCCCTTGACTACACACAGTTTATCTCAATTTGACTATAACTATAACACTTCTAAAACCAATTGGCTGCACCAGTGATGACTACTTATACAGTCAATTATTTTGTGTTTCATGCTTATAATTTATTTAGGCCACTTTAGAGAGATCTGTTCTCATGCTGACATTAAACATCCTTTTCTTTTGATCAGTGTCAAAAATGACAAATTAAACCCACTGTGATTCAATGTTGCATAACAATGAAATGTGAACACTTTCAAGAAGGTGATACTGTATTAACTCATTGTGTAATTCATTTAACCTGCCAGTACTTCAGTCATATCTAGAAATCTAGAGTGTACAGTGATATACTTAATTTATACATTACCTTGAATAAGGGTATCATCCAAATAAAGAGGTTGATGTAAACTGCAGGCACTTACATGCAGACCTGGCTGCTGTGTGTTATAGTGAATTACTGGTGACGCTGGACAAATTCTGCACCTAATGGTTAGAAAGTGATATTAAAAAAGCAAAGTAATTTTACAAATGACTTAACATGCTATAACAGTACTTTTCAAGGAACCAACTAAAATAAAAAGTATACATTTCCTAATGGAAAAAGAAAAGATTGCATTTTATTGAAATATTTGACTGGATAATTGCTGTCATCCAGAAAAAGAGTGTGACACTTGTTTGTGTTAATATTTTTGTATTTAAGTATGTGATATTACTAATAGATAGATAGTGTACTTACATATATCATTTATTTGATTTCACAGAACAAGAAATATATTCATGATAAAACCTGGAAACCAGATAGTGAAATTCCAATAAATGCTGAATATTTTTATTACATTTGATTAAACAAACCAGAATCCTTAATTGCAAAACAAAACACAAAACAGTTACAGCACACAAATGTTGTCCCACATTTTGTATCATTTTCAGTGTCATTTGTATACATACGTTAACTTCAGCTTCTATAATTAGATGTTTAATGTTATTTATTTTTCTTGTTTAGAGCAGGGTTTCTTAAACTATGGGTCACAACCCAAAATTAGAGGCTGCAGGTGTTGGGTCACAAGGCACTGCTGTAACCCCCCACTTTGACGATCATCCCTGAATATCCCTGATCATCAGGGCAATTAGCAAGGAATGGATCTTGAAGACACTAAGAAGGGCATGAGTGGGTCATTGGGATAAAAAAAAAAAAACTAAAAAAAACTTTACAGAATTGTTTAAGCTGATTAATCCATTATATGTTTTTGTTTCTGCATCATCACATGAATAAAATTTGTACTATGAATGATATACATCTTAATCAAGTGCACGTGACTTCACATATATGATATATAATGGAATATTGAATACTGAAGATATTTGTGAGCACAATTAAATTAGAGTTGGGTAGCTGTGAGACAGAGCAGAACTTTTGAAATCCACACTTAAAACACCAACAGTATCCTGATATATGCATCTGTTTTAAAGAAGACTATTAATGATTTATTATTATTAGCGGCCCTTAGCTCGATCCCGAGCCATGGTGATTTGATGGATGAATGATCTGTAGGAAAATTGATCATGTGCAAGTCTAGATAGGTCCACCAGGATCTTAATTGTGATTGTGTCAAGCCATCGAGTTGCTGGTCTTCTTCACCTTGTTCCTTCTGTTCTTCCGACCATGATATACTTCTCCAGTGATCGCTCTCTTCGTATAATATGTACAAAGTAGGCAAGTCCTAGCTCGGTGATCCTTGATACGAGTGACATGTCCAACTTGATTTGTTCCAAAATCAATTTGTTCATTCTTCTGGCCGTCCATGGTATCGATAACATTTTACTCCAGCACCACATTTCGAAGGCATCAATTCTTCTTGTTTCTTTTGTTGTCCAGGTTTCGCATCTGTATGTTACCACAGAAAAGACCAAACTATGTACGAGCCGTGTCTTCGTCAATTGTGAAATGTTCCTTGATTTGAAGACCTTGTCCAGTGACTTCATTGTTGATTTGCCCATAGCTATTTTCGGTTTGACTTCCGGTGTAGGTTAAAGTCCTTTACAACTTCCAATTCATCACTGTCCATTTCAAATGTATCCAGCAGTAGTCAATATCTTTGTCTTCTTTGTGTTAAGGAGCTGCTATTAATAAACCAAACAAAAAAAACTTATGAAATAGTCAAGTAAAAATTGGTTTAGTGTTAAATCACATGCACTACTAGGTATTTCATGATTATACTAAGTATCAAGGGCAATGTTTTGTATGTAACAATGGAGACATCTATGAATAATACATTTTGTATAGTGTAAATCACCAGTGACAACCTTCTCTGATCTCTATTTATGAATATACTACAGTGGTATAGCAAGCAGGGGAAGACCCCAATATTAGGGTCTCATGAACCTCTAAACCCTCCCACTGGAAACCATCCACCACAATGTTATTCACTTCCATAAGGGAAAGAGTGGCAAACTACCATGCTCTTGATTTCAAAGTTCAACTCTCATCACTTTGCCCACTGAAGTATGGCTCACCTAATGTACATTGAAAGCCAACATTCAATGGGCAAAAATGATAAAGGAGTCCGAGAGTAATGTGGTGATCAACAAGACAGTGGGCTCAAATCAATCAGATACTAAAAGGTTCTTTTCTTCAATACCAACCCAAAATTATGAAATCAATCATTCTATCTTGATATGGAGACCAATATTTTAGTTTACAAAACTTTCAGCAACGAAAAGGATCACAGAGTTGGCCTTATCTCCCTTATCTGTAACAACTCCTCCAAATACTAAACTGACCTCTAATGCATTGAAAAATAAAATTCTGTCAAAGTGTCTAAACGGTTTATTTTCACTTGAATTAACAACACTAAAACACATCCTGAGGAATACCGGTGTACCTCAGGCAGATCATTTGTCAAAATTGCTTCAGAGAAGAAATTTACGTACAGGCTTGAGGAAGTTCCCACAAGCTTATATGAATGAAATCTTGTTAAATGCATGTTTGCATTTCAAGAATTATTAATGTATGAAGGTCATAATTTGCCAGGAATGTTTACAGTTGTAAAAAAAATCCCTTATAATTACTCCACAGAAGATAGAATTCAGGCTTTATGCCAGATACATGAGCAAGATCATTTGAAATAGGTTGAAACCTGCACCATGTTAAAACCAAAACAAATATGGCCTGTGGCTGATCATTGTGCAAGAAAGTACTAAACATTGATTAGGGGATAGGTAGAATAAAACACTGGCTACATTTACACTACTCATTTTAATGTTTGAGCAAGAAGTTTGGCTTTATAAAGGTTAGTAAAACAAATTTTTATTGAGTGTCTGAATAGTTTTCTTTCAAAATAATGAAAGTTTGGGTAAAGTATGTAAAGTAGTTAGGGTCTTGGGCTTGCATCTTAGTACTGTCTGTGTAGAATTTGCATGATCTCACCATGAATATGTGGGTTTTCCACTGGGCCCACCCTTTTTACCAGTGATTTTTCTATTGGCCTGGTCTGAGTTACCCTGAAGTCATTCCTGAGTATTCCTGCAATGCAATAGTATCACGCGGCCTTTAGTTTTACCACATACAACAACAACACATACTTTTGTTACATGTGTTGGTTACTGCCTTGCACGCAGTGCTGCCAAGATTGACTCTAGTTTCCTGCAAGCCTAAATTCTAATTAAGAAAATAGAAAACTGTTTGATGATTTAAACAAATATTAAAGTTTTTATTATTTACCAGTAACGGAGGACTGCACAATAACGTGCAGTGACACTTGACTTATAGTTTTCATACTATTTCTCTGTACATTTAGCGTTAATTTGCTCAGAGGTTGATGTGCTTGCTGCTTCATGAGCAGCTCTTGCTTTCTCTACTCTAACGGCCTGCTTCTTCTCTTCTTCCGTCAGCATCTTTTCTTTTCACGTTAAAACTGTTTAAGTCAGTTTTTGTGTTGCAATTGCTTTACGTTTTTCTTAATTTTTCACTTAAGCTGGCACTTAAGTGTTCAATTTGCCTCAAGAATGATTTAAGATATGAACAGGTAGAGGAAGTAATGGCAAAGGTGGTAGAGAATGAGAACGGTGCCCGCACACATGTGCCGCAAGGCCACTGCCAAGAGTTGATTCTACAATAAAATAAAATAAAAATAAAAAGATTAATAAAAATCATCACCCCGAAAGCAGACAGTAGAGGTCACATAGTATATGTGTATCAAATTTCAGGTCAGTAGGTCAAATGGTTAGCAAGCTACAGGTGATTTAAAATCCTGGACAGACAAACAGACAGCCACGGTAGCATATCATATAAGATTAAAAATTGCAGATCGCCTTTGTGTTCAATTATTTTTGCTAAGCTTCATATCCTGCCCAAAGAAACCTAATAATCTACTATTACATTTGATCTCTAAAAAACAGTTTTGATTTTTTTCATTGTTTTTGTCCAAACAATACACTTTGAGCTGATACAGATAACTGTACCAGTGGTGAATTTATGTAAAACACCTACTTAATATAGGTGTAGAGGTGTACAAAACCTACTTAATGACACTTACCTGCTTTAAACCAATTGTATGCACTAGCAGGCAGGTTGTGTGTTTAAGGCTTTGGACTTCAAACCCTGAGGTTGTGGGTTCAAATCCCTCGTCTGACACTGTGTGACCATTGACCTGCCTGTGTTCCTATTGAAAAAGCAAAAGAAATGTAACCAATCGATATCATAAAAGTTATAAGTCACCTCGAATAAAGGTGTCAGTCGAATAGGTAAATGTACCTCCAAAGTGCTAAGGGTTGTGTTAATCTGTCGCATGATTAATACAATGGCTATAACATTGTTTTTGGTCTTAATCAAATGCTTACTGGGCCTGGAACCTTGATCTAGTGAGTAATGGAGATCCATGTGCTTTCTTGTTTATAAATAAAATCATAATATTCTGTCTGTCTTTAGAATTTTTCAGCTTTGTTTTATATTATTTATCTATTTACCTTACTAATTTCAACCCATAGATCCTTGTCAATCACACAATAAGAAACCAGTTTTCAGATAAATTTTGGTCAAACTTAAAATATGGCTCTTTAAAAATGTAATTGGGAAGGGAGCTTGTAATCCAAAAAGATGTACATCATAATTATGTTGACTTGATCTTAATTAGATGTTTCATGCTTAATAAAAGTGAACAAATTTAAAATCCATGCTATAAGGTGTATCAAAAATTTCATTGGCTTGGAAAGGGCAGTTGTAATGTAGGGAACAAAAAATGCATCTCTTGAAAATGGCTAAGTTAAAGAAACTGGGTTGTAACAAAAAAAAGAAAAAACTTGAAGGAACACAGAATCAACACTATGTTATCATACAAACACTTTTCAGTCAGTAGTTATAAGTCTGACATAATAGTTAGGCTTGGTTGTATTTATATTGAAAGCTGCATTCCATGTCAGTTATTCCAGGCATGTCAAACTCACTACCATTGGTGGGCCGCTTCAACTGCCATACATGCATTAGCAGGCCGCACTGTAACAAATACTATTATACTATTATACAAAGTTACTATAGCTTTCTTTCCAATACTGAAAACTTTAAAAAATGTAACACTTAAAGTTTAAAGAAAGGCAATTTATTTCCATACACTCTCCATACAATAGCATACAATTAGAGTCCTAGCCTCTTAGCTAGGTCCTTATTTTATTATATTATATTCATTATATTATATTCATTGCTTATATAGGAGTCTTACAGTGTGAGATCCATTTCTTTTGTCCTGACACTTGGCATCTCTTGTTAGTAACCAGTTCGTCAATATCAGGCTTGAAATCTTGTGCAGCTGCAACTTTTATGAGGGATGAAAGGTGCTCGATAGTAAGTCTTGAGCGATGTGGGGTTTTGGTAGCTTTCATTAACGAAAACAATTGCTCATAAAGGTAAGTGCTTCCAAACATAGACAGTACTGTCAATGCCAACTTACGGAATCTGCATATACAAGGGTGGCAGGTAAGCATACAAGCCTGGCACACCAACTTCGTTGTATTTTGCCATCAGAACAGAATCTGACTGCAGTTCAATCAATTCCATTTTGATATTCTCAGGTGCATTCTCAACGTTGTAAGAGAACAGTGCAAAGTCCTGTTCGTGTGAACTGAAATCACGAAAACGCTCACTGAATTCATTGCTCAGTAATTCAAGATGGAAAGCAAATCCTCCAAAAATCAAATTTTACTTTACTAAGTTTACTTCAAAGTTTATATTGTAAAATAAGCCGATATGCAAAAAGCCACCTGACCCACACTAATTTTACAAACTCAAAATCACAAAAATATGTTAATAAACAACTCACCAACTTCTCACATCCACTTCAGATCTTCAGCTGTAGTCTGCACTAACAGTTTGTTACAATACTAGCACAAAATTACATAAAACTAGAGCAAAAAAAGTGAAAATATGCGAGCTATTACTACTCGTGATGGTTAGTTCTGCTCAGTGGCCAGTCTCAGTAGCCCAGCCAGTAGTGTAGCCTAGCAGGGTCAGCTCTAGGCTCGTGGCGGCCCTGGGCAGAGAAAGAATCGGTGGCCCCTTCGCCCGCCAACATCAATATGGTATCTTATGCGCGGCGTATGGCCGCATCCGTTGTGGACACTGCATAGCCGCCTTATGCTCATGACACGCTGCTATATGCGTGTGTCTGTAACTTGAAAACCAAGTGGCGGCCCATGATATTCTCATTACGGCAGAACGTTCTAATGCTACATATAGCTTACTGCTCTGACTCTAGCGATATCAGTAAATACAGCATACTAATTAACAAGAAACACAATGTTTTTCGGCTGCATTGCCGTCAGCTGTGTCGTTATTTTCTCTTTCTGTTTTATATTCAATATATATTGGCGTGGCAGCCCTGTGCAGGTGCACAGTTTGCACATGCCTAAGGCCACGCCTGCTGCCCGCTGCTGCAGCCTAGCACTTCAGTTGTGATGTTGCGGCTCATTAACTTTGGTCAAGGCTCTTGGCTATACTAGCAGATGACGTTTCCGGTACCGTAATGCCATGGAAAAACGCGCTTTTGTCAGAAGGCAGAAGTAACAAAAGTCAATAAGTAACGCCGAAGATGCAGAATGATTCAATCACAAATGATAGTAATCATTTTGTACAAGTTCAGTGCTAACTAGGATCTGTCATGCGGGCCGCACAGATTTCTGTTGCGGGCCGCGTGTTTGACATGCCTGAGTTATTCAATGAAAATGATGGCAGGTGGTTGTACGTGGTGTGTAAGGAGACTAACAAAAAAATCATGCATCACTCAAAAATGCCTATGTCTACTTTTATAAAATGTATTATTTATATTTTACTTCATGCAATTTAAAATACAGACTTCATGGTGATTCAAGAATTACATTGGGGAGGCACAATGCGAGGGCCAGCACCACAAAAAACATGCATCACCACAAAACAGCAGAGTGAATGTTCATGAAATTTTGTATCTATGTTACAGTTAGCCAAACTTAACATATAGAGCTAACAGATTTATAAAAATATCATAATGAATAGGGGTTCAACAGAAGTACCAACACAAAAATCACAAAAACAAAAATAACCCAGTTTACATGCCACATCAATAATTCAATTATTTACCAAGCCATCCAGTTTATTAATGTGGAATTACTCATCAATTTGTTAAACTACATTAAACCAGGAAATACAATGAAATAGTTGGTTCCACCCCAGCAGGGAGTTAGTGAAATTCTGTAATCCAATCATATGAAAAAAGAACAAAGAAATGAATAGAGAGATAATGTGGATGACCTACTTTTCAGCTAGCAATGATAAAAGGCTCCACATTTAAAAAACACATAAATATTTGCTTTCCTACCTTCAGGGGCAAACTTACAAGAAAAAAACAAGTATGTAATCTCAAAGCTTAGGGGTCACCTAAACCAGACAGACACTATATAAGAAAAGCAAGCAAAGTATACAAGAGGTGTATGGATAACCGCAAAAAATACAGAAGCAAAAAAATAAGATAACAAGTGACTTAGAAAAAGAGACGTTGCCATAAGAGTATAGTGTGTCATGTCAAATAAAAAAAACAATGAAAGTCTGATCCACTTCAACTATATATGAGGGGTGTTCAATAACTTATCTACCTGAATATGAAAGAAAATAGCAAGCATGTTGAAACAAGTCTGGGCATATCGTGACATGCCTCAAGCTTACTCATGCACAGTTGGGGCTCAATGCGAGTCTAATATTCCAAGAGACAGGGTGTCAGGAGAGTCGTTGGTCGAATCGCAACAATGTTCACATGTCATGTCAATCACAGGCTGCCATCTGAGAACGTGGGTTCCAGCAGCTGAACCATTTACCCTACAGTCCTGAATTTTCTCCCTTAGATTATTTCCTGTTCCAAGGTTTGAAGAAATCTCTCCGTGGACAGTGGTTTTTAAGCGATGAAGACATTAAGGCAGCTGTGACATCCTGGTTTGATGGTCAAACAGAAGATTTTTTTTCAAAGGGGTGTGGACATTAGGGGTCACAGTTGCCCCTTTAAATCCAACAGACAGACACGAGGACACAAGGTAAAAGCAATGAGAAGTATTTTTAATGCCTTTTCTTCTCCAAAACAGTGCCCTAAGCACCACAGCCACATATACAGGCAAGTAAATAAGCACAATACACACAATTCTCTTTTTCTCTTTCTCCTCCTCACACCTCCCAGCAAGCTCTGTCCTACACCTCCCGACTCTGGCTTGCTTGCTGGGTTCACAACGGTCCTTTATATAGATCAGGTCAGATACAGAATTTGCATTTTCTTCAGCCCAGGCTTCCAGGCTATGCAGAAAGTAGATAATCCCAGGTCCCCCAGCAGCATCTCCTGGCATTACCCACGGTACCCAGCAGGACTGTGAAGCCAAACTCCAGATCCCATAGTGCCCTGCAGGAATCCAGGACACCGCTGTGTTGCAGGGAAGTTGCCATCTAGCGTCTTGGGAGAGGCAGTGTCCCAAAGTAGCTGCCTTCCCCCATCCTTCCACTCTTTGGGAGTCCCATCTGGGTTGAGCTACTGGCCGTGCATCACAGGGGTTAAAGTCATTGCAGGAAAAGTGGATGAAGTGTATGGAGCTATCAGGGGACTATATTGAAAAATAAAACTAAATTTTTTTGGAAACTCTTTTCTTTCCTGCTGAGGTAGATAACACCCCTTTTATTTTGAGGGAGAGAGAAGGACACTGTTAAGGTAAAACTAAGAAAAAATTAAAACAAAAATAACAATACATTTTCTAAAAATTAAAAATAGAATAATACATCAGCAGTTTTAGTTTTTCATCGGTTTGCAGACTGTCCAGCTGCTAATACTTTGTTCAGTAGAGATATGGCCAACCGAATTCTTGTAGGAGATGTAGTTTGTATTGCTTCACTGACAAACGCACATTCAGAAATGGCCATCAAAGTGTACTATTCATGTAAAATCATCACCTTAGTACTGTATGTTTCACCATCATTAGAACTAGAAATCGGTCATTGGCCTGTGCTAAAGAATTGCTCTAACATGATAAAATGCTTTCTTCTTTATGCACTTTTCTTTCAAACAGCCTGTACTCAAGTTTTATATTGCTGCAAGTGCTGTCCAACAGCTGCCCTCCATCACTATCTGCAATTCAATGTACACTTGCATTAGTATGTAATAAATAAATAAACCCCACATCTTTAAGTTCTACCACATGCAATAAATACTTTTTGTTACATATGCTACTTTTCTGAAAGTAGTTATTCTTATTGCCAGGGGCTGGGATTGGCTCCAGCAGACCCCCGTGACCCTGTGTTAGGATATAGCGGGTTGTATAATGAGGTTAGCTGGTAAACTTCCAGTCTTTTTATTAGGAAACATGCACGATTTATACAGGAAGAAAAGTAATGATCTATCTATCTATCTATCTATCTATCTATCTATCTATCTATCTATCTATCTATCTATCTATCTATCATCTACAGGAATCAAAATTGCTAATTATCTGCACACCTCATACTTTACTTCAATCTTTCATCTGTGATTTAGATGCTGTCTACCAACAGACCATAACGCATCCTTGTCACCATAAAATACAGGAATGCTCACTTATCTTTTAAACTTTCAGCTATATTCAGTCATTTTTCTTACACATTTCATACTATTTTCATTATGTTACAAAGGACAGTTGTCCAGTCCAGTTTTGCTTTCTGCCTTATGTTGAGTGTTCCTACTCAAAGTAAATAAATACCAAGCAAATAATACAATTGAATAATTATTGCCTTGTTGCTAAGAAGTGCTTGGAAAGGCTACACATGGCTGGGCTCAAAAGGCCGGCTGCAGGTTGCAAGAAAACAAAAAATGGGTTATGCTACTGACCAAAGCCTGTACATTATCTTCAAACCATTTCTGCATCTGATATGCTGATTCCCTGTCACACCTTGGGCCTTGATAACTGTATGCTGCATTTCATAACAGAAAGACACAGCAACAGTAGTAAACATTTACTTTTAAAAGTGGAGTTTCTTCAGGTTGCTGCCTCTGAATCTTTCTTCTTCATTCTTTCATAATAACTTTGCATCCAGCTACATCACAGAGAGTTGGTCAGTAGTAACTGATCACATTAGCAACCTTAAGAGGACTGCATACAAGTAAAAGGTGACAAGAAAGCAACAAATGCCTGGACAGCAGTGTGGCTCTGAAAATACATCAAAATCATAATGGACTTCACAAAAGGCAAGCAAAAAAGCTGCAGTATATTTAACAACAATGAACACTATTACTTGATACTCCTTCCTTACATAAAACATTTTCAATGATCTGGTGTGAACAAACAATAATGAAAATAATATAAGAATGCATTGTTTTCTGAAATACCAAATCAGATAAATAATAAGTAATATGTACCCTAAATTTCCGGACATCCATCCATCCATTATCCAACCTGCTATATCCTAACTACAGGGTCACGGGGATCTGCGGGAGCCAATCCCAGCCAACACAGTGTGCAAGGAAGGAAACAAACCCCAGGCAGGGCGTCTCCGGACATCTATCTATATACATTTTTATTATTGTATCATAGAAAAGTGTCCGCATTGGCACCATTACCATGTAGTACATTAACACAAACAGGGCCAATTTTGATCTAGTCTATCATATTACCAACAATTTCAGTGTTACCATAATAAGAGGTTGAACCCAAATACAGAAAATTTAAATACCTCAAAAATGTTTTTATGTCTGCGGTGGGTTGGCACCCTGCCCGGGATTGGTTCCTGCCTTGTGCCCTGTGTTGGCTGGGATTGGCTCCAGCAGACCCCCGTGACCCTGTGTTCGGATTCAGTGGGTTGGAAAATGGATGGATGGATGGATGTTTTTATGTCTACAGTACATTTTCAAAGATTAGACCATAAGCTTCAAGCATTATGTCATGACCAGTTAACAATACACCAATTGGCTGATTGCTGAGCTTTATCACCATGTCTGAGTAAAATGGTATATTTGCATTACAGAGTGCACACTGTTTTATAAAGCTTAAAGCCTTACTATATAATATACTCTATTATTGCCCAACAAGTATCTCCTTGTTATTGTTGCTTCATTTAGTTTTTAATTTGTTGATGACAGAACATGTTTGGATAACAATTCCAATATACTTGTCAAAACTAGCAAATAAAACATGAACTTTGTCTTGAACTTACGGTAGTAACATTCTCTGAAGCCACAACTGAATCTGTATTTCACAATAATCAGAGTTAAATTGCTTTATCAGTTAATTTTAATTTGGCACACAAACCAAGATGCATAACTTTGTATGCTGCTCATGAAAATAGGTATATTGCACAATAGTCACTATTTTCCTTTTATTTTTATACAAATTGCAATAAATAAAACACAATCCAATCACATGAAAAGAACATAGTAAGTAAAATAATATGTTCCAGAGACAATATGTAATCTATTTTCTTTTTCATTTTAATTATTGTATTCACTTAAGTAGCAAATCATAACAATAAAACACTACCCAAACAAATGAAAAGAACATAACAACTATAATAATATGTTTCAGAGATAATTTATGAAACTGAACACTTAATCAATACATGACAGATACAGCAGTACAAGAAAAGATCTCTATTCTTCAAAAAGAATAAAACTGTAACTAAAACTAAAAGGTTCAGCACAGGTTCAGTACAACACAGGCCTGGCACACATTGAAATTACATTCATGTGTTCTTTACAAAATCTGAAAAAGGTTTTTTACTTTCTAACATGAGATAATATAAAACTTCATTTCCCCACTGAAGTACTGTATAGAAGGAGCATTGGGTAAAATAAATATTTGTGCAAGTCCTGTGGCATAGAATATTACAGCTAATTGTTCTTAGCATACTGTACATTTATCGCATCATGTGTTACTCCAAATATAAGGTGTTAGGAATGATTTTAAATCCAAGGTTATCCAAGAGATATATAAATATTTTAAAATGATTTAAGTGTAGGAGATTCTCAAAATATGTAGTCTACCAAAAGGGGCACTTGATGACACCATTCTCAGTTTAGAACTTTCCTTGGATATGTTTTATAAAATTACTGATGATATGAACAATATTTAGTTGAATTAGGAAATACTTGGCACATATTGAAATAGGATGTACATTCCACTTCTGTAATTTTATTAAAAAAGATTAATTTCCCATTGTTCCCCAAGATTGCCTCGAGTTAAACTGCTTGAGATTTTTGATATAATCTGGTAATGCTGTCAAAGTCCTCATCTACATCAGCCAGTCTCACCTCAGGGGTAGATACAGGTGTGAGATGAGAAGAGCTGTGTAGGTTGCTTTTTGGCAAAGTTTCTAATTTGTATATACCAGCGTTTCTCAACCTTTAAGTATCTGCGACCCGAGTTTTCATAACAGTTTTAATCACACCTCCCCAACATTTTTTTGAAACCCTAATAAAATTTATTCCGATATTTTTTGCTGCCGATACACTGCTACAAGTTTTATTATACCTACTTAACTTTTATCGACATTTATCTTACTTTATATTTATTTTTCTAGTATCAGTCTGTAGTTTAAGTCAATTTTTTTTGGTTTCAATAAATGTATTTTTCATATTTTGGATTCTTGTTTTCTTCCTTTAACTTCTTCGCGAGGGAGGTCGCCCCACGGAACCACCAGTATATACAGTAGAAGAAAAAGCAAGTCACTAGCAGATTAAATTTGGAGCATATATAGGAGATAGCCCACAGTCAAAAGACATGCAGGTTAGGTGCATTGGCAATTCTAAATTGTTCCTAGTGTGTGCTTGGTGGGTGTATGTGTGTGTATGCCCTGCGGTGGGCTGGCGCCCTGCCCGGGGTTTGTTTCCTGCCTTGCGCCCTGTGTTGGCTGGGATTGGCTCCAGCAGACCCCCGTGACCCTGTAGTTAGGATATAGCGGGTTGGATAATGGATGATATAGATAGGAGATAGTTTAACCTTTTCTGTGGACAGATTTCAGGTGACAGACCTTAACCTGAAAGTCTTGTCAAGCTGAACTGCAGCACAGTGTATTCTGGAAATGTAAATGTAAAACAGGATTTAGAATATTTTGTGTAGTTAGAAAGGGCAGATTTTGACTCCCATTGGAAAATATCTAACTTTATAATAAAGCAAATCAATAGAGGTATAGCTATCTAATTAAACTGCATTAGAAGCAAATAACAAAAAGAAATGACATGGACATGCTCTGCCCTTGTGTTTAGTTAGCCCTTGACTTTAGAGTGTGAGGATGCCCTATGCAGGCCTCTCTATACAAAGCCCAGCCCATTTCATATATTATCTGTGGTGTAAAAGCAATTCAACTGGTTCAAGTTTAACTTCAGCATTCAGTACCATCTTATAAATTTAATTTACATTATACTAATTGTAGCCAAATAAATTTCCACTCTTTTTGTTCTAGTTGGGGAAAACCCACAGTTCACTCTGTGGCCATCTTTAGTTCATCTCTTCAGAGCACATTGTCCCAGAAGACCTGGTCTTTGCCTAGATGTTCACTGGCAAACTGTGATCCTGCTCTAATGTTCTTTTTGGACAGCAGAGGCCTTTTCCTGGCACACTTAGTATGCAGGTCAAATTACTGCAGTCTCTTTCTGAATGTAGAATGTATGCACTTTGACATTAACTTCCGCAAGAGTTACCAGCAGATGAAACTTTGGGGTTCTTTGAGATTTCTTATTAGTAACATTGTTGTATATGTACAGACAGGTTAATCAGTTAAATGCAAGTAAAACCAAAAAGGACTGAAAGAGGACACATACACATAGGGTGAAAGGTCAGAAACACAAGCCTGCCAAAAGCATACTGTACTTTGTCAACTGATTGACTGATTCTAAATTTGACAGATTGTCCTACTTTTATAATGTATATTGCTCATTGGTGTATGATACTGAGTGTTGAATTTAGCGTAATACTGGAACGTACACAACAAATTGTAAGAGCACTCCATCATTATTCCCTTTTATGGTTTCCTTTAATTTTTATTCTGGTGGTGAGAGTATATTTATTAATAGCAGATCAAAAAAAAGCCAAAAAATTTGAACTTCAGCTTTAAGTTAAAATAATAACACTTCCTGAAATCACACCCAAATCTACAGAATAGTTTTAGACACTTAGAATACAATTTCTGATGCAATTTGGCTCACAAAACATGAGAATCAAGTATACTGAACAATAGAGATTACAGTTCATTTAAATTTTTTTTAGTAGGTTTAATATTAATCTTTGGTGGTACCTTGACTAGCACTACAATTAATTTAATTGACCATTCTGGGTTCAAATACTACACCCTGTCACTGTTCATTTAAAAGTTTCATAAATTCATTTCAGAATAAGTTCTTCTAATACATCTTTAAGACATGAGTAGATTCTGCAAGGGACTGCTGGCCTATCGACAGTGAATGGCAACAACCCTGAAGGCAGTGTGGTTTAGTCATTAAGGCTTAGACTTCCAACCCTGAGATTGTGGTTTCAAATTATACTATTGACACTGTGTAATCATGACCAATTCACTTGACCTGCTTGTTTTTTGGGAAACCAAAAGAAATGTAACCAAATGTATCACAAATGTTATAAGTCACCTTGAAAAAAGGCATCAGCCAATTAAGTAAATGAATTGGTTTCATCAGGTTTCAGAATCTTAGTTTCATAGATTAGTGTTGTAATACTGTTAATGAGAATGACATAGGTATATTACTTCTGTTTTTCTGTGTTCTGATTATACTCAGTGTGTGAATGTCAGTTTGTACCTCAGTGTGTCATGTGACAAATGGGTGCCCAATGCAGTACTGGTTCTCCTGATACCCCATATATATATATTTAGTTGAATTTGACAATGCCGGTCCTCTACAGACTACAGACTTCCTCTTCCCACATGGGAGTCTGCTGATCCAACACCGTCGATAGTTATGACCGAGATGAGCTGACAAATGAGGACAAATCTCAGATGGAGCCAGGGGATGGTGGAAAGTGCTCATTTGCTTTTATTAAAAAAATAAATAAAATAAAAATTCCAACACAAAAGTAAAACCAAAAGTGTCCAAATCCATAAAATCATTGAAACCTGGAGATAAAATCAATAAATAAATCAGTTAAAATAGAGGTTAAAATGCAGTCTCTCTTCACCCGATCGCAGCCCACCACTTTCTGTCTCCCTAGCTCACCCATCACAGGCGTTGCCAGCAGAGCCTCTGCAGCACGAACTTCTTTCTGCCGACCCCCATCCTGGCTGCCGCCACACTGCGCAGCCAGACCGTCTGAGTTTGGCACACCTCCCATCTTCCTTCTTGCTCACACAGTCACTCCTCAGATCCACTGGGAGATCTTACATCCTGCTCGCCCCACTCTACACACTTAGTCAGTCGGGCGAACCAGCCCCTAGAGCGCCTCAGCCTGCGCTCCCTTCCAAAGCCCCAGCTCGAGCTGTCTTCTCTTTCCTGGTGTCTGGATCATCCCCTATGTCTGCCTTTTTCAGTCCTTTAACCCCTTTCTTTTACATTATTTCTTTTCTTTTATCTCTTTACCAGTAACTGCGTACTGCACGATAATGTGTAGTGAAAACACTTGACTTGAGCATTCCTAGTTTTCTTACTCTTTCTCTATCTCTGTTTAGTATTCGTTTGCTCAGAGGTTGATGCGCTTGCTGCTTCCCGAGCAGCTGTCCTTTTGTCAACCCTAGCAGCCCCCTGCTTCTCTTCTTTCATCCGCATCTTTTCGTGTTAAAACTGATTAAGTTAGTTTTTGTGTTGCAATTACTTAGTACATTTTCTTTAATTTTTCACTTAAGCTGGCACTTAAGTCTTCAATCGGCCTCAAAAATGATTAGCGAAGGTGGTAGGAAATGAGAACGGTGCCCATACGCATGTGCCACACTGCTGCGCGCTGCCGAGAGTTGATTCTACAATAAAAGAAAATTAAAAATAAAAAGAGTAATAAAAATCATCACCCCGAAAGCGGATAGTAGACGTCACGTAGTATATGTGTACCAAATTTCAAGTCAATAGGTGAAACGGCTTGCGAGCTACAGGTGATTTAAAATCCTGGACAGACAAACGAGAAGCCAAGGTAGCATATTATATAAGAAGATATGGCCTCCATCCCTCTGTGCTGGCCCGTATATATACACACCTGTCTCTGTGGGCCCAGCACCTTAATCACACACTGCAGAGAGCCAATGAAGCAATTGAGAACAATCGCACCCAACTACTTCATTAATTCCATGCGGTCATGCATTCGCGCCCACAGAGAGTGATACAGCTTCATGGATTTAAAATCTGGCAATATTTTGTTGTAGCCACAGACCCGTTATACCACATTGAAATGCAAGGATTGATGGAATTTTTTATTCACTTGTGTGTGGAGGAATTTTCATCAGTCCAGAATGCATATCCATCCTGGGTAAGACGTTAATCTGCATCCAGCCCTGCACGCAGGCCCTCCAACCTGAAGGGAAAAACCTGGGGGTTGGTCGCAGAATTGGCACTCCAGCCACCATAAAAAAACTTCACACTGCTACACTCCATCTGAACTAGTGTGGTGCTGAGGTGTCACCCATTGCATGGCTGCACTCTGGTCCTAATCTGGGATCCCGAGTTTGTTTGTCATGTGGTGGGTGTGGCAGTGTGCTGTATAAGCGTGTGCTCCTAACTTCCTCCTCCTTCAGAATGCACACACAAGGGCAAATCTACTCTGCAGCTAATGAATCCTGGTGGATTAGTCACATTGCTTTAAAATGGTGCGTGTCTACTGTATGGGAAGGGCTTTTTTAAAGTCCCTACATGTAGTGGTTAATTTTTTTAAAAATCGTGGAACAACACATTTGAGGAAGATTACAGTAGTTACACAGGCCTCATTCCTTGTTGCGATGTGGCCCCCATAACAGTTCAAGCTTCAGAGCCCCAAAAATGTAGGTCCACCACTGCACATGCAGTAATTTCACAAAGAATATTGCCTCAACAAAACAGTTACAAAGATATAATCACTTAGCAGAACTGGATGAGGGAACAAAAAAATATTATAAGGGGGAGTTTAATTGAAAACTGAAGAACACACTAAAACATTTCAAATTCCACATATTACCAGAAAGGAAGAACTGGAGCACACTTTGCAAACAGCATAAAACAACAATTTCTCGGTATTATATTTTTGCCACAAGCAACAGCAAAGATGGGAATCAGATAAAGACAAAGAAATCTAAGCATGTTCATATGAAATGTGGAAGGTTTTAAAACATTTTGAAATATTTTTCTCATTTCCCACAATTTCAATTTAAAATTAAAGTGCAAGTTTTGCTTAGTATTTAAGACTGCAGTTTCAGATCACCATAGCTTCATTTTGGGTATTCTCCCTATCTAATCCCTGGTCTCGGTTTTCATCCTTTGCTTCTTTTTCTAACTCGTCTTTGTTATTATTTTCTGAATTTGTTGATTCATTGCTAAAATTGCATTATTGGGCATTAAGCATTGAGCAAATCTTGACATAGGCTCACCTTATCATCAGACACACATATCAACATGCCTCCAAAGTGCCAGAGGACAGCCACAAACTGAGTGGCCACTTTAATAGGTGCACCCACCTTTCCCATGTACAGTAATCCACTGCTAAATGTGTGACATCATCACACAGACAAGTATAAAGAGAACATGGACACCATTAATGGCATCGCGAGTGTAAGACTACACCAATGAATGAGGCACAAGTGCATTGAGAATGAGTTACAACTCAAAAGGTATCCTACCAGTGCTGGTCCCATGATAGAAAACACACCATTAATAAAAGGGGCAGATGAAGGCTGACATAACTTGTGCTGATTAACACACAGACTACTAATAGCTCACTATATCAGAGGCATTTCAGAACACATGACTTGCCATACTTTATCACAAGGTGGGTAGAGTGGAAATCAAGAAACACTACCCTAAACTAAACTGTATTATTGTTAAAAAAGAAGAGGATGGATGCAGTTGCCTACCTAATTATATGAGTATTACTGTCATCGAGTGAGATACACAGTCGCATCATCATACGATGCAATAAAACAGATATTCAAGACAGAAAGGACATTTAGTGGAATTCAAGACAGAAAGGACATTTAATGGAATGAGACATGTAATTGACAAATCATAGAATTTCACTTACCTACTTTTATAGACAAACAGCATACTATACCAACATAGATAGAGATAGTAGGTTTTTAAGTGGGAAGTGACCAGGGTCTCATGTATAACGCTGTGCGTAGAATTTACACTATAACATGGAGTAAGCACAAAAGCGGGAATGTGCGTACACACAGAAAAATCCAGTTGCAGGAATCTGTGTGCACGCAAACTTCCACGTTCTTCCGCTACATAAATCCTGATCTGCGTGAAAAGTAACGCACATGCACGTGCATGCTGTCCCGCCCCCAACTCCTCCCAGAACTACTCCTCTTTGAATATGCAAATCAATATAAATAGCCCTTAAGCTCAGCCTTCTGTGAAAAGACAATGGCAAAAGCATGGGGGAAAATATAAGAATTTCAGCGAATACCAAGTGGAGGCAAGGTTTAAACAGTGATATAATCAACAAAAGGAAGCTGATAGAGTGACATAGAGTGCCGGAGAAACTAGAAAGCTCAAGTTCAAAGTCGCACAGTGCCCGAAATAAAAAAGAAGTCACATATCAAAGTCGAGTGACTTTGAGTCGTAGCCCACCGTCTGAGTATCATATGAAAGTTTTTTAGTGTACAGAGAAAAAAAAATAGGCACACAGTGGGAAAAAAGCACAAAATGTCAACTTTAATCCCGAAATTTCCACTTTAATTACGTAGTTTATTTTGTCATTAAAGTAGAACATCATAAACTTGATCTTAAAATCGTTTAATTTACTAGTTTCTCAAATCCCAACGTAACTAAAGTAGCACGTTAAATGCTTTGTTTTGTATTTGATCTTCTAAGTGCTATATGTGTGTGAATCACTACGTGCTTCCGCACTTTCTCTTTCTCCGACAGGACACCTAATCCATTACATTCGTAATATTACAGTTCCCTGAACAATTAAAATACAGAGATGTATACGTGATATCTTTTTCATGATGATAGGAATGAAAGCATGTTATTAAACATGGGAACACGGTGGCGCAGTGATTGTTCCTGTCTCACGCAAGATGCTTGCTGCGCCATGCGCGATCTTCAATGAAATCATTTATTGCAGCAGTACTGTCTCTTTCAAACGTACTAGCCACCAATTCCTGTTCTTACTTTTCTTTCTCTGAATACCCAATTGCAACACAATGAGCTCTGTAATAGACGTTAACTCATCTGTAAGCTTAGAACTACGATTCTTCAAAACTTTTAAGAAACATTGAAATATCTTCGTAGTACATGTTTAATTATTCCATCCATCTATCCTTCCAGTGTCGCGCCAGTCCAGCAAGAATACAGCACGAGGTAGGATCAATCCGTGAACTAGCTAGCGCTGTGGCACCGTGTCCTCACCTGTTTAATTATTAACAATACAGATTATTTAAATGAAGTTAAAGTTTTTCTGTATAATATAATCAACATATTTTGCTGCATTTCATCTTAAAAATGATATCGTCATCATATGTAAATACGCGCTTTATAAAGTGGTGCAGGTTATGCAATATTATAACTGTAGTGCAAGTTTACAGTGAGGTGATTGTACTTACAAGTAAAAAGTGTTCTACAAGGAGCACTTGGTGGACTGATTGACTGTGTTTAAAGTTCTTGGGATGAAACTGTTTCTTAACTGCAAGTTTTTTCATTTTCTGAGAACATTATCCATATGTTTTGTATCCAGATCAGATGTATACCTCTTTCCCTTCTCCATCGTTTATTTCAAAAGATTAAATTAACACAGATACTTCATGATGCATATATACAGGTTTTAATGGAAGTATGTCAAGTGGAGAGCTGGTGGTTTCTTTGTCATTTGCGCCTGATTAGTAACCATTGGTTAACATAAAGGAAACAAAACCTTAATGCAACTGTTTAAACCTAAAATAGGTAATTATGTGTTTTGAATTGTAACAAACGAATTACTTAAAACTAATCCCAAAAAACAAATTGCTTTAGTAGTAAATAAATGGGTTCTAATAAAAAAATTGGTTAAAGCAAAAACCTGCCGCTACTGCAGACCTTGAGAACCAGAGTTTAGTACTTGTGCTCCAGATAAGACCAAACAAGATCTTGAGGACATTTATCTGCAATCTTAGCTAGTAGAAAGTCAATTGAGTCAGTGTGGTTTAGTATGTAAGGCTTTGGACTTCAAACTCTAAGGCTGTGGATTCAAATCTTCCCACTGTCCAAAGACATATAGGTTAGGTAATTGGTGACACTAAATTGGTTCTAGTGTGTGTTTGATGTGGTTGGTGTATGTGTGAGTGAGATTGCCCAGCAATGGACTGGCGCCCTGTTCACAGTTTGTTCCTGCTTATTGTCCTTTTCTAGCTGGGATAGGCTTAAGCCCTCGCATGACCCTGGTCTGAATTAACCCAGGTTAGAAAATCCATCCATCAATCATCCAACCTGCTATATCCTAACTACAGGGTCACAGGGGGTCTGTTGGAGCCAATCCCAGCCAACACAGGGCGCAAGGCAGGAAACAAACCCCAGGCAGGGTGCCAGCCCACCACAGGGTGCACACACACACACACACACACACAACACCTATATGTCCCATATCATCGTACAAGCTCCTTAGCACCATTAATTTTAGTTGTTCAGGGACCAATTGTCTGTGTTGCTTTGTTTTTTGGTAGAGTACTCCATTGTCTATCTCTAACTTGTCTAAGTCTAACTTGATGGACCAGTTTTCTCATCCTTTTACTCATTGTTTTCTTCTCCTTTACATTAGGATTCCATAGATAGATAGATAGATAGATAGATAGATAGATAGATAGATAGATA
>JANRMT010062814.1:112077145-112087648 GCA_026402145.1 Polypterus bichir lapradei | reverse complement strand
ATAGATAGATAGATAGATAGATAGATAGATAGATAGATAGATAGATAAGAACTTTATTTATCCCGAGGTAAATTCTTTTGTCATATACATGCTCAGTGCAACAAGAGGAATAAAGATAAGGTAATAAAGAGTTAAAAAGATCAGTAATAATAGTGCGAACAGAATAACTAAATAAACAGAATAACAAAATAACTCTAAACAAAGTATCATATAACTATAACTAATAGTTTGTATTATAACTATATAACTAATTTGTGCAAAGCAACAAACAACTATAACTAAAACTATAACAGATATAATAGAACTACAGATTATTAGTGCAAGTGGTAATGAAAAGTGACTACTGTTTATGCTATAAATAAATGAGATAGCAGCATGTGATGACGGGAAGGATCACCTACAGAATGAGGAAGAATTATACAGTTTTATTGCCACAGGTAGAAAGGATTTCCTGTGGTGTTCGGTTCTGCACTTGGAGGCAATGAGTCTTTTGCTGTGTGTGCTCCGATGACCCATCAAGGAGGCATACAGTACATGGGGTGAGAGGGGTTGTCCATGATACCGAGAAGCTTTTTCAGCATTCTCCTCTCAGACACCTCCGCCAGGTTCTCCAGTCTGACACCCAGGACAGAACCAGCCTTTTTAATCAGTTTGTTCAGCCTGTTGGCCTCAGCTGTCTTCAGCCCACTGCCCCAGCACAGAGCTGCAAAAAACACCACACTCTCTACCACAGAGTGATAGAACATAGTCAGCATTTTCCTACAGACATTGAAAGACCTGAGCCTTCTCAATAGGTAAATTCAGCTCTGCCCTTTTTTGAAAACCATGTTGGTGTTCTTGGACCAGTCCAGTTTACTGTCAATGTGTACCCCCAGGTACCTGTAGTCCTCAACCACCTCAACATCAGTTCCTCTGATGGTGACAGGGGTGGGAAAAGGAGCCTGTTTTCTAAAGTCCACAACCAGTTCCTTTGTCTTTGTGATGTTTATCTTTAAAAAATTTAGCTCACACCACTCCACAAAGTTGTCCACCACCCTCCTGTATTCATCCTCCTGTCCTTCCCTGATACAGGCCACAATGGCAGAGTCATCAGAGAACTTCTGCAGATGACATGACTGAGACCTGTACCTGAAGTCAGACTTGTAGAGGGTGAAGAGGAAGGGTGATAGGATAGTTCCCGGCGGCGCCCCCGTGCTGCTCAGGATGCTATCAGAGCAGCAGCTCTTCAGCTGGACATGCTATGGTCATTTGGTTAAATAGTCCGTAATCTAGGCTACCAATGGGGCGTCCACCTGCATTTCCGTGAGCTTATTCCCCAGCAGTGATGGTCTGATTGTGTTAAAAGCACTGGAGAAGTCAAAAAACATGACCCTCACAGTGTTCCCAGCAATGTCCAAATGAGAATAAGCCTGGTTCAGCAGATAGATGATGGCGTCCTCCACACCGATACGGGGCCGATAAGAAAACTGTAGGGGGTCCAGCCAAGGTTCTACCAGCAGACACATATTTTTCAGGAGAACAACAACAACAACAACATTTATTTATATAGCACATTTTCATACAAAAAAAAATGTAGCTCAAAGTGCTTTACAAAATGAAGAATAGAAAAATAGAAGACACAATAAAAAATAAACATAAGTCAACATTAATTAACATAGAATAAGTAAGGTCCGATGGCCAGGGTGGACAGAAAAAACAAAAAAAAAACTCCAGAGGCTGGAGAAAAAAAAATAATAAAATCTGTAGGGATTCCAGACCATGAGACCACCCAGTCCCCTCTGGGCAATCTATCTAACATAAATCAAAAAGTCCTCTTTGTATTTAGGGTTTTCATGGAAGGACTTGATTATGATGGTCACGTAGACTTCTGGCTTTCAGTCCATCAATGTTGGAGCATCATGAAGCTTTGAGTAAGTGGTGGTGGCGCAGGCCGCCACCACAAAGAAACCGGAAAAAGAAACAGAAGAGAGAGTAGGGGTCAGTACGGCCATGTTAAAGTAATGTGTTTTCAGCAGTGTTTTAAAGTGCTCCACTGTATTTGCCTGGCGAATTCCTATTGGCAGGCTATTCCAGATTTTAGGTGCATAACAGCAGAAGGCCGCCTCACCACTTCTTTTAAGTTTAGCTTTTTGAATTATAAGGAGACACTCATTTGAGGATCTAAGGTTACGATTTGGAATATAACGTGTCAGACATTCCGATATATAAGATGGAGCGAGATTATTTAAGGCTTTATAAACCATAAGCAATATTTTAAAGTCAATCCTGAATGACACAGGTAACCAGTGTAGTGACATCAAAACTGGAGAAATGTGCTCGGATTTTCTTTTCCTAGTTAGGATTCTAGCAGCTGCATTCTGCACTCATTGCAAGTGATTTATGTCTTTTTTAGGCAATCCTGAGAGGAGTGCGTTACAGTAATCTAGTCTACTGAAAACAAAAGCGTGAATTAATTTCTCAGCATCTTTCAATGATATAAGAGGTCTAACTTTTGCTATGTTTCTTAAGTGAAAAAATGCTGTCCTAGTCTGATGAATATGCAATTTAAAATTCAGATTACAGTCAACAGTTACCCCTAAGTTTTTTACTTCCGTCTTAACTTTTAATCCTAATGCATCAAGTTTATTTCTGATAACCTCATTGAATCCATTATTGCCAATTACTAAAATTTCAGTTTTCTTGTGTTAGTGAATTGAGAGAGTCGGAGTCATCAGGTGCTATTGATAAGTACAGCTGTGTGTCATCAGCATAGCTGTGGTAACTCACGTTGTAACCTGAGATAATCTGACCTAACGGAAGCATGTAGATTGAGAACAGCAGCGGACCCAGGATAGAGCCTTGTGGAACACCATATTGGATATCATGTGTCTTTGAGATTTGATTACCACAACTCACAAAGAATTTTCTACCTGCCAGGTAGGATTCAAACCAGTTTAAGACCCTGCCATAGAGGCCCACCCATTGACTAAGGCGATTTCTAAGAGAAGTCTCTCCAGCACTTTCATGACGTGTGAAGTCAAAGCCACTG
Source organism: Polypterus bichir lapradei (assembly GCA_026402145.1). Lineage (NCBI taxonomy): Eukaryota > Metazoa > Chordata > Cladistia > Polypteriformes > Polypteridae > Polypterus > Polypterus bichir. Next base: position 112,084,620 of record JANRMT010062814.1, on the reverse strand, counting down.
GCCTGTAGTCGCTGGGGGTCAACGGGTGGGTTTTTTTGGGGACTGGAACCATGCCTTGAGTTTCAAGTACACCACTTCTTTGATTGTCGGATCTTCTTGTTGCGCAGTTCTGATGTCTTCAGGCATCATGCCTGAAATGTTGCCTGTTAGCACAGTATTTACTTCTTCACAATTAAGCTGCAATGCAGCCACCCAGGGTACATTATCACTTTGGGCTGCTTTGCTTACTTGCCACACTGCAGACACTACATCTGGTGACACTATCTCTGTATGCTCATCCATTTGCTGTAGAAAGTTTATTGGGTACCTGGACAACATGTCGGCATCTGCATTCCTCTTCCCTGGTCTATACTTAAAATCAAAATGGAAATCTGCTAACTCCCCAACCGATCTGTGACCCACAGCATTTAACCTGGCAGAGTTCAGGACATAGGTCAAGGGGTTATTTTCTGTATAGACATTGAAGGTTGGACAGTAATCTTGAAATTTGTCACAGATAGCCCGTTTAAGTGCCAGGAACTCAAGTTTACCAGAGTGCAGGTGGTAATTCCTCTCCGCAGGTGTTAGTATCCTGGACCCATAACCAATGACAGCTTGTTGTCTTGCCATTGGTATAATACAGCTCTCAGGCCTTCATTTGATGCATCTGCATGTAACACAAATGGAAGATCAAACTTTGGGTAGGCTAGGATAGGAGGATTGGTCAGCATCTCCACCAATCTTGATACCACATTCTGATGTTCAGTAGTCCAGGTTATTGAGGTTCATGACGGAAGCTGTCCTTTCTTCCCTTTATTTGCTTGACCTTTACCCTTGTTTTTCTGAACCTTGGTTGTGTCACTCAGCGCAGCTGGGCTCTGGAGAAGTTTGAACAAGGTCTTTGCCAGTCGGGAAAAGTCCTGGAGGAATGACGGTAGTAACTAAGGAATCCCAATAGCATCCAAACTTCTCCAACTGTGTGGGGTTTCCTTTCCTTTAAAGCAATCACTGCTTTCAAATCCTTTGGGTCAATATGGATCCCTTTCCCCGACACCAATCGCCCGATGTAACAAATTTTTTTCTTAAAAAGTTCACATTTGCCTGGATGGAGATTGATACCATGTTGTTGCATCTGGCAGAATACTTTTCTAAGATGTTCCACATGGTCCTCAAATGTTTTAGAATAGCACAGGACATCATCCAAGTATGGCACACAGAACTCATCTCTAATGCCCTTCCCTCCATACAACTCTGAAATGCAGCTGGTGAATTTGTCAATCCAAAGGATATCCGCACCCATTAACAGAGTCCCCAAGGTGTACTGAAGGCTGTTAGCTGCCTTGACTCCTCACTCACAAAACCCTGATGATATGCACTGCCTTGATCCAAGATGGAGAACCATGAATTGCCCTCCAAGCTGTCCAACAGATCCTGAATCCATGGCAATGGGTGGCGATCCGGTATTGTTTTGAGGTTGAACTCACGAAAATCAACACACAGACGCAGGCTGTTGTCTTTTTTTCGCACACACACTGCTGGTGAGGAATAAGCTGACACAGACTTACGGATCCATCCTCTGTCTAAGAGGTTCTGAACATACTTCTTGACCTCTTTATACAGGGGCCTGGGAATGGAGTTGTAGCTCTTCTGAACAGGTGTGTTGACTGTCATATTGATCTTCATCCGCAACCCCAGAATACATCCAATATCTCCCTCTCCCTCAACATGTCAGATTGTTCATAAAGCATCCACCGGACCATCTCCTAATCATGCATCTACAGGTGGTCTGAATTGACATTCGGGTGCCACCTTTCATGTGAGGGAGCAGCTCGGTTGGTTTCTTTTCCCTCACTCTGTCCATCAACAGCAGAGCTTACATAAGTGGGAAAAAAAGGAGTATAGCCATTCTGACCTACTGGCTTCTCAGGAGTTAGTGTAATGTCTACAGGTTTGCTTCCAGTAATCACTCCAATCGATCCTAGGACTGTCTTCGGATGTAGGAAAATGTCATGATTTCTTGAGTTCTGAATTGGAATTTTCACTGTTTTGGAAGCACCAGCAAGACAAGTGCTGGGAACAACTCCAATCCCTCTGGTAAGTCGCATTCTACATCTGGCTCAAACAGCATCTCTCCTCCCCCAGGGAAAGCCCTGATACGACATTTCACCACACAGACCTGATGGCTGTGGATTGTGAACCCTTTTTTTCCCACTTTCACTACAGAGTTTTCTGGTTCACCCCAGACTGGCATTGTATTAACAACAACCATCAGTGTTTCAGCACTGCACTTCTGAATCTTCAAGGCCTCCAACAGTAAGTCCACCAAGCAGATGCAATCAGTCTGGTCACTGTTTCCCATGATATTCTCTTGATTTACATTAAAACCCAGCAACAGGCTATTTAACCTTTCTTGACTTACAAGCTTTGGGACATACAGTATAAGGCTGTTGAGCCATGTTTGTGATCTCAAGAAGAACTTCTATCCACCCCTCAAATGGAACATTCGTCCCATTTGTTGCAGTGACTTGAAGCGGATAGTCTAGTAACAGGCTTTCAAGTGGTTGAAATGTTACATTTTGCAAAACTGATTCCACCCAAGACTTCTCAATAAAACTTACTTGGGCCCCACTGTCCAGCAGCATCTCAAGTTTTACCCCATCCAGATGACCAGTTACCATGCACCTACCACCAATCAACTGGGCCACACGTTTCCTTTTGACTACACCATATTGTTTGAGAGACTTAGCAGTAGACAGGAGTTCCTTTTTGGGGTGTAGCCTTTCAGTGGTTGGGGACCTTACATTCTGTCCGGTCACTGGAGCACCCCCCCAGTTACGCCATTGAGTTTCCCGATGACTTGTTGTTCTTCTTCCTTGTGATACACACTGTTGGCACTTCCCTTTTACCTCTCGCTTTGTTGACTGTTTTATGAAAGATGGAGAGGGGCGGTTGTGTTCACACTTGTGCAGTCAGTTCCTGTATGGCAGCCCGGTTAGCTTGGACTTCTGCTTGCACCTGAACAGCATGCTGACTGTCCCTATCCTGCTGTGCTGCACTGATACTGACAACTTTCTGTCTGTAGGTTTGACCCAACCTATTTTGTCTCTCTGTTTCTTCGCTCACTGACCTTTTTATCAACTCCAAAATAAAGTCGTCAGTAATATGGAGGTCTGAGATGTGCGGTTTAAGATCTCGTCTGACATATGAGCATTTCTCATTCATACCCTGGTAAAGTGAATGAAAGAACACTCCCTGCACTAGCTTGCTGTCATACTGGAATCCTGTACTTTGTTTAGAAGCAAACAATACACGTTGTTTCAACCCCATTAACCTATACATAAACTGTTGTGGGATTTCTTTATCATGTTGTTTGGCATTGCTTAGGTCATGGAACAATTCAGTACTGCTTTTGTCCCTTAGGTGCGCCCTGAGAAAATGCTTTAGCTCAGCTACAGTCAGGTTATCATTGGTAATGAGCATGTCTTTAAAGGTACCAATTTTGATAATTCTGAGCACCACTCTAATAATCTCAGCCTCAGTAAACCCTTCAACTAGCCCCTCATCAATTTGCTTACACAAATTATTATAACTCAAATCAGAATCTGAATCTGAGATTTGACCTCCATGAATCTTGTATTCTCTACGAGGCAGCAATGCTGCAACATCTGTCAGTTTTACTAAACCGGTTTCCTGATCAAGGACCACTGGTGTCGAAGCTATTTTACTCATTACAGGTGCTACTACTACTGGTTCAGTCTCTGACATCAAATCAACATCCTCTTCATCAGCTGCCTGGGCCGACTCCAGTTAATTGATGAGGCCACGAAATACAAGCAGGCGAGACATCCCCTGATCCTCACGGCTCCTCAGTTGATCACTCCTCAAGATGTCAACAATGAAGTCAAACATTTCCACTTCAGTCGATTCAGCACCTGGCAAATCTTCCTCAACCTCATCTTCAAATGATGCTGCCAGCTTATGGAGTAGGACTCTGTTGACAGCACTGGTCAGCTGATAAAGCTGTTGCTGGATTTCCCATCGCAAATCAAGTACAGCAGCCATCACTGAATACCTAAGTCTGCTGCCTAGACCATCGGTTCTGGAAACATGTAATCAGGATCTCACGGTTCTCAGATGATTAGTACCAGTCCAACAGGAAGCACTAATCTCGGACAAGCCCCCAAATTTGTTACCCCTGCAACATTCAGAGTCAGAGAACTGCTGTTCTTCTGTCCAGCCAGTGTTTAGAAACTATGATAAAGAATAGAGAGAGCACACGCATTGAGCGGGCGTCAGCTTCACATAAGAGGATTTATTCTTCCTCTGTTTGCTGTACTCTGCTCTATGCTGCTTGCACAAGGTGCACCCATCTAATGATTTGGAGGTGGAATAGTACTTAACTCATTTAAACCACGGTGAAATCAAACAAAATCCTTAAAATAAATAAACAGGTTGAATAGGGGTGCTTCTTTTCTCTCTATCTCGTTTTAACCTTTAAAGTCTCTTTTACTCTGTCATCCTTTTCTTATTTCTAAGTTTATTTTTTTTTTCAACTTTCTACATACACAACCTACTGCATCCTTCTGAGACTTTCTTTTAGTGGTAAAACTAATGGATCTTTCTTTGTCTTTTATTTCTTTGAAACGAAAAACCTCAGTCAGTGTTGGAGAATTTTCAGGATTCTGACGTCCTAAACATTTTCAAAAGAGTTATTCACTTTACCGAGCACAAAGTACTGTAGCTAAAAAAAATTACATATACTCAAATGCAAGAGACATTTAACCTGCTGGTGGTGCTCCCAGCACCGCGGACAACTGGTCATTTGACGGCAGAAAGGCAAGTGATCACCCACAGGTGGAACAAAAAGGTGGAGCCATGCCCATGCCCAGCTGACTGCCACAACAGGGACAAAATATTGTCTGCCTTTACAGAATGAGAACGTTTGTTACAAGAAGAAGTACAGCATTTGTAACAAAACAGTAAAAAGAATGGTAAACCCAATAACAGGACTTCCCTGTTTCAGTTAATGGGTGACAACGGACACTTCGTACTCTGACCTCGTAGGGGACCTAAACCTACTACATCGTCCATGACCCATTTGTCCGCAGTACCACATGTGTTTGCACACTTGACCCACCAAATGGGACCCACAACCAAATAAAGAGAAAGAAATCCATGCGCATTGTTGCACTCGAAACTTTATGATAAGAAAATATGTTATTAATAACACGTCGCAAGGAGTAAGAAGAAACTGACACAACAGGGAGTAGCCACAGTTATTTAGTTCAAGTTTGACGTTTTTATTTTAAAAGTTTGTGAAGATGTTAAACTTTGCTCATTTTCCCAAGGAAACATTTTCGTTTTTTAATTACCAGGAAGTCACAAAAACTGTAGTTGTGAAGGGATTATACTTAACAAAAACAACTAGTATATGTTCATCGTTTCATATGAAATCTGGGCAGTTATTACAACCAACCATCAACACCCTTCGCTGAAGCAGACTTTTCCGCACTTAACATGTTGAATGCTGTGGAGATAAATGTTTACAGACCCTTGCAGTCTCCACACTGCATGTATACAGTATAATATATAGGCTTAAAATATACATCATATTCTTCATTTCACCTTTAAATGTGATTAGTGTGCGGCACGGTGCTGCTGCCTCGCAGTTAGGAAACCCGGGTTCGCTTCCCGAGTCCTTCCTGCGTGGAGTTTGCATGTTCTCCCCGTGTCTGAGTGGGGTTCCTCCCACAGTCCAAAGACGTGCAGGTTAGGTGCATTGGCGATTCTAAATTGTCCCTAGTGTGTGCTTGGTGTGTGTGTGCGCGCGCCCTGCGGGTTTGTTTCCTGCCTTGCGCCCTGTGTTGGCTGGGATTGGCTCCAGCTGACCCCCTTGACCCTGTAGGTAGGATATAGCGGGTTGGATAATGGATGGATGAATAACATAAGTCATTATTCATCCTCATCTGACTTTTAGCATTCCATTGCTCTAGTCCTGTCTCTAACTGAGTCCACCAATTCTTAGTTGTGTCTATCTTATCTGTTTAATAGGGACTATTCTTGCTTGCTACTATAATTTACAGCCAAAGAGTTCACATTCTCTCTCTAAGCAAGTGACCCATCTTTCTCCAGTTCTCCTGTACATCTAACCTTTGGCTTAATGAACTATTTGTGATTTATAGCTTATACAGCTCATAAAAATATGTAGGCATAAGTCTTTTTAATTTTAATTCTTAAATTTTAATGCTTAATAAAATATAGTGTTTACTTTTCCCACGTTCTTATATTTTTCTAATACATAGAAACTACCAATTTTAAGAATACAATTTTCTATAAGGGCAACAAGAAAAACCAGTGCAGTGTACTGTACTTGAGCCAAAGAACAAATAAAACTTGAATTCAATCATCCTGAATTTACAATAATAACACCACTGAACCCACACACAAATCTAAATGTCATAACAATTATTTTCCATTTGGCACACAAACCATGATGTATAACTTTGAATGACTCATATAAACAGATACATTATTTTCAAAGTCTGTTAAAAATATTTTTTGTAGGTTCAGTATCAATCAACCTTGTTGCGCTTTTCATAATGTAACAGTAGCTCTGTGATGTGGTATTAATAAAGTGGATGGGTGGGAATACGACTCATGCTTCTCCATTTCATATCATCACTCACCTTTTGGGTAATTGTTTTCTTGACCTTATTGTACTGTATATTGTATTACTACTGTAGTAGCAGGGAGAGTTCAAAATTCAACTGTCTTACTATATATTTGGAGAGAGCATGTTCTCCCCATGTCAATGTGGCTTCTTCTTGAGGACACTGGGTTCTTTCCAGAGACTTCAAATATAAATGATTAATTAACTGGTGACACTAAACTGGTCCTGCAGTGAACAAGGACTCTGTCCAAACTTGGTTTCAGCCTTGCTCACACTGCTGCTGGAGTGGCCGCTGCATCCAAAAGTGAACTAGCCTAGCAGGTCTAATAATGCTGCAGTAGTATCCATTATGCTGAATTCACAGGCAACTTTTTCAAGTGTGGTGCTAATGCCTGCTTATTTAATTTAATAAGATATGAAACCACACATAAATATTTGTCTGCAAATAAACATTTAGCTCTACAAAGCCATTGCAACGATTCCTTCCTTTGCAACGTTCAGCAGTTAATTGAGATCTTTCTACCTTAATTCTTATCGGGGATTAGGATTTGGTGCCACAGACACACACCAGTTTGACGCACGCACTGTTTAACAGGAGGACTAAGCTTAGAGGAGGAGTGTTGGAGCCAAAGAATAGTGTGTTTTGGGTGTTTTTGGTGTACTGGGGACTGTGTTGTGCCTGTGGGGATCACGAGGAAGACGTGCCCCACAGGTGAAGAAAAATAAAAGTTTCTTTGTTTTATACGTGTCTCCGGTGTGAGTCTGTGTCGAGTCAGGTGCCTATATAGCACCTTGTTACAATATATATATATATATATATATATAT
>JANRMT010062814.1:112022862-112076745 GCA_026402145.1 Polypterus bichir lapradei | reverse complement strand
ATAATAATAATAATAATAATAATAATAATAATAATAATAATAATAATAATGTATTTTATTTATAGGGCACTTTACATTAGCAGTAAATCTCAAAGTGCAACATAAAAAGATTAAACAAAGGCAAGGCAAGATAAAAACAGAGATAAAACAACAATAATAATATAGCATATATAGAATAACATAGATTTACCAAATGTTTGTCCATTTTAAATAAGTATATACTACTCCAAATATCACATGATCCTTCAAAAAGTCAAAAAGGTGTCTTTTTTACCTGCACCCTTTATAGTAAACCTACATTACCATTTTTGAGTTTATGCTTACTTACTTAACACACATAATACTGTATACACATATGACTAATGTGTTCCTCCCCATATCAAAAATCACTTCTGACATATTTTTTAACAAAGATAGTAATTGTAAATTATATTTTAAAAGAACTTCCTCTTAGCTGCTAGTACAATTCAGACATTGTAATTTTGGCTAATGATATATCTCCAGGAGGCAAAACTATTAAATTGACTCATAGTAGTGTTGTGAAATCCATCTTAAGAAACTCAAAAAATAGTCATCAATTCTCATAAACCAGGCTTGCATAGGAGTACACAAGGTAGACCTCACCAGCACTAAGCAAGCCTGACTGCAGGAATGTGAGCAGGAGGTTATGTGGCCTGCACATGCCAAAAGGAGTAAGAGTCAACCAACTCAAAAAGAGAAAGGGGAAACCATGAAAAATCCTGGCTGAAGTGAATAAAAACATTGTTCTTTAATAATTTAAGAGTTTACTAACAAAAATGATTTAAAAACAAAAGAAGAGTAAAGTTCAAAAAGTACAAAATATGTCCAAAACTCCAGAATCAAAAAACAGACATAACAGCAAATTAAAAAAATCAGACAATCAAAACAATAGCACCTATTAAAACTAGGGTATCCAAAAATAAGCCTAACAACAAGAGAAACAAAACTAATGCCTCAGCAATTGCGCAAAGATCTCTCAAGCCTTATAAAGGCTAAGGGCAGAACCACAACTGCAGCATCAGGGGGCCAGCCCTGTTAGATTCAACATAATAAACATGAACAACAGCTAACAGATTTAACACAAAATACAAGATAATTAACAATAATACAAAACAAATCATATTAAATAACATAAAACAATAAAGAATTTACAAAATAAACAAATAGAAAGAATAAAAAAAATAAAGCCAGGAAGGAAACCTGGGCCAAAGTGTAAATAAGCTGTGAATTTTTCCTGTAAAGGTTTTTTTTTTTTTAATAAATAAAGATAACACAGAATCCAAATATTTTACAAACTATATTAGTGTGTAAGTTGTAATGTTTAAGGCTGCTTTCTGAGATGGATTATTGTCCATTCTTCCATTATCTAAGTAGAATTCCCTCCTAAAACCCCTGTGGTGTGTATTTCATGAATATTGTTAGTTGTAAGCTTGGCTTGCTTAAATGCAATTGTGGGTGTGTTTGTAAGCTGGCCTTGTGATGTGCTATCACCCTGTCCAAGGCTGTTTCCTGCTTCACTTCCAAAGTTATTGGGATAGGAATTAGGCCCATGCAAACCCTACCTGGAGTATGCATATTTGGAAATGTATGTGTTTTATTAATTGTACACAGGTAAGCTGCAGAGTTTTGAAGGTGAGCCTCTTTACCCACATACTAACAGATTGCACATTACACAATTTCAATTGGAATGGTTTTTGCATCTTACACTCACACCATGCCTTAGGATCAGTGATAGCTTCAAAAGCAGCTACATGATCTCAGGCATATCTTTCAAGCACAGGAATTTTAAGATAATTTAATCTTACTGAGGATTAGTAAGAGTCTCCTGCATTGATATAGAAGAAATCTTAAACTAGCAGTATATTAGACTGAGGGACAAATGTGTATGCATATGGTGCAGACTAGTGTTGATCAGTAAAATACCCCAAGGCATTTTTTGCAGCAAATATGCTGTTCACCAATGATGTTATTTGCTTAATCTGCTGTTTAACCAGCGTGCATGATTTTTTCCGAGAACCCCATGATGCTGTTTGAGGCCAGCACAGAGCTGTACCAGCCATGCATAGAACTTTCACGCATGCATACTTTAAGTTGTCACACATGTGCAAATGGGAGGAAGCTAATGGGCCTGAATAGTGATAGTTCCACGTCAGACCAGGGGGTGGCAAAGTGCACTGACTTTTTTTCTCAATCCTCTGCAGACCATTCACGGGAAATCCCACCGGTCCCTATGATGACGCCACTTCTGGTACCCACAATGATGTCACTTCAAGTCCTGCTGCCTGTGAAGATGTCACTTCCAGTTCCAACCTTTAAAGCCACCATCTTTACTCTTATGAGTCAGTTCCGTTTTGGACTCTTAACTGAAAACAACTCAACAAATTTACCTATTTGAAACCAGGGCATAATATATGGGTGGCTGTCCCAAATCTTTGATGTCTCCTTTTCATTCTTGTGACAAAGTATATTCCGCCTCACATTTTACGTCACTGCCCAATCTGCTTGTGCAGCCTGTCCAGCTGGATTTGCACCTCTCATGTCTTCAAAAAAGAAAAAAGAAACTGCCATATTTTCATTTGAGGAGTACACTAGCTGACCATAATGAGAACATCATGGAAAAACTTGAATTACGCATGTTATGTCCCTTGCTATGTAGCACACATTGGGTAGTGACAGGCACAGCCTTCCCTCAAGTATGTAACGTTATGCCCGTATGTACTGTTACACATACATTATTTGCTGATACTCCGAAGATCAAACAGGGAGGTGCCAGTATGGAGTAGAGCAATCTGATCTCTGGGCCCTTGCAGCCGGAGCCCCAGCCCACTTGCTAGTCACAAGCCGGGTCTACATAACAAAAGGGGGCCCAGGCAGGATGTATGCGCAGTTAGTCATGTGGCATGGCACTGAGTCGTAACAAACCTTTAAGAACTTCACCCCACCTCCCAGAGGCAGAAAACACATTAGACCCTGCAAAATAATAACAATAATGTGACAAGGTGGGCTCAGAATTAACTAATCATTCTGCCCAAAGCAGGCTCCTTTCAAATGAATGAAAGAGCAAAAGGAACAATGGAGTAAAAAATACATTTATTTATTCTAGCTGTTTATACCCCCAATCATGACGATTGCAATGGGAAATCTTACAACAAGCAATGGTGCAAGAACAAAAAAAGCCCACACCAAATTATACACTAGAGAGCATATTACATATTAGTGATATAAAAAATAAACTATATATATATATATATATATGTGTGTGTGTGTGTGTGTGTGTGAAAAATAAAAGAACAAACCAAACAACCAGTTTCCCTAAGCACAATATTACATTGAGTTCACATACAATATAACATCACTGTCAGTAAAAATAAATAAGAAAAAAAATTTTAAAAAACCAAGACAAACAATAGTATAAAGCAAAAAAAATACAGCAGCAGTAAAGCAGCAGCTGACAAACTAAAAGAAAACAACAAACAAATAATTAGCATGTCAACTGCTTGAAGAAAAATAAAAGAACCTTTTGTAAAACATCTTACCAAACAACCAGGCAACAGACTCTATCTCACCTCTGCCACCTGCTGGTCTTATACTAGTCCTTAATGAGAGTTAGGTGAAGCAAATTGCTAACAATACATCCCACCAGTTACGGTAATAATAACAATAACTATCCGTACCTATCACAGATGGACCGTACCAATTTGTTATAGTATTTACAACAACAAATAAATTAGTCTGACAGATTACAAAAAGAGATAGTAATTGTTCATATTTCTGTTAATTAGTGATTAACAAAATGATTTTCAAGAAATTAGAAATTTGTTTCATTAGCACATACATTTTCATCTGCTTTTCAACCCTTTTCTCAATGCGAAAAGCAAATAATGGGAAATTTTATTCTGGTGCAGTGTGTGAAAAGGGGGACGTGGCGAGAGGACACCTACTGTATCTGCAAACACTTCACAGGCATTTCTCCACTGCTAATACCTATTGGTCTAAGAGAATGTACTTTGAATGTACTTTGAAATGTACTTGAATGTACTTTGCAGGCATTTCCCCACTGCTGCAATCCATTGCTTTGGGTGCATTGCTGCTGGAAAATCTCCAGAATGGATCTTTGCTTGGATGGGATTATGAAGTTAAAGAACATCAGTGCCAATGATATTACTTTAGATCACACGTGAATTCTGTGAGGCAGTGGAGTGGAGTAAATGGAGTAAATGTGAAAGATTGGAGTGGCACTGAAGGAAGGAGACAACAGTTTTGGCTGCAGAAAATCCTTTAGTGAGTCATATTCCTTGCTTTCTAACCTAAAAACTTTTAAAAGACTAAATCTGGTCATTTTTGTGTTTTGCAATTGCAAAATCACATAAGTATTAATCTTAAGTGCAATTTCTTGAAACTGTATAAAAAAGTGAACGTGTCTTTTGTTTTCATCACTACTAGAAAATAACTCTGTTCAATCTTAATGAACAGAGTAATAAAGGATTTAGGCTTGGGGTCCCATGGTAATGATCAATGTTTCCACATGATGGTTTGAAGAACATTATGTTGTACGTAGAACAAGACCCTCAGATTCCTTTGTCCTGGCAAAGCATATCTTTGAATGCTAAAAAGTGTGACTTGTTGCTGTATTGATATAGTTTTCTATCAGACTTTCTCAGTAAGATCACCTGTCCAGTGTCCTTTGGTTTCATACCTTCAAAATGTCAGTTAAAGAGGTAGGCGCAAAAGAGTTTAACATAGACATTGTTTTATCTCTAATTAGAAAGACAGAAAGAAACAACATATATTAAGAAAGAAACAACATACAGTATGTGCTTAGTAAGTGACAATACAAGCTAAGTAATGGAAAAACAGTTTATCTGGACTTGCACAAAACCTCTAGAACACCTGTTGCCAAAAGCAAAATGCTGGGCCAAGGAAGAAAGTTATCACAATCCACATTTTGCAGACACTGGCAGAAGGTGTAATTTACACTACAAATAGAACACCTGAATTATAAATTGGGAAAAAGTATAAATATGAAATTGATCACTTCCTGAACAAAGTGTTATCAGTACACAGAATAAGATAAGGTAATGGTAAGGTGAACATGTGGATAAAGGAATGCATGGCATACAAGAAAAAGTTCCTATTTAGAACAATCTGGACGAGATCAAACCATTCAGCCCAACAAAGCTCGCCACTCTTATCCACTCAATTCTTCTTCAAGTCGAGTTTTGAAAGTCCCTAAAATCCTACCGTCTACCTCACTACTTGGTAGCTCATTCCAAGTGTGTATGGTACTCTGTGTGAAGAAAATATTCCTAATATTTGTGTGAAATTTGCCCTTAACAAGTTTACAACTGTGTCCCCATGTTCTTGCTGAACTCATTTTAAAAGTAAAAGTCTTTATCCAATGTGTTATTTCCCATCATAATTTTAAACACTGCAATCATGTTTCCTCTTAATTTCCTTTTGCTTAAATGCTGGAAATAGGTTTTGTATTGTTGGCACACTCTTAATGTATTATTACAGATAATAAATGAAGCAGCAGAAAAACTTCTTGTCTACTGTAGATGCCACATGGGCTGGACGGACATCCCAGCCAGAAGAGGGGATGGTTCCTTAACTGAACTGGAGGCTCCTAACAAACAGATAGGTATTCTAGCTGGGGAGGAGAAAGGGATCAGACCCAGAAGGAAGAACCAAAAGTGATGGATGGACAGTCCACTGAAAAAAGAAGATGTCGCTGGGGTTTTTTTACTTCCCCAAAATGCTAGATGGCAGTGGCCCTGGATATCAGTGCCCAGTGGGAAGCCAGCAGGGCATGCCCAGAGATGTAATCCGGTAGAGCAGCCCTGCTGGGGTCACTGGGTGCTGCAAGAGGGTGCTGCAGGGAGACAAGTTCCCTGTTATAATGGACTCTGGGGTTCATAATAAAGGGACCACATTCCCTTTTCCAGGTGAGTCGGAGCTGGGAGGATGTAGAGCAACACTTGGTTGGAGGAGGGTAGTGTGGTAGTGGTGGTGAGAGAAAGGTATTGTGGAAAGAGAAAACGTGTGTCTTTGTGCTTTTTGCAACTTTGTGGAAGAAGTGGTTTAATAAACCTTCTATTATTTGAACCCAGGACTCACTATGTGTGTTCATGTTTGGGGGTTTGGGACTCGCTGATGCCACTGGTTCCATCACACTACCCACATACAAAAAAGTGTATCCAGATTTAATAAATCACTCTTCTTCATGTAGTTATATAATAAATCAAAATACACTGCCAACATTTTCCAACAGATGATTTTAATTTTAATTTAAGGTAGAGAAGCTAGAAACCAGAGAATAGAAACAACAGAAAATAGTTATTTGGTAAAACATCTCAAAAATAGCACGTGGAAAGTCTACTAATGCCAGTTTATCATCGTCTTGATGGTTGATGCTGTTATTGCTTGCAAAAAAGTTTATCCCATTGCTAAAGTACTCCTAAATAAGGAGATGAAAAAACAACATTGTATTAAAAAAGCATAAACACAGAAATACCCAAAAATGAAAGGAGTCCTCATTTTTCTCTTGTCTCAAATTCAAATTTTCTGAGAACACAGGAAAATGACTCATCGTTCCAGAACTTATGAAGGGAACTGTAGAGACCATAAAGAATATATTTAGAGGCCTTATGTGTAAACAAAATGTAATGCACAGCAAAAGTGCTCCACAGGTGAGCTGCTGCCCACGTAATAGTAGGCAGAGAAGAAAAAATCAGGATGCAGACTGGACTGCTGGGTGACTTGCCCCTTGAATAGATGACACAGTATAACGTGTAATAAAGCTAGGTAGAAATATGCAAGAAAAACATTATCCTAAACATCAATCAGTTTTAGTAAGATTTCATATGACTTGCTTCTTATTACTTAAATATGCAGTGGAGGTGATATCTGATCAAATTAACATACACAGTATGGCATAGTATACAGTGTCACGATTGACACATATACAAATGAAACATCTCTATAAACATACAACATAAGGACAACAACAATTGTCATTTCACAGCAGACCAGAAATAATCATGTCAATACTTTTTAAACAATACTTGTAAGATCAAGATAGCAAGTTCATGCATCTCACAGCTTGTCAATATGAACTACAGTATTATAAACTCTTGTTGTCCTAGTATGAACTGACCTCAAGATCAAAAGGACGGAATGATGTCTTTGTAACTGTTATTCTTTTTACATGTACTGAATAAAAAAGCTAAGACCTATCATTAAAAAATAATAATGAACACTATAGAACTTAATACATAATCAGGAAAAAGTGTTTTTATAGAGTCAAAGCAAAAAAAAAAAATCCAAAATAGAAAACACTTCTAAAACCAGGAAGAATGCTGCACTGCACATATTAAAATCAAACTAAAATTACTGGGTGTGTTACACATTCCCGAGGGGAAAAGATTCTTTTCTAGAGGGAGTGTCTTTTTACTTTTGTCTATATAACCAGTGGTTCACAGATGTCAGAGCACACCTGGCAGCATTAGCCATCCAGACAGCGCCGACTTCAATAAAAGGAAAACAGAAATTGTCATCATGAACAAAATCATCGTCTATGAACACGGCAACTTCAGAGGACTCAGCAAAGAGTTCACCAGAGATGTTCCTAATCTGGTCAGCGAAAACTTCAACGACTGCATTTCATCCTTGAAGGTAATTGGCATGCCTTGGGTAGCTTATGAGCATACTGACTACCAAGGTCGTCAGATACTATATGAGGAAGGCCAGTATCCCAGCGTTGCTATGAACGATACTTTTTCTTCATTGAAAATCATCACTGATAGCCTTGATGATCCTTTCATCACCCTTTACGAAGATATTAATTATGGAGGAAGAAGGAAAGACATCACTACTGAAACGAACCTCTGCTTTGCTGACTTCAATGACAAAGCTTCTTCCCATATTGTGCAGAGAGGCGCCTGGGTCCTGTATGAGGACGTAAACCGTGAAGGTCGGCAGATTATCGCTCGTGCTGGGGAAAGAGTGCCCAACTACGGTAGCTTCGGCTTCAACGATCGGCTCTCCTCTCTTCGTCCGCTGCAGTACGGCTCCCCTTCAGTGAAAGCCAAGATCCTCTGGGATAAAATGATCAAGGAATCAGAGAAGAATGTGAAGATTGATGAGCTGGTTGGAACAAACAACTCAGACAGTGAGCAGTCATTTTCATCAACCGCCACTAAAGAATATGAAACCTACACCAGTGAGAGCATCACCTTCAGCAACTCCACCACGATTACAGTAGGAACTAGTTTCTCCCTTGATATCGTGCCCGGTGTAGGAATAGAGACCAGCATGTCAGTTTCTAACACCTTCAATGTGGAAAAAGGAAAAACCGAGTCTAAAACTTCAAGAGAGAAGACCGAACTCACCCTCCCTGTGAAAATCCCACCACACACAAAACTGACTGTTAATGTCATGAGAAAAGAAATGTCTGTGAGGGTGCCGGTAGAGTTTACTGTCACTCGAGGTAATAACACTAAAACAGAATACGGGGAGTACCGGTGCAGCTCAGGGAGCTCAGTGCATGCTGAATATTCATCTGTACGTATATAGTGAAATTGTGAAAGAAACTAAAAGATGAAATAAGGAGAACAGAATATTATGCATGTATTAAATCCTTAAAGCTCTATTAAAATGTCAATGTAATAAGCACTCTTTCTGTGTGACTCCTGTTAATGAGAAAACTTAAAATATATACAGAATAAAATCTGAAGTTAAGGCTTTTATTATTGTGGTGTGTTCATTTGTGCTTATATTCACAGCAACTTGGCAATTCATTCTAAAATATGTTTCAATAAACTATTGCACATGAAAAGTGATATTGTAAATATTACTATTGTTAAAAACTGCTGAGTCATTATTCCAGCACTCAGTTTTCAACTAAAAAATCAAACAAAGTAATAAAATGAGAATCATGAATTTGGTGTGTTTCTAAAAGCACATATGTGGTTTATGGGAGATTTATTGAATTATAAAAGGTAATAATTTAACAATAAAACAGTATGAAAAGCAATATAATTCAATACAGTGCCATAAGAGACTTAAGCCTATTCTGGCAGCATTGGGCACAAACAGCCCTGCATAGAGTGCCAGTGCATTTAATCCACTCACATTGACACCCATACATGCACTGGGTCGGTTAAAGTCACCACCTAATCTAAGATGCATGTCTTCGAGGTTGTGGAAAGAAAACCAAAGCACCTGGAAGGGAATCCACAAGGACAGGATGAACATGCAAACTCTTCACAAAAGATAAGTAGGTGCGGGATTCAAACTCAGAAAGCTGGATCTGTGACAAAGCAGCCATAACCACTGCACTGCCATGCCATCCAGGTCACACCTGAGTGGGGTATGATTTGGCACAGTGGTAAAATACAATTCTTTGCATTTTTTTCACCAAAATGGAATGTGTTTGTGATAGTAAATCGATGCATTTTCAGATATGTTCTAACACGTGCAATTTTCAAGAACAAAGTACAGTACTATGCAGGTGTATGCTGAGCGACTAACAAAGTCATTCATTCATAAAAATGATAAATAGTTCAAAGAAGTTTCTTATTTCTTGAAGCTGTTCCAATAATTGAATTATTAGTTGTATATTTTGTGATCATACTATATCCATACAATATTTTGTTTTTCTCTTAGGCTTCTATAAACTGTCTTCTTAGCTATCACAAACTCAGATTTCTACATCTTATTCACCAAAAGGTGAAATAACAGACTATTATCTATTCGTCCATTTTGTGTATCTGCTTATTCCACCTTAGTGTTGCACATTGCATGGTCCTCCCTGTGTGACAGCGCTTTGAGTAGTGAGAAAATCGCTATATAAATGTAATGAATTATTATTATTAACAATAAAATATGAAAACCTCCAAAGAGGTAAATACTTTTTAAACGCACTGCACCTTGTTGACCTTATCGAGAGGTTTACTTACCTTTGCAGTGACATTCCTGTCTCTGGTGACTCTTCCTATGAAGTCCATCCATCCATCCATTTTCCAACCCGCTGAATCCGAACATAGGGTCACGGGGGTCTGCTGGAGCCAATCCCAGCCAACACAGGGCACAAGGCAGGAATCCAATCCCGGGCAGGGTGCCAACCCACCGCAGTTCCTATGAAGTCAGTAGACAGATTGGGAGAGCATGGGGGGGTCATAAGGTCGCTGGAAAGGGGTGTGTGGCACTCCCGATATCTATGCAAAAGGACGAAGGTCCAAGTCTTTTGAGTCCTGGTGCTTCCTGTCTTGCTATATGGTTGCGAGACATGGACGCTATCCAGTGACCTGAGACAAAGACTGGACTCCTTTGGTACTGTGTCTTTCCGGAAAATCCTTGGGTACCATTGGTTTGACTTTGTGTCAAATGAGCGGTTGCTCATGGAGTCCCGAATGAGGCACATTACCTGCATTGTGAAAAAGTGTCAGTTACGGCACTATGACCATGTGCAGCGTTTCCCCGAGGGTTATCCGACTCGTAAGATCCTCATTGTTGGGGACCCGAGTGGCTGGACCAGGCCGAGGGGTTGCCCATGTAACACCTGGCTGTGGCAGATAGAGGGTCATTTCCGGAGGGTGGGACTGGACTGCGTGTCTGCCTGGGGGGGTTGCCAACCGGGATCCTGAGTTGTTTCGTCATGTAGTGGGTGCGGCAACGCACTGTACCATTGCTGTTAATTGCTTATTAAAATATGCCATGCCGAAATCATTTACATGGAATTCCTGCTTGAAGGCTTTATGTTGTTTGGCAACTTGCAATTCAACTCATTGCCGGTAGATCTTGCTATATACTGTACATTTTAATACTGGTGAATATGATGCTAGAATTAATTATATACTGTAGAGTGTAGCTGACTAAGATAACACTGAGTTTGCCTGAAATTGATAAGAAATGGAATTCAAGGACTTCTCCCATACTCCCTGACTACTGCAGTATTTAAGGTTTAAAATAAAGTAGATTTCCCATTCTGCATTGTGTAATTGAGGTGCCCAGCTCTGAACCTGTGTGTCTATAGTGATTGCAGGTTTTCAAGCCATTTTATTAATTAGTGTTCAGTTATTGCTGCTAAATAATTCTGTCTTAATTTTAATTGACTTTTTATTAAAAAACTAAGATATTAATTATTTATTTTTCCTTATTTAGAAGCCAAACAATGACATACAAAGTGGGCCAAGACATTATAAGCCGGTTAGAGTTTTAGACCTCAACATAGCTAATCATCTGTTGGCTCACATTCCATCTCATTTTTCCTTGACTGTCATTTATGGAAAAAAAATGCAATTCAGAGGACTGAACATTAAAAAACAAGGCAATTAAAACAAGGTGAAAAGAAGTCAATTAACAGCAGAAATTTGTCACTGATTAGGAAAAAAAAGTGGTAGCAAGGAAAACATGCGGCCATTATATCCCTCCAGGATCAGAGTTGGACACCCCTGGGTACATGTTGCTTCTGCACTGCACATACCTCTCTTTCTTTCTGTTGTTGAATTCCTACATAGAGTTCAAGTGCCAAATATATGGCAGGCACAAGGTGAAATTTATTTAACCTTAAATATAACACTTCACCAATATATGGATATGCTTGGTGTGTAGTTAAGAATTAAAATAATTTCATGTTTATTTTTCCTATTATCCATCTCTTACAGTTCTATAGTATCAGACTCAGCAGAATAATGCAGAATTTGTTTTAGTATGAACAGGCCACTCAGGATGTGACAGCCTGTCACTTCCTATTCAGTTAATATGTTTCAAAATTTGTTATTGGACTTCTGTGCTTGTCATGGATTGTCCATAACGAACACCATGTTTAAGCATAGGGGTGTCCATATGTGCATCTGGCACCAGGACACTCTAGGCCTCAGTTCAATGATTGACTTTGTGGTCGTTTCGTCAGACTTGTGGCCACATGTCTTGGACACTTGGGTGAAGAGGGGGTGGAGCTGTCAACTGATCTCCACCTGGTGGTGAGTTGGCTTCGATGATGGGGGAGGATGCCGGTCAGGCCTGGTAGGCCCAAACGTATTGTGAGGGTCTGCTGGCAATGTCTGGCAGAGTTCTCTGTCAGAAATAGCTTCAACTCCCACCTCCGGCAGAACTTTGACCACATCCCGAGGGAGGTGGGGGACATTGAGTCCGAATGGGCCATGTTCCGTGCCTCTATTGTTGAGGCGGCTGACCGGAGCTGTGGCCGTAAGGTGGTTGGTGCCTGTCGTGGCGGCAATCCCTGAACCTGTTGGTGGACACCGGCGGTGAGGAATGCCATCAAGCCTTTTGTCCTGTGGGACTCCAGAGGCAGCTAATAGGTACCGGCAGGCCAAGCGGAATGCGGCTTCGGTGACTGCTGAGGCAAAAACTCAGGTGTGGGAGGAGTTTGGGGAGGCCATGGAGAACGACTTCCGGACGGTTTCGAGGAGATTCTGGTCCACCATCCGGCATCTTGGTGGGCTAAGGATTGGATCGCTGCTTTTTCAGATAATGTTGTCCTGTTTGCTTCATCAGGCTGTGATCTTCAGCTCTCTCTGGATCGATTTGCAGACAAGTGTGAAGTGGCTGGGATGGGAATCAGCACCTCCAAATCTGAGACCATGGTCCTCAGCTGGAAAAGGGTAGAGTGCCCTCTCTGGGTTGGGGTGAGATCCTGCCCCAAGTGGAGAAGTTCAAGTATCTCAGGGTCTTGTTCACGAGTGAGAGAAGAACGGAGCTGGAGATCGACAGGCGGATCGAAGCAGCGTCCGCAGTGATGTGGGCTCTGCATTGGTCTGTCGTGGTGAAAAAGGAGATGAGCCGTAAGGCAAAGCTCTCAATTACCAGTTGATCTACGTTCCTACCCTCACCAATGGTCATGAGCTATGGGTAGTGACCGAAAGAACGAGATCGCGAATACAAGCGGCTGAAATGAGTTTCCTCCGTAGGGTGTCTGGGCTTTCCCTTAAAGATGGGGTGAGAAGCTCAGTCATCTGGGAGGAGTTCAGAGTACAGCCACTGCTCCTCCACATCGAAAGGTGTCAGATGAGTGGCTCGGGCATCTGATCAGGATGCCTCCTGAACGCCTCACTGGTGAGGTGTTCCGGGCAGGTCTAAACGGGAGGAAGCCCTGGGGAAGACCCAGGACACACTGGAAGGAGTATGTCTCTCGGCTGGCCTGGGAACGCCTCGGGATTCCCCCGGAAGAGCTAGTAGAAGTGGCTGGGGAGAGGGAAGTCTGGGCATCACTGCTCAACCTGCTGCCCCCGCAACCCGATCTCAGATAAGCGGAAGAGGATGGATGGATAGATGTCTCAAAATATAGTTCACTTAATATTTGAAGGTCATCAAGGTTTTGTTTCAAGTGCAACACTTGGTGATTGATTACTTACCCACAATCCTCTGTTTAAAGATATGCTTGAATAGTTATGCTGACATGTTCTTACTGAATACTTCATTTTAAAATACAGTAATCCAGCTGATGAGTCTCACCATGTTTCCTTCTGGATGTTGTTTTAATACTGGTTTTCTCTTTGCCACTCTCCCACAAAGCAGCAACTGGTGAAGCACCCAAGCAATAGTTGTTGTATGAAGAGTCTTTCCAGTTGTAGTCTCTGTAGCTTGTAACTCAGACTTATCACAGGTCTCTTGCTGGCCTCTCTTACTTGTCTTCTCTTTGCAAGATCACTCAAATGTTTTGGAGAGCCCACTCTAGGTAGATTTACAGCTGTGCCATATTCCTTCTGTGTTTTAATGACTGATTTAAATGGCCTCCTAGGGATATTCAGTGACGTAGATATTTTCTTATATCCATCCTCTAACTTGTGCTGTTCATTCATCTTTTCACAGAGTTGCTTGGAGTGCCCTTGTCTTCATTGTGCTAGATAGTCCACAATACTGACTTACCACAAGTTAAACCTTCCCGGTCAGGTGAATTTATACTACTATCAATTGAAACCCCTTGATTATAGACTTATAGATCATAGATCTCCATTTGACTGTGTCACTTATTTAACCAATTAGCTGTACCAGTGATAGTTTAGGTGTGTCATGTGTTTTATATTGTGTTTAATGTTTGTAATTCATTTAAAACACTCTGCAGAGACCTCTTTTCACTTTGACATTAAAGAGACTTTTTCTGTTGATCAATGTCAAAAAACCTAACTAAGTGGTTGAATATGGTTGAGAGGAGGGGACTTGAAAAAATCTCTTTAAAAAAAGTCTTGTCTCGTCCTAAGATTTTTTTATATAATAGAGAGATATCTCGATGTATCTTATGAGATATGGTAGGAAAATATGGAATTTAAGGAGCCTATTGTTGTGAAGCAAGACCCATGTTTGAGAATTAAATCTCGTTTGGATGGGCACCATAGTCATCCAAGAGGAAGCCTTGTCCACCTCATGTATATGATTTACATGTACAAAATATACATTCAAAAGTAAAACTAGAAAAGTATCCAGTTTTTAGCTGATCTAGAGGTTAAACCTCTCTGGCGTTTGATGGTTCTTCAAACAATGGTGCATTTTACAATTTCACATCAAATTGTGAAGTGTTAGGTGTGAGAATCAGAACTTCCTTATATGCAATCATGATTCTTGTCAATAAAAAAATGGTTTAAAAATAAAGGAGTTTAAAAGCCTTGCTGCCAAATTCTGAAGTAAAGACACTGATAATTGGGAGACTGACGAACAGCTCACTACTGGCAATCCTGCATGCATTATACCCAACAGAAATGAAAAAACAAGAGCTATGTCCTCAGGCAAAGCAGACAACTTGCCAATTAATCTGCATGTCTGACTTCAACGACTAAAATTTAACAGCATTGAGTAGAAACTGAAAGAATGTGATCATAGGTATCAGCAGCTACAATTAGTTTTAGCCATAGTATTGTGAAGCTAACCTTCCTGAACAAGGTTAAGTTTCATAAGAGCCACAGAGCAGCGATCCTCACATACTGCATCAAGAGAAGCTAGTTGTTAGATTCATCTTTTGATATTGGTTTTGACTTTTCTGTTTATTTCCTGATTACGAGTTTAAATTACTCATGTCTGTGTTGTTTGCCCGTTTAGTGTAAACACCTCCTGACTACTCTTGTCATTTGCCCTTTAAAAATATCCACCTCTTAAATTTCCATACATCGTTTGCTCTCGTATCTTTAAGAGAAAACAGTCCTTATAGCTTCTCAAGAAAAGTTTAATTCTCAACAAAACTCATTGTGCTTAACTATATGATCCTTAACACTAACACTAACATTACAATGCATATAATGAAATTCTGTTATCAACACTACGGTAATGTCAGTCAGTCATTTTCCAACCTGCTATATCCTAACACAGGGTCACGGGGGTCTGCTGGAGCCAATCCCAGCCAACACAGGGCGCAAGGCAGGAACAAACCCCGGGCAGATCACCAGCCCACCGCAGACTTGTAATGTCACTGTTGAATGAGAGTTGTTCAGTGAGAGATTTTTATGATTCTAACTATATACCCATGCTTTGTTAGAAGTAATGTTTCAATGCATGCTCAATGATCCAGGTAAGGAAATTCTAGAAAGTTGATTCTGTTTATCTGAACACAGATAAAAAGAATCAAGTTTCTAGAAAAAAGAGTCATGTTTCAATTTATTTTTAAGTCTTAAAAGACTTTTTAGACTTACAGTAATGATTTATATCAGCTTTGTTATTCTGAGTGGATACAAAAATGTCTTGATGGTCAACTTAGAGTTATTATTAGACTTAGATAAACATGTGTAAGGGCCAGTAAACAGTAACAAGCATATACAGACAAAGCAATAAATAAAATCAAATAAGTAAAGCAATAAAAGTACAGGACATGAAACGCAGAGGTTAGAGGAAACACCAGGATATCAGTTTAAAACACAACTAAAAGAAAAAGCATAATGAAAACAATTGGTCTCAGGTATAAATAAGTACTTCAAAAGTACTGATGATCAGAAGAGAGAAGTGGTTTAGGTCAACAATACATTGCAACAGAAAGAAATAACATGTATTGATTATGGAATGCAAATCGATAGCTACTTTGCATAATGCTACCTTATAATGGGCATTGAAGATACTGAAACAAATAGGCAGCAAGTGACCACTGACATGGAGGGGCCTCAGGACTGAGCTCAAAACAAGGGTGTGTGCTGATGGACTTGACACCAAAACCAAGTAATCAGATTACACCCTGAGGAGCTTCATCAATGCCAAAGTACTGATAAAAGGTAAGATGGGCCACTAAAGGACATTACAGTTAAAAAAGAATTGATGGACATTTACATATGAACTAACCAATTAGGCTATTGATTAATATGTTGACATACATTACTATGTAAATATTGAATTTCATGAAAACTAGTACATTTTAACATGACTGAGTAAATTTTATGAGATATGGGATGACACCCATTTACAGAGATATGCTGCAGCTACACAGACAAATGCAGCTTTGAAAACATAACAGACATCAGCCTCCCAACAAGCTAACTTAGGAAGCAAAGGAAAGTGAGAAAGGGTTCAATGCATGTAAATGTCTATTTAACCCTTGAACTTTGAAAAGTTGTGAATATATTTAAGTGATCTTATGAAGTGTAATGTTTTGTTAATGTTTATGAGGATGTCATGGCTAGAACAGAGAATCTTAATAAGAAACTTTCGTAGTTTAGATAGATAGATAGATAGATAGATAGATAGATAGATAGATAGATAGAACTTTATTTGTCACTGGGATAATCTGCCTTTTTACAGAAGCTCCATAAATAATTGTTTTATAACAAACAACAAATAACCATCAAATAAATTACATAGAACGTCTGAATAACAAAGACTCTTATGTTGAGGAGTTTTTACACTAAATCCCAGTGTTGGATGGCAAATTATTAAAACAGCATTAAAAGTGGACCAACTCTTGCACGGACCTCTGACACAGCTGTCGCAGAAGCAAATATTTTCAGTTTGCTCCTGGCTGAAAGTATTTTTATGACAGTTGTATAACTTCATATTTCTCTATTTAACTTGCTTGCGTTATGTTTTTGTATTTTTTGGTCAGACGATTGCCAATACTACGAATATATGAAGATATTTTTTCTAGACCTCCCCCTGTTGCAGCCTCAAGTACAAAACGTTATACTGTGCAACTCGCTATTTACTGCAAATATATGTTCGTGTTTCCGAAAGCCCTCTTCCTCGTCAACGTTGCTGTGGCACAGAATGGCACAACGCACGGCTCGGCTCCTTTAAGCCCAGCACAAGCATATCACATGCCAGGGGTGGCCGGTCACACGGTCGGGGTGCTGCATCTTCCTTCCTGGCAGCGGAGCTCTCGCACAATAACAAGCGTGCCGTGGCAAGATGGCGAGTGAGGAGGAAGCCGGAGCTCCAGCCGAGGTCATCCCGCTTTCTTTCTCCTCCTCCTCCGCTTCTCCCGGTGGTGTCAGTGGCTTGGATGCCTTGTTCCCAGCCGGTGAAGAGAGCCCGGAGTTGCAGCATCTGCGCGAGAGTCTGCAGGCGCTGCTGGGCCGCTATGAGCCGCTGGTGCTATGGTTGCAGCGACTGCTGGTGTGGGAGAGGCCGCTGCACAGCATCCTCCTGGCTTGCGCTCTCAACGGCGTCTTCTGGTAAAGAACCGTCGATGTCTGATTTGAGTGCTGGGGCCGCAGCCTGGCACGAGTGTGAGTTTTGAAATGAGAGCGTGTGACAGCTGTGTTGTGGCACTGCAGTAATAACAAGTAGTCGTACCTCGAAGGACGGAAAACAAAAGCTTTGCGGGTGTCGTGATACGATATAAATGCTGCGAAGTGCTCATTGCGGTTATGCCCATCTTAGCCACTTGTTGCTTTGGCTTGATCCCCCATGGAGCGCGAGTCCGCTGATGCCAGAAATAGCCCCCTATTAAGTGTTCAGGCTTGGGAGTCCACCTGAAGTCGACTAGAAAGGTGATTTTTCAGGTTGTGCTTCAAGCATGTCTTACACATAGGGCCAAGGATGGCCAGATCCCCATCTGCCTGAGGTTTAAAGTGTCCTTGTGGAAAGACAAGCAGATGACAGTTTTTCTGAAGTCACATAGTGTAGTGGTAGTAAATGGTTTCAATAGTAATTCAGTTAGCAGTGAGGCCCATAAGCATGTTTGCCAAACTCACACTTTTCACTTTCCATTGTTAAAAGAATTGATGTGACATGTTAAAATAGTATGGTCTGGGTTTATACCTGGTTTGGTATTATCAATCCATTTACCAGTGTACAGTATCTCCTTGATCCCCAGGCTGTTTTTCCAAAGTACAGTAATAACACACCTTCTGTGAACTCTTTCCTTGATCACAAAACCTAAGCAAGAATTTCTTCATTTTCTTCATTTACATTTTGTGTTACTGTATTGCACCACTGAAGCAAGTTGCTTCATTTTATTTTTCGAAGTGGATTTGAAACACAATTATTGAGCAGATGCATGGAGTAGCAGAAACGTATAGGCAGCTGTCTATTTTGGTTCAGATGTAAAAGAATATGTAATCCTTAATTTAAAAAAGAAGCCACTATTTGCATGCGTCTTCTTTGCATATGTCAACAATTGTGAATATACATTCCGTAATAAGTATTTAATTCAGGGTTGCAAGAACTGTGATCTATTACAAGAACCAATTCTAGAAAGTGTGCCAGTATTTTGCAGGGCATGTTAATACACACACACACACACTCGTACACACATTATCAGGTCATTTAAGAGTCATGAGGCTCCAGCAGTGAGAACATCACTGGGTTTATAAGTACACCAGGGAGGCTGATTTGTGCTTTCTGTTAAATAACATGGAGTTATTTATTTTTAATATCTGTTTAGTATGTTACTGTTACATATTCATTGGACATACTTGAAATAATCAATGTAACACATACTCATCATTTTTAATGTGTGAGGAAAATGAAATGTGGACATAGGCAGAGCTTGCGCATTCTACACAAGAAATCAGCATTCCAATTTAGTCTCCTGGTGCTGTAAGGTCATAGCACTAACCACTGTACAAGTATGCCTACTAATGCATTTCTCTTGGCTATGCCACTGTTGCACCTTAAAATGAATAAGTGAAAGTTATTTCACAAAATGCTTTTTGCTTCTTTATTTAGTATTTATAAGAGTAAACTATAAAGTAGCAAGCAGCTTTGAGGGAGGACTAGACTTAACCTATACAAAATGATTGGGAAGCTTTTAAACAATTAATATAAAAACAATAATGCACAAAAGCAAATGTTTTAGAGTATATTTTTGTAACTTTATACATGAAAACTTACATTGCCAAAAATCTACTGCCATTAATAGTAATACTTCTGTGCACATTACTGAAATATCTGGCCTTTTCTGTTCAGATTGTGCAGTAATAAGTGTTCATCTGAATTACAGTAATCCTTGACAATCCTCAAATATTTATATGGGTTAAAAAACCAAGTAGGTTACAACCAGAGGGTCACAGAAATGACAAGTGATATTATTAGTCTCCTTATTCACTTTATGGCAGTGTTACAGTGGTTAGTTAATTATTTTGCAGATCCAGCTTTATGCCTTTCTGACTATGTGGAGGGTGTACGTTTACTGAGTGTCTGTGTTGGATCTTCCATGTGTACTTTGAATTTCCTCTCACTTCCAAAAGACCTATAGTGCATGTTACATTAACTGTCAATTCTAAATTGGCTCCATATGCATTAATGAGTGAGTTGGACCAGTGAGTGTTGGTTTGGTCTTGTGCCCATTGCTGCTGGGACAGGGTCCAACTCTTTGTGAGACAGAATTGGATTAGGTGGGTTTGAAAATGTAATTTTATTTATAATGTCTTGTTAAATAATTGTAACTAAATAAGTTATTTGAAAGATCAGTACAATTTCCACTTGTAGTATATTTTTTAAGTTTAAAGTTTAAAGAAAGTTGTTGCCTGCTGCCTGAACCTCTCTGTTTTGAAATCAGAAACACCTTGTCTTCTATGCAGGTATATTTCAGGATATAGTTCTTCAGTTTATAGATAATCATAACAGCAGCTTGTAGCTCTTGAATCATCTGACTCTTAATCCAGTTAATCTAGTTAAGGAGTATGGGGTCTAATTCTTGATGACTTTCCATGAACCAAGGTAATGTGAACATTTTTATTATTAAAATGTTACAAACGTTAAAGTAATACATTTTATGAAATGCATTTTACACGCATTTACAACCTCAAGTAAAGATTACAATGTCCACATGCATCTCTTACATCACAGGACAATCGCTAGGACAGAATTAAAATTAAATGATTAATATACATGACAATGATTATAATTTCTTGTGCATATGTGATTGATATTTGCTGGAAGGAGCTGGTCATGTTGTGTTTCACTTCAGAAAAGCATGAATAGACCTAACAAGACAAGTACGTTGAAGATGTTGAGCTGAGGGTGTGTGTGTGCAAACAGGATCTTTGTATTAAATATAATGCGCTCAGTCTTTTTAACTCCTCTACACCAAGGAACTGTGGTGATCTGTCGGACTACCACTACATGTCCTGAAAATAGTTATTACTATACTGTTGGCTTTGAACTGTTACATAATTCAATAAAGTCCATCTTCTGTTGCCATGGTTCATAGCACTGTAATTAAACTATAAGTTAGTGAATCTCAAAACAAATTACAGGGTCAGTCTCTTAAAGAGCCATGCACTCTAAATTTTTTTTTTTATTTTTATTTATTTAATATTTTTATTGTTGTCCTCCACTTTTAGACATCATTTATATTTTTTAGATAAGTGGATTTCAAATTGTAAAAGTATAGTCCTATTTACACCTATGGACTGATGTTTTTTTTTTTTAGTATTTAGTTGTTTGGTATTTTATGTTTTTAGTACCCTATCTTTGTTTTACACACCTGTGTAAACTTGTTAATTCATTTTCAAAATACCCTAGCAGGTAAATTTATCTGAATTGGTAGCAAAGTATTCTGACTGGATGGGAAAGAGTGGTTGTTTTAGACTGTTATATTACTGATTATGTATTACCAGTAATGGCACACTGCACGATAACGAGCAGTGAATACCCTTGACTTGAGCATTCATAGTTTGCATACTTTTTCTCTGTACGTTTAGCATTCGTTTGCTCAGAGGTTGATAAGCTAGCTGCTTCCTGAGCAGCTCTTCTTTTCTCCACCCTAGCGACTCGTTTCTTCTCTACTTTCGTTGGCATCTTTTCATGTTAAAACTTACTAAGTCAGTGTTTGTGTTGCAATTACTTAGTACATTTTCTTTAATCTTTTACTTAAAATGGCATTTAAGTCTTCAATCTGCCTCAAGAATAATTTAAGATATGAAGAGGTAGGGAAAGTGAATGGCGAAGGTGGTAGGGATGAGAACAGCGCCCGTACGCATGTGCTACACAGCCACCCTGCTAGCTGCTGCCGAGAGTTGATTCTACAAAAAAATAAAAAGAGGAATAACCTTGGAGGTCAATCATCAACCCGAAAGCGGCTAGTAGACGTCAGGTAGAATATGTGTATAAAATTTCAGGTCAATGGATCAAAAACTTTGAGAGCTACAGGTGATATAAAAGCCTGGACAGACAAACGAACCGCCACGGTAGCGTATTATACTGTATAAGAAGATACTGATTGGAATTTCTGTGGCTTTACATAACTAGGAATAATAATCAGTTTAAAAATCAGAAATAAAGTAATCAATATACACCCACACTTTTAACAATCGGAAATAAAGTAATCAATAAACACCCACACTTTTAGCAAACATGTTTGTTTCAGGACTA
Source organism: Polypterus bichir lapradei (assembly GCA_026402145.1). Classification (NCBI taxonomy): domain Eukaryota; kingdom Metazoa; phylum Chordata; class Cladistia; order Polypteriformes; family Polypteridae; genus Polypterus; species Polypterus bichir. Next base: position 112,054,974 of record JANRMT010062814.1, on the reverse strand, counting down.
AAATATATGAAATAATAAAACAAAGCTGTGACCAGTCTCTGTATTTCTAGTATTTAATCTGCTGCCCTCTGAGCACTAAATAGAGTTTATTCGAATTATTTATTATTATTTCCAGAGAACTTAAAAGGAATATTAGTACTTACTGGTAGGGTAGTATTTCAGCAAGAGCTTTTCTGCTGGAATGAAATGCTAGTTAGTCTTCATTCATCTGCTTTTTACCTTAATTTTGTGTTGGGGAAAAATTCTTCTTCTATGTAATTTTCACAGATTCCATGAATGTTTGTCAGATTTCTTAGTCAATACTGCCCAAATTATACCCACTTAAAGTGATATGATTTAATTCAGAATTCGAGTGTCTGGCATCTCTTGTTCAAGTGGCTCCTTTTAATCTATTATATTATCAGATGCACACTGTTGATGTTCATGCCTGATTAAGCTGATGGCTAAACTTTTCTTTCATTCAGACAAAAATTCACATCAAATATGCTTGAGGAAGTAGTTTGTTACATTTTCGTATATTTTTCATTTACACACCACATTTATTTTATAGGTTTAAATTGCTTCTATATTTTTAAATGGCATCACCCTTAAGCACAGTTTCTTATTTTTCTAGCCTCTTCTGTAAATACTAGCTCTAAGTGGCCCATTACTGTCTAGTTTCTGTGTTGTGTTTCAGAACATTTCTGAGCATCATGTGCTTGTTTTCCTACAGGTGTGATTTTGTTTTGTGATAATATTAATTATAAAACTTGTGTGAATAATATGAAAAGACACCTGATCATGTATTTGATTCTGAGCTTGGAATATATAGAAACTCATGGATTGTTATGATTATTATTCACATATATGTTTATGAAACCATCTTTAATATCACATTTTAAATTCATAACATGTACAGTAAAATGCTATAGCAATGCATAACCCTTTATATCTGGGTGGCAGTACATGCAAAGCATGAATCAACCTTGGATGGGGCACTTGGATATTGCAGAATGCACACACTCACAACAGGCCAGCTTATAGCTATACAGTGTCCTAACCTGTATGATTTTGTGATATGGGAGGAAATCAAATCTTGCAGAAACCTACAAAGACATTCATTGAATATGCAAATACTATTCTCACCCACACCAGAACCCTTAATATAGGGTTAAATTGTAGTTTATATATCAGATTTATTCCTGTATGATGGGTGATAAAAAGTGTTCAGTCTGAACCTAAAAGGAATATTCTGCAGTGCTAATTTTGAAACTGCTTAAGGATTATCTTGTTTCAGAAATAAGTCAACAAAAATATTGAAACCCACAAAAAATAGATTTTGTAACATTAGAAAATACGTAGTCTCTCTGAAATCAGAAGTATAACATATACATGTGGAATCAGCCATGAATGAATTTAGCTTAAAACTGGGTGGGAATCTTTAGACAGATCACAGACTGTCACATTTCTAAACCAATCCAACCCTTCATGAAGTTGGTACTCAAAGCAGAGGCAGAGATTTTAAACTGTAAACAGCAATGATGCTTACATTAACCTGGTCTGACAGAAAACAGGCTGCACAGCATTCCCCTTCTGACTGCACGTCTAAATGAGGAACTAAAGGAAGTTAACATTACTGCTTAATTGGAAATGCAGACGCGTCCTGCTAGAATATAGCCTAAGCTTTTGTATTATCATGGAAATTTAGCTTAATATATTTGCTTTATGTAGCATCATGTGTAAAGTCTTAGCTGCACGTGGACAGCTGCTTTAAGCAAAGAGACCTGCTAGCTTAACATAACAACAACAACAACAACGTTTATTTATATAGCACATTTTCATACAAAAAAGTAGCTCAAAGTGCTTTACATAATAAAGAAAAATAAAAGACAATATAAGAAATTAAAATAAGACATTAGTTAACATAGAAAAAGAGTAAGGTCCGATGGCCAGGGAGGACAGAAAAAACAAAAAAAAAAACTCCAGATGGCTGGAGAAAAAAAAATAAAATCTGCAGGGGTTCCAGTCCACGAGACCGCCCAGTCCCCTCCGGGCATTCTACCTAACATAAATGAAATAGTCCTCTTTGTATTTAGGGTTCTCACGGAAGGATTTGATGATGATGGTCATGCAGACTTCTGGCTTTTAATCCATCACTGTTGGCACATAACGGTGCTTTGAGTAGATGCCAAAAGGACACCGGAAAAAGAAGCAGAAGAGAGAGTAAGGGTTAGTACAGATTTTAGAGCCACCATGAATAGTTATTATAAAGAATTGGATATACAGAGTATCAGGATTGAATTACACTGAAGTTGTGAGAAGGCCATGTTAAAATAATGTGTTTTCAGCAGTTTTTTGAAGTGCTCCACTGTATTAGCCTGGCGAATTCCTATTGGCAGGCTACTCCAGATTTTAGGTGCATAACAGCAGAAGGCCGCTACACCACTTCTTTTAAGTTTTGCTCTTGGAATTCTAAGGAGACACTCATTTGAGGATCTGAGGTTACGATTTGGAACATAAGATGTCAGACATTCTGATATATAAGATAGGGCGAGATTATTTAAGGCTTTATAAACCACTAGCAAAATACCCGCGCTTTGCAGCGGCGAAGTACTGCCTTAAAATTTTTATTAAGAAGAAAATTAAACCTTTTTAAACTGAGGGAAAATATAACAATAATTATTTGTTGAGGATCCCTTTGTATACCACATTGTCAGTTCGGCCCTCCGGTTGTTATATGACCAAGCTGTACGCTGAGCTTACTCTTGAGCATGCAATGTACAGTTGGCCATGTGAAAAGTAATCTTGTTTCAAATCTCAAAGCTTGAATTACTGCTGTCATAATCGGTTTGAGTTTCATGGTTTGTTTCAATTACGACAGTATTTGCAGTATTTGTGTTGAAGTGACATTCGGCATCTGTCAAGCATTGTAAGCATTCAACCAGTTTCATCGATAACTTCACACCCAGCTTTTGAGAGTTTAAACATTCATAAACATCAAAGTGTTCACTACTGAAATCGTCACCTGTGAATCTAAGATGTTTAAGAGGCATTGGCGGTTGTTGAAAGGTGTAAAATATTTTGGCCATTTCGGCCAAATATACACTTGAAAGCAACAACCGAACAATTCGGCGGCAGCCATCAACTCACATGCAGAACCATAGGTGAAGGGCTTAAGCATTTCACTCTTATAGTGCTCCTGTGTAGTATAATTATCTCCTGTACCGTCATCAGTCCACACCTTGAACCTGTCCCAGTCATTCAATACATAAGACACAATGTTCCTCCGGATATCAAGAGTGAGCCTGATATGGCCGTGCAATATGTAACAAAGAGAATGGAAAATGCAGGTGCCATCTTCGGGCATGGAAACCACTCAGTAGCTGACAGTTCTTTGATCGATGGTGATCACCTCGATAGACATGTTAATGGGGGTACAGTTGGAACGATAAAGGAAATGGGTACCTGAACAATGTAAAGTAAGTCTAAAATACCTAAACAATAACTATAATTGTAATAAACGAACAATAAAATAGCGGAGAAGCCGTGGATTAAATAAAAAGGCTGTAGTTATCAACAGGGAGACGTGAATCCCGTGGCAAAGCAAGGAAGGGAATGTAGAGACTGGAGCGACGGATGGCCTTATATAGGCAGGCAGCCAACAACGTGGGAGGCGTTGGGATGGGGGACCCAACGCCGCCTCACACGGTGACCAAGCTGCAGGCTATGGACGTATATATGTACGTAAGTAGGATTCAGTTAGCGTTGGGAACCCGCGTACCAAATTTCTTGAAGATGGGCCCATAAGTAACAAAGACCTTTTGAAAGTTCAATATGGCGGCCGACAGTGGCGTCATACCACCAAAATAAGTACGTACATTGGTTTTGGTTAGTGCAAGAAAGCCGCCTACCAGATTTCGTGAAGATGGGGCCATAAATAAGAAAGTTCAACATGGCGGACGTTGTCGACCTTTATGACCGTTACACGTAGAATTTCTAAATGAAACCTGCTTAACTTTTGTAAGTAAGCTGTAAGGAATGAGCCTGCCAAATTTCAGCCTTCTACCTACACAGGAAGTTGGTGAATTAGTGACGTTGGAAAGTTCAATATGGCGGCCGACAGTGGCGTCATACCAATGAAATAAGTTCGTACATCGGTTTCGGTTAGCGCAGGGAAGCCGCCTACCAAATTTCGTGAAGATGGGGCCATAAATAAGAAAGTTTAACACAGCGGACGTTGTCCACCGTTATGACCGTTACTTGTAGAATTTCGAAATGAAACCTGCTTAACTTTTGTAAGTAAGCTGTAAGGAATAAGCCTGCCAAATTTCAGCCTTCTACCTACACAGGAAGTTGGAGAATTAGTGATGAGTGAGTGAGTCAGTCAGTCAGTCAGTCAGTGAGCAGACTTTTAAAGTCAATCCTGAATGACACAGGTGACCAGTGTAGTGACATCAAAACTGAAGAAATGTGCTCGGATTTTCTTTTCCTGGTTAGGATTCTAGCAGCTGCATTCTGCCCTAGTTGCAAACGATTTGTCTTTTTTGGGTATTCCTGAGAGGATTGCGTTACAGTAATCCAGTCGACTGAAAACAAACGCGTGAACTAATTTCTCGGCATCTTTCAGTGATATAAGAGGTCTAACTTTTGCTATGTTTGTTAAGTAAAAAAATGCTGTCCTAGTAATCTGATTAATATGCGATTTAAAATTCAGATTATCGTCAACTGTGACCCCTTAGCTTTTTACCTCCATTTTGACTTTTAATCCTAATGTATCAAGTTTATTTCTAATAGCCTCTTGTATCCGTTATTGCCAATCACTAAGATTTTAGTTTTTATTTAGCTTGAGAAAGTTACTATTCATTCATTCAGAAATACAAGTAAGACATTGTATTAGTGAATCAAGAGAATTGGGGTTATCAGGTGCTATTGAGAAATACAGCTGTGTGTCATCAGCATAGCTGTGGTAACTCACATTATGCCCCGAAATAATCTGACCTAACGGAAGCATATAGATTGAGAAGAGCAGCGGACCCAGGATAGAGCCTTGTGGAACACCATATAGGATATCATGTGTCTTTGAGTTGTAATTACCACAACTCACAAAGAATTTTCTCCCTGCCAGATAGGATTCAAACCAATTTAAGACACTGCCAGCGAGGCCCACCCATTGACTAAGGCGATTTCTAAGAATATTATGATCAATGATGTCAAATGCGGCACTCAGATCTAAGAGGATGAGAACAGATAAATGACCTCTGTCTGCATTTACCCGCAAGTCATTTACTACTTTAACGAGTGCAGTTTCTGTGCTGTGATTTGTTCTAAAGCCTGACTGAAATTTATCAAGAATAGCATTTTTATTGAGGTGGTCATTTAACTGCATAATGACTGCCTTCTCTAGAATTTTACTTAAGAAAGGCAGGTTAGAGATGGGTCTAAAATTTTCAAGAGCAGAAGGGTCAAGATTATTTTTCTTAAGTAGGGTTTTAACTACAGCAGTCTTTAGACAGTCTGGGAAGACTCCCGCATCTAATGACGAATTTACTATGTCAAGAATATTATCAATTAGCACGCCCGATACTTCTTTGAAAAAATTTGTTGGTATTGGGTCAAGGACGCAGGTGAAGGGTTTCAGTTGAGAAATTACTTTATGTAAATCAGGTAAATCTATCCTAGTGAAAGAGTTTAATTTGTTTATAACGGAGTACAGGGGTTAAAGAGGATCCTTAGTGTTGGGGAGATATACTATGTTATTTCTAATATCATTCATTTTTTGATTGAAAAATACAGCAATAGCCTCACAGGTTTTACTGGAAGTACTTAGGAGGCATTCCTTTGAGATACCTGGGTTTAGCAGACGATCAATCGTAGAAAATAAAACTCTGGGATTACTAGCATTGTTATGTATAATCTTAGAGAAATAGCAGCACCTCTCAAGATGGACAGTGTTACTGTATTCTGTTAGTTTAACTTTTAATATTTCATAGTGGACAGTTAGTTTAGTCTTCCTCCATTTACGCTCTGCTCTACGGCATACAGTAATCCCTCCTCGATCGCGGGGGTTGCGTTCCAGACCCCCCCGCGATAGGTGAAAATCCGCGAAGTAGAAACCATATGTTTGTATGGTTATTTTTATATATTTTAAGCCCTTAGAAACTCTCCCACACTGTTAACATTATTAGAGCCCTCTAGACATGAAATAACACCCTTTAGTCAAAAGTTTAAACTGTGCTCCATGACAAGACAGAGATGGCAATTCTTTCTCACAATTAAAAGAATGCAAATATATCTTCTTCTCTTCAGGAGCAGAGAATTTCAGAGAGAGAGCGCTCGCAAAGAAAAGCAAACAATCAAAAAATCAATACGTGTGCTTTTAAGTTTGCCGGCATTTTTTAGAGGAGCGTCAGTATCTTCTAAGTAAACAGCCTGTGTGCAAACAGCCCCTCTGCTCAAAATCTCCTCCGTCAAGCGCAGAGAACGTCAGAGAGAGAGAGAGCGAGCGAGATTAAAGCAAACAATCAAAAAATCAATACGTGTGCTTTTAAGTTTGCCGCGGCATTTTTTAGAGGAGCGTCAGTATCTTCTAAGTAAACAGCTTCTGTGCAAACAGCCCCTCTGCTCACATCTCCTCCGTCAAGCGCAGAGAACGTCAGAGAGAGAGAGAGAGAGCGCGAGATTAAAGCAAACAATCAAAAAATCAATAAGTGTGCTTTTGGAAGCACCGCGATAAAGCGGCATTTCTTAGAGGTGCCTCCGTATTCACTAGGCAAACAGCTTCTGTCCAAACAGCACCTCTGCTCACAACCCCTCCGTCAGGCGCAGAGAATGTCAGAGAGGGTGAGATAGAGGCAGAGACAAGCAAACAATCAAGCACCGCACGGCAAACATATCGTATATCATTGAGGAGTTTTATTTAATATGTAATACATGCTCTGATTGGGTAGCTTCTAAGCCATCTGCCAATAGCGTCCCTTGTATGAAATCAACTGGGCAAACAAACTGAGGAAGCATGTACCATAAATTAAAAGACCCATTGTCCGCAGAAAGCCGCGAACCAGCGAAAAATCCGTGATATATATTTAGATATGCTTACATTTAAAATCCGCGATAGAGTGAAGCCGCGAAAGTCGAAGCGCGATATAGCGAGGGATTACTGTATTCTCTTTAAATCTGACATTCTTTGGGTCTTCCGTGGTATAACAATGCTAGAAGAAGATTTTTTAACTGTCTTTTCAGGTGCAACTATGTCAACAGCAGCTCTCACTTTAGTATTAAATCTTTCCACCTTATATCCTCGCTATTATAGTTGGCACTATAAACGGACTGATTGCTTAGAATGTTTGTAAGTTTTAAAGCTACTAATGAGTCAAAGAAGCGTTTTTTTAACAATATGCTTCTCATGAGTGTTTTTTATCATTATTTCTATACTAAAAAGTAGACGAAAATGGTCTGATAGACCCATATCAATGACCTGCTTTATATCAACTTTTAGTCCTTTAGTAATTACTAAGTCTAACGTATGACCTGCTTTATGTGTAGGCTGATTAACGAGCTGTCTCAAATGAAAAGAGTCCAGGAGGTTCATGAATTATTTTACTTTTTGGTCACACTAATTATCTATATGAAAATTAAAGTCGCCGACTATTAAGAGTGTGTCATAGTTCGTAATTAAAATTGACATTAAGTCATAGAATTCCTTAAAGAAAGACGCGTTAAATTGAGGAGGTCTATACATGGATAATACTAGAACGTGAGAATCTCTGTGAATAATAACGGCGAGATACTCAAAGGAATTGAATTTTAACCGGCTTGAGTAAATGTTTGCTAGTCCGCCGCCTCTCTTTCCTTGGCGATCCACACAAGTAAAACTGTAATCCGGAGGCGCAGATTCGATTAAAACAGCTGCGCCATCTGAGCTACGTAACGTTTCACTTAGTGCAATAAAATCAATTTTTCTATCACTAATAAGATCGTTGATAAAAAACGTCTTGTTAGTTAAAGCTCTAACATTTATTAATGCCATATTTAATGTTTCAGAGTGGCAGAGATGAATGCTATGTGCGTTATTGATATTTGGAACAGGAACCAAGTTATTTTTGTTAGCGCCGCTCTGTGTGTATTTTTTGTTTAATCTATAGTCTGTTTTTATAGTTTTAATACATTGTTCATCTAAAGTAGTAATTGTAATTAAATTATTGGTGTTTATGCCGTACTGCCTAGATTTTCTACATGCATTGAGATTGGTTATTAGAGTATTAATGTTGTGCACTTTTACGGAGGATTTTATTAAACAATTATCATGTCCTAGCACAGCAGTAGCATTTCGGAAGGGGTTAAGAGTAGAGATAAATAGTCAAGATAAACAAATTACCTTAGATATGTTTTCGGAGAGGACCTGGGCGCCGAAACTGTTCGGATGCAGGCCATCTCTTTTGAAGAAACGTGACCTTTCCCAGGAGAGGTCCCAGTTGTTGATGAAGCCGATGTCTTGATTCTTGCGGAAGCCATGCAGCCAGTTGTTTAATCCTAGCAGACGACTGTAGTACTCATTTGATCGTCTGACGAGAGGTAGTGGACCTTTGCCGATGGGGTCCTCTCCTTCGTGTCTTTAATTAGTGCTGCCAAGTCAGCCTTGAGAATTTCCGACTGTCGTTGCCTTATGTCGTTCATGCCAGCGTGCAATACAATCGCTCCAACTGCCCTCTTCTTGTGCTTCTCGTAGATTTCCGGCGTACATCTCGTCACATCTCGGACACAAGCCCCGGGAAAACAAGACACAAAAGATTTTCGATTAGAGCATGCGATATTGAGGTTTCTAACAATCGAATCACCTACCACTATTACATCACCAGGGGTTGAAGGCTAACTGGGGACGCGGAGAGGGTTGAACTGGTTCTGAGTCGAGATTGCTCGCCTGTGCCGATGGAAGTGTTCTAGCCTTGAACCCCCGCCTGCATAGCTGAAATACGCCGAGGTCTTTATCGGTGTAGTCGTCGCTCCTACAAGGCTCGGGGGTGAAGTTTACTTGAGCGGCACAATGCGGGGTTGATGTTACGCCAATTTCAGATAAGCAGACCAAGCGGCTAAGCTACACCTCTGCCAATCACCAAAGCAGGTGCCCATTCACTGCGCTGCTACTATTGCAAAACGTCTTTTCCTTAGCTGCTAACCCGTGTAGGAATATGGCAATCACATATACCAGATGCTTCTGTCACTATACTGTACCTTGAATATATTATTATAAAGATTCCTGTGCTCGTTATTTTGGTTTGTTTATGCTACAGTTACTGTTAACTATATTCTTTATATGAGTGTTAGGTATCTGCTTTATAGTGCCCCATGTGTACAGCCTCACCTGTATGTGGACAGCTGCCTCAAGCAAAGAGACTCACCAGCTCAGCACAAGCAGACCAAACGTTTCTCTTCAGATCAGAGTTACACCTGTGCCAATCAACAGGTGCCCAAGCACCAGACAGCTTTGTATTGAAGACATCTCTTCTCTGCTGCTAACCCAAGTGGAATAATGGCAATCACCCACAGCAGGTGCTCTTACTAATATACCTCGACCCAGTCAAACAATTTTAAATTAATATTAATATTATAAAGCAACATTAATAAAACACAGTAAAACTGATGGTAGCAAAAGTTGGACATATATTTGAAAAAAGACAAAGGTTAAGCAATGTATTTGAAAAAGTTTTATTAAAAATATGATACAGAAAGTTAAGGTGATGGAAGATGAGTCTTTTAAAGACAAGATGCATAGCTGCTTCAGATTGGTGTTCAGTCCACAGAGGTCCGTGCCAGTTTCTTTGGGCTGTTCTCCTTCTCAGCTGTCCTTGCTTTTCTGTCCCCTGCTCTGCCTGCCTTCCTTTCCTTCCTGCGCAGCATGCACCCAAACGTAAAGATACAACTTCACATCAAATTAACATTGATTAAAAGAATAATCATTCAGTGTTTGCCTTTCTCAGACTGTTTGTCCATTCCAATCCTAATTGCTACAGGTCTGATAAATTAAATTTCTGTTTAAGGTTCAAAAAGAATGATCTAAAAGATACAGAGTTCAGGTGAGTACAGATACATAATTTAAGATCAATCTATAGCAGTTGTTTAAAAATATAAACACAGTGTGTTTAACATGGGATAAAAGAGGCCAGAGTTAAAAAGTCCAAGGGGACTCCCCCTGCCAACCTTCAAATAAGGTGCCGGTTTTCTAATTGCTAGCTGTTTACTCAGGTTTATTTATTGCTGGTAGGCTAATCTGTATTAGTTCCTACAGTTCACATTCTGTGTTCTTTTTTTTTTTTTAGTCCATTTTCTTTTTATATGTATTGACTGAAGGACAGTTCAGTATTGTGAGTTTTGTAAATTTGAATGGCTTATTTGTATACCAATACAGCATTTTATTTACAGTGTGCGTGTATGTATGTGTCTGTCCTTCTTCTCTGTCGCTTCGCTCATTACAACGTACAAGTTAATTACTAAGCTTCAGTTACCTTGTGCGAATGAGCTCCTGAATAGGTAACAGTAGTTTTAGCTTTTTATTTTCTCTCAGCATTGAGTCTTCAGCTCATTTTTTTTTTTGCTGTCACCTTGAAACTCTAGCAGTTTAAATTGCATATAGGACAGGAGTGTTTGGGGGCATGTTTGTAGGAAGAAGCCCCATGGATGTAGCCTTTGCAGCAGCAGATTTCACCTCTGTTTACTGTCAACTTTTTAACGGGTTGTCCCCAGACATGTATCCTCACTTGAGAGTCACGTCTGGCCCCGCAAGACTAGAGAATATCATGCCTTTCGAGATTCATTTTCACCCAGTTAACAAATACTAGGATCAGTCCCCTTCACATGCAGCACTCAAGCTATGGTCTGCAGAATTCCATTGTGGCAGGATGTTTCTCAAGAATGATTGAAGGTCTGGTCAAAAAAATTAGCACTGCATAAGGCATCTTAATGGAGAATTGAATTGTGACTACTATTTAAACTCGTTTTTCACAAATAGCTGAAAATTAATAGTGTGTGCAAATTGGGTGCCAATAATGTTGACTTCTGACAGCACCTACATTCAGTATTTCTAGGAAAAATTGTATAAACATTCCATAATCAGGGATAAGTCTTGGATACACAGTCAGAACAATGAAAATATTATAATTTTCCTCACACCATAGAAGTTTCAGGTCGAAGCCAGTGCTGCCAAGATCATGTGCAAAATGTTTAATGATGTTCTGGGTGTCTTAAAAGTCCTACGTAACCAGTTAGTACACTGCCGATTTCTGTTGTTATTTGTGGTAGTTAGGGTGGAACATCAAGGAAACAGTCAGTTCCCTCCCTTAGCACTCTGGAGAAGGTTTTTGTCTAGGATATCCCTGTACTTGGCCGCATTCATTTTTCCCTCGATTGCAACCAGTCGTCCTGTCCCTGCAGCTGAAAAACAACCCCACTGCATGATGCCGTCACCGCCATGCTTCACTGTGGGGACTGTATTGGACAAGTGGTAAGCAGTGCCTGATTGTCTCCACACATAGAATTAAGGCCAAAAAGTTCTATCTTGGTCTCATCAGACACCTGAAGGACTCTGAGATGGTGAGAAATAAGATTCTCTGTCTGATGAGACCAAGATAGAACTTTTTGGCCTTAATTCTAAGCGGTATGTGTGGAGACAACCAGGCACTGCTCATCACTTGTGCAATACAGTCCCCACAGTGAAGCATGGCGGTGGCAGCATCATGCTGTGGGGGTGTTTTTCAGCTGCAGGGACAGCAGAGTGCTAAGGACCTCAGACTGGGCTGAAGGTTTACCTTCCTACAAGACAATGACCCTAAGCACACAGCTAAAATAACGAAGGAGTGGCTTCACAACAACTCTGTGACTGTTCTTGAATGGCCCAGCCAGAGACCTGATTTAAACCCAATTGAGCATCTCTGGAGAGACCTAAAAATGGCTGTCCACCAACGTTTACCATCCAACCTGACAGAACTGGAGAGGATCTGCAAGGAGGAATGGCAGAGGATCCCCAAATCCAGGTGTGAAAAACTTGTTGCATTTTTCCCAAGAAGACTCATGGCTGTATTAGCTCAAAAGGGTGCTTCTACTAAATACTGAGCAAAGGGTCTGAATACTTAGGACCATGTGATATTTCAGTTTTTCTTTTTTAATAAATCTGCAACAATTTCAAAAATTCTTTTTTTTTGTCTGTCAATATGGGGTGATGTGTGTACATTAATGAGGGAAAAAATTAATTTAAATGATTTTAGCAAATGGCTGCAATATAACAAAGAGTGAAAAATTGAAGGGGGTCTGAATACTTTCCGTACCCACTATATATATATATATATATATATATATATATACACACACATACAGTACAGACCAAAAGTTTGGACACACCTCCTCATTCAATGTGTTTTCTTTATTTTCATGACCATTTACAGCACTCCATCACTCTCCTTCTTGGTCAAATAGCTCTTACACAGCCTGGAGGTGTGTTTGGGGTCATTGTCCTGTTGAAAAATAAATGATCGTCCAACTAACCTGACTTCTGCACAACACGACTGCTGGTCCCAACCCCATTGATAAAGCAAGAAATTCCACTAAATAACCCTGATAAGGCACACCTGTGAAGTGAAAACCATTTCAGGTGACTACCTGTTGAAGCTCATCAAGAGAATGCCAAGAGTGTGCAAAGCAGTAATCAGAGCAAAGGGTGGCTATTTTGAAGAAACTAGAATATAAAACATGTTTTCAGTTATTTCACCTTTTTTTGTTAAGTACATAACTCCACATGTGTTCATTCATAGTTTTGATACCTTCAGTCATGAAAATAAAGAAAACACATTGAATGAGGAGGTGTGTCCAAACTTTTGGCCTGTACTGTGTATGTATGTAATATATATACACACCCACACTGTATATTGAAAGTGCTCTTTTTTTTCTCAACTATGGTGTCTTTTTCAGTTTCTGTTTGGATGTATTTACTTGCATTTGAAGTTAATTTATACCCCAAGTTGGACTGCCATCATGCCCAAGTTGGTTCCTAGCTTGAACCAAGTTGGAAGATGGGTGTTTTTTAAACTTGCTTTAAGCCAACCATGAAAATGGAAGATTGTTGAGTTTTTAAATTTAGCATAAAAATACATTAAGGAGTGTATGGTATATACAGTTTTTCATATGTCAACTGCTTTATACTAGATGTTATATTTGCCCCAGTCTAATTTCACCATAAACTGTTAGCAGTTCAAATGCTTGTTTGCAGAGATGAATCTTACTAATTTAATGTATTTATCACTTGTGCCAAAAAATAAGAGAATGCCATGCAGTGTGTTTATTGTGAAGCCTATAAGAAAGTGAGGTTGTGTATGTAATTGGATCCAGCTGATATTCTTTGAGCTACAGTGCATCTGGATAGTATTCTCAGCGTATCTCTTTTTCCACATTTTGTTATGTTACAGCCTTCCAAAATGGATTAAATTCATTTTTTTCCTCAGAATTCTACACATGACAACGTGAAAAAGGTTACTTGAGGTTTTTGCAAATTTATTAAAAATAAAAAAACTGAGAAATCACATGTACATAAGTATTCACAGCCTTTGCTCAATACTTTGCCGATGCACCTTTGGCAGCAATTACAGCCTCAAGTCTTTTTGAATATGATGCCACAAGCTTGGCACACCTATCCTTTGCCAGTTTCGCCCATTCCTCTTTGCAGCACCTCCCAAGCTCCATCAGGTTGGATGGGAAGCGTCGGTGCACAGCCATTTTAAGATCTCTCCAGAGATGTACAATCGGATTCAAGTTTGGGCTCTGGCTGGGCCACTCAAGGACATTCACAGAGTTGCCCTTAAGCCACTCCTTTGATATCTTGGCTGTGTGCTTAGGGTCGTTGTCCTGCTGAAAGATTAATCATCGCCCCAGTCTGAGGTCAAGAGTGCTCTGGCGCAGGTTTTCATCCAGGATGTCTCTGTACATTGCTGCAGTCATCTTTCCCTTTATCCTGACTAGTCTCCCAGTTCCTGCCGCTGAAAAACATTTCCACAGCATGATGCTGCCACCACCATGCTTCACTGTAGTGATGGTATTGGCCTGGTGATGAGCAGTGCCTGGTTTCCTCCAAACGTGATGCCTGGCATTCACACCAAAGAGTTCAATCTTTGTCTCATCAGACCAGAGAATTTTGTTTCTCATGGTCTGAGAGTCCTTCAGGTGCCTTTTGGCAAACTCCAGGCGGGCTGCCATGTGCCTTTTACTAAGGAGTGGCTTCCGTCTGGCCACTCTACCATACAGGCCTGATTGGTGGATTGCTGCAGAGATTGTTGTCCTTCTGGAAGGTTCTCCTCTCTCCACAGAGGACCTCTGGAGCTCTGACAGAGTGACCATCGGGTTCTTGGTCACCTCCCTGACTAAGGCCCTTCTCCCCCGATCGCTCAGTTTAGATGGCCAGCCAGCTCTAGGAAGAGTCCTGGTGGTTTTGAACTTCTTCCACTTACGGATGATGGAGGCCACTGTGCTCATTGGGACCTTCAAAGCAGCAGAAATTTTCTGTAACCTTCCCCAGATTTGTGCCTTGAGACAATCCTGTCTCGGAGGTCTACAGACAATTCCTTTGACTTCATGCTTGGTTTGTGAGGACCTTATATAGACAGGTGTGTGCCTTTCCAAATCATGTCCAGTCAACTGAATTTACCACAGGTGGACTCCAATTAAGCTGCAGAAACATCTCAAGGATGATCAGGGGAAACAGGATGCACCTGAGCTCAATTTTGAGCTTCATGGCAAAGGCTGTGAATACTTATGTACATGTGCTTTCTCAATTTTTTTATTTTTAATAAATTCGCAAAAATCTCAAGTACACTTTTTTCACGTTGTCATTATGGGGTGTTGTGTGTAGAATTCTGAGGAAAAATAAATTTAATCCATTTTGGAATAAGGCTGTAACATAACAAAATGTGGAAAAAGTGATGCGCTATGAATACTTTCCGGATGCACTGTATTATGTTTTAGATTTAAATGTTTCTTTATTAGACATTGTTGTCCAATCTGTCCTGTTAGACAGGCTTGAAAACTATGTTGGGCTTTCCAACTCTGTCCTTGGGTTGTTTACATAATTATGCTGATATTGCTGTTAGTTGTGCAGTGTGTATTATAAAAAAGTGTTTCTTAACCTTTTTGATGTAACAACCCACTTTTCCCATTTAAGTGTGTTTGTGACCCACTCTTTGTTGTGAATCATTAGAGTGGGAAGGGGACCAAGCACAATTGTCCGAGCTGCAACCCACTACCACTATAAACAGTAGCAACTACCACCAGCCACCAGTGGCCTAGTGGTTGAGAAACACTGTGTAAAACACAATACCATTATTTAACTAATAGAATTTTGACATATGCTGGATTTTTTTAAATAGGCTGAAAGTACAATGGTGAGGTGTTTATCTATGCCACATGAAAATAGGTTGCATTTTTTAGTCTGTGGTAAATTGCACAGTATAGTTTTTATATAAAATAAAATAAAAAGATTGGCATTTCAATGATTCCTACTGTATATGGGTGCTTTACTTAATCATTTTTATGATACACAAGCATTGCTAAAAGGCAATATTGTTGTGAAGTGGTTAGTGATAGCTTTAAGAGACTGTGTTCAAATGGTGATGCTTGGTTTTTTTTGTTTATGTTCCTTCCCATACCCTTAAACCATACATTCTAGGTAGTTTGTTGACCCTCAATTGACCTTGTGTGAATATTACAGACCCAGGATTAATGCTTGTTTGATGTTTCTAGGATATATTCAAACTTTCTGAATTTTAAAATGGAATGGGCAAAGAAATGGAAAGATCTGTATATAATTCTTTTTATGGTATAATTTCTCATACATGGGCAATATGTATTTGAAATATAATAATGAAATGATTTTTTCATTTACAATACATCATAAATCAGAAATTTCAGACAAACACCCACTTGCTAAACAAGAACTGTAAAATGAGTAATAACTATGAAAATTTGACTTGATGTGGTTTAGAGTGGTGTATAGAGGGTCAGAGTTGCTTTAAAGCATGAAGTATTTAATTTTTATCAGCAAGCCATAAATTGGAAAATATGTAACTGTGAGCCAACAATTTTAGAAGTTAAAAACCTCTAATACTAAAAAACCATCCATGAAAATTTCATGCACCTAGAATTAACAATTATGATTAATGGAATATTGCCTTTTTTAAGTAGCTCTCGTTTTTTAGTAAAATTAGGGGGCTCCGCCGCCTGCTTGCTCGCTCGCCCACGCAACGCCGGGTTTGGCTATCTGGATATACAATTTAAAGAGATTGTTATTTTCATGGGAATTGTTACGTACTCTTTCAATCCTATGTTGCATCACTGCTCCGTAATCATAAATATACACCTGACCAAATTATGGTTTCTTCAAAATTAAACTTGTTGTAGCTTTAATTGTTGCGTGAGCACAGATCCTCATAGCGTATGGTCCATTATTGTGTAAATCTATGTTTTGAGCATTGAATGATGCGATCGCGAAAAGTTTATTATAGACTCTGGCGTTTTGCCTGTAGTGTTTGTGGATTTCACTTTCACCAAACAACAAATCTTTTAATTCTCACGGATACACCTCTTCATTGGGAGGCAACACTACTTTTCCCTGATGGCAACATGAATTAGATGACCTACAAGTCTCCGACTTAAACTTTAAAGCTTTACAATATCTACATACCACCTATGTCCATATATTCAATCTCTTTTTGCTGTTCCATTATTTCACCGAGTAATAATTTCCATTTGTTTGTGCTAATGCGATCTTTACTTTCTTTTTTTTTTGAAACTTTAGAATTTTACTACTTTCATAATCTCTAACCTGCTCTGTATGTGTATTGTGCCAACGTTTATGAACGTCTTTATGAAGTCTTTTATTTCTGACCCCGATTGACGTGCCATCTAGAATGTATAAAATTTTTAAGAGCTGGGAGCACATGAAGTGTGTCTGCCAAAAACATTCCAACAACTGAGAGGCTAAATGTCCGTGATCTTGTTTTACATTGTTTGTAAGTAGGGCGTGACATGCAAAAGTCACCGTCTCACGGGTCTTGCTTCCAAAGGTTGTAAAGTCTAGTCTCGCGGGGAGTAAAAGTGTCTTTCTGAGAAGATCACGTCTTGACCCAAGATTTTTTTTATTGTAATAGAAAAAGTAGACCCACACCCCCTTTTAAACTTTCATTTCTCTAGAGACTAATGCAGATACAAGTCTGAAATTGCATACTAGTTATTAGATACAATAACCTTATTTTCAGCAAGTATGAAGGAAATCAGAGATGGTCAGATAAAAATATTTTGTAAAATCTGTTGATATGACATGGATAGATTCCTGTCTTAAACAGATAATGGGCACAGGCCTCAAATACATGTTGTTTTTATATTTCCTTCTTCTATAAATATATTTTTTAATAAGATGGTAAATATTTTGTTTATAGGCCTCTGTCATTTTATTTCAGACAGATCTAAATTGATCCCTCTATTTTTTGATCTTAGGCTCCTCTCTTCCACTCCTCTCAGGCCTTTCTTCTTACTGAGTTTGTCCATGTTGGGAATAGTATTAATGGAGAGGTGGAAACACAATCTGCTCCCCATCATTATAGGTAAATAGAAATTAAAATGTTTTATGAACTAGATATACATTAAAGGATGTCTAGTGGTATTATTTTCTCCTTTTTTTTTGTACCTTGACCATAGTATTCTAATGCCGGAGCAAGCCTTTTAAGACAGCATGTCCAAATTTTACCTTGGGGAAAATAAACTCTGGGGTGGTCACCTGCATAAATATTGGAAAAAATGTATCAGATTATAATTTTATTTTTGAAGCTGTGTCCTCTATTCACAGTATGGTAATTATAGTATTGTTTTAAATTTCATCTACGTTTACAGAATGGATGAGCTTGTTGGGCTGAATGGCCTGTTCCCGTCACAATTGTTTTAATGTTATAATATGGACACACCTAAATAGGACATAAATTCTTGATTTTTAAAATATTACTGTCACTGTATTGTTTGACAGTTGAAATTCAAGGTTTGTCATACCAGGTAGATATTTTCTTGTTAATGTGCTATTTTCAATCCAAGATGTTGTTAGTTTTGATAATTGTTCATCAATTTTCATTGTCCACAATTAAGATTCAAAATCTCGTAATGTTTCCCATACAGTCATCCTAAAAGTATTTTATTTCTACAAAAAATAATTGGTTTATTTAAATAGTTAGTTTATGGGCCATTATGTGTTTATTTTAAAAGTGTAATGGGTAAGGCATGGTAGTTTTTGCATAATTAAACTAATTGGTTCTTCTTTTAAACTAGTAATGCACATGAAGCAGCAATGATACCATATAAATAATTAATATATTGTGTGTTTCTTCTTATTTGTTTCAACATTGTTTTTTGTATTTCCCTGTAGCTCAACCTCAAGAAGATTCTGTTCAAGAAAGGTACATAGTTTATTTAAGAAGGGCTTGTAATTTTGAGGCAATTAATATTAGTAAAGACCCTTTGTTATCTAAAATAGGTTTTGTTTCTTTTCATTTTCATTGAAAACCTCTAATTTCTATTAATGAAAAGTTGTTTTTAACCTGTGGAAATGAAGCTCCAGATTTATGTAGGAGTTTTGTTACTTTATCATGTGGTATGTTAATGGTTTTGTAGGCATTGAAAAAGGTTTCTAATTATATAACAGAGACACATAGGATTCCCTTTTTATTGTTTACATTAGGATTTGTGTGTTTTAGCACATTCTGTTGGTTGTTATTATGTTACATTATGTTTTCATTTTAGTGTCCAAAGGTTAATAATCAAAAGTGTGACAGAATTATCATAGATTTAAAAATATATTAGGAACTACTGATTACAGTATTAAATGTATAAGGCTTCAACATAAACTTTTATATTATAATTTACTAATGTAACAATTATTAACAGTTGTTTATTGCACAAGATAACTGGATTCCATGCATCTTAGTGTCAGATTATTTTGATCAGCTTTAAAGTTGAATCTGAAACATTACAATTAAATGGAGGTAAAGTATTTTTGTAAACACTTCTAACAATTGTCTCTATGCAAGTGCATAAAGAGACTGTAATGTTCCAATTTGTCCTGATATACTTAACTGTATTTAGGCTACTATGATGTTAATTGCACTGCTATGTTATATTTAATGCAGATACTCATTAAAGAGTACAATTAGTATTTGTAATATTTCTTTACATTGAGCACTGCTGACTTTGGTGCACCTAATGATTAATTTTAGTACTAGGCGCTACAGGTTAATTTAATTTTGTTCTGGCTAGTTTGCAGATTTTCCCATGGATAAAAGTGTTTTGTGTTGTACCTGTATTTGCTAAATGTTTTTTTTTTTTTACATGTTTTTAGGGAAAGTGTGGTTGACCATCCTCAGCTCCTTAGTGTACCTGAATTGTGCCACCATCTGGCTGAGAGTTATTTGACTTTTAATCTTTATGCTCAAGAGATGATCCAGTACAAGAGGCAGAACCCTGGCAAGGTAAGTGTTGTTATTCAAGTTTTATTGTATGTGAAAACCTCTTGCTTAAAGAGTGTAGGGGGTATACTTGAAAAAAACTTGGTGTGGAGCAGTGGCACAGAGCTGCATGGCTAGGTTGCATCTCAATGAGACCTTTCATTAGAATTAACAGATCTGGCAGTGTCATGCTAATGGCGTATGTGCCCAAAAAAGAAGTCTGACTACATTCTCAGTACCATTGCTCGCGTACTGAAGTGTCAGCATGGCACTGCCAGATCTAAACACTAGCGTGGACAGTTGGCTGACATACTGAAGTGTCCATAACTGCAGGTGGAAGCTGCCATCGCACTTTTCGTAACTAAATAAGGAGTAGCATTACACATGTACTTGGTCAGCATGCCTATGACGATCAATCACAGCACAGGAAGCTCTGCAG
This sequence comes from Polypterus bichir lapradei, assembly GCA_026402145.1. NCBI lineage: Eukaryota > Metazoa > Chordata > Cladistia > Polypteriformes > Polypteridae > Polypterus > Polypterus bichir. Next base: position 112,035,042 of record JANRMT010062814.1, on the reverse strand, counting down.
TCTACTTGTGTCTTTACACTGTGGGAAGATAAGGTAATAAATATAGGTAAAAACATTCTGACTTTTACATAAGTAACATATTAATTTTTTTTATACAAAGACCATCACAAAACATAATCACAAACAGACTTTGCATGACACATTGATGAGCTCGGTATGCCCTGCTGTTTCGTTGAAGGTCATGCGTGTGTCTTGCTGCACCCAAACGGTGCCATCTTTTACCTTTATGCCTGATGCAGCTGCATTGTTCTTATGTGTGAGTGGATGTTTCTTGCGGGAAGGGCTTCTGTTCTCTTTCTCTGATGCAGAGCCCTCATTCTCATCTGAGTTCACTTCTGTTATAGTATAGCTTTATTTGAAAACAGCAGTGTCAGATCAGGGGGAGCGTGAATATGACTGAGAGAATAAAACTGAAAGAAAAAAAAAACGCTAACCTTTACAAGTAACATAAATTTACACCGGCTGTTACAGACTCAAATCAAATGTGTGTTTTTATTGTATAATAGTAACAATAAGAGCAGCTCACTACTCAAAACGGTAAATCTAGGAAGTGCCCGGATTCGAACCAGCAACCTCTTGATTATGAGTCAGCATTTCTTACTGCTACACCACCGAAGCGGTCTTGTCAGCGTCGTACCCTAACCCAATTGTGTGTTTTTTGGTTATATTCTTGAATACAAGCGCGCTTGTTTTGTAATACTTGTACCATTTGTGAAAGTGTTTATTTGATATTTCGACTTCAGTCTTCACACATTATACTCTTCATGTCAAAATTTTGTCATTAGTACTATAACATGAAAAAATTTTCTGTTTTGGCTATGTGTTCTACATTTCTTGCTTCTCATTTCCTGTCATCCTACATTTACACAGATTGTTGTAGACGCAGAACACACATGAAATTCATGTGTTCCAAATAACAATATATTACTTTCCCTATACAATTCCAGGCACCTCACACCCAGATAAACAGACTTGAGCTGGGAGAACTTTTTGACTGACTTGAGTAGCGGCGGTGGGGAGATGGGTTAGCAGGCAGCTTGCTGCTTGTACTGATCAACACATTTGCAAAACAAAAATGCTAACAGAGAGGTGCGAAGGAATTTAAGGTGGCCCAGGATTGCAAGTTTTTTCATAGGCTTCAGGGATTCTAGTATGAAGAGATGGGAGGCAGCTACATCTTTTACAATTATTTTTAAGACAAAAGTATAACACAAAAGATTTATTACCCCCAGATACTATGGTCAAATTGGTAGTCATGCACTAATGTTTTATTATTTCACATGGTTCTAAATGTATGCAAAAATGTGACTTACAATTTACAGTATTGAAATGATTAATGGAATTCAACTGTTCTGTTATCTGATTTACACAGGCTTATTTAATGGGTTTTGACTACACTAAATGAGTTTCTTTAGGGAACAAGGGTGAACTTTAAGGATTTACTCCACCCAAGTATATTGTATGCTAAACTTTTTGATCTTCAATCTCCATGAAAATATGAGATTAGAAATGGTTTTTAAACATTAAACAAACAATTTAAACAAACACAGGGCAAGTAATAGATTAAAAAATGTTATTTTTGGTTGGTATCCCTTTAAGTTTATTAAATAATGTTGTTTTGTACAAGAAATAGAAATAAAATCAGCTTGGGATGTCAACAGTAGACTTGTTAAGATCTATAATGAGCCCATATATTCAAGTTCCCTTTTAGTGTGATGCTCTGAATAACAAGAACACATATTTTTAGTTTAATTTTTTAAGTTTCTTCATGATTGCAACACTGTATAATATGTATTTTCTAATTCCTGATAATGACGTTTCTCACTCTCTCAAGTTTTTATTTAGTTGCATGTCTGTGAGTGTGCTTACTTCATAAGATTCATGAGAATTTTCATGTTTGTCTTAAGGTTTGTTCAGCTCCACAATAGCTAGGACTGATTCTTATTTGTGATAATGGAAACACAGGTTAAAGTACAGCTTTGCTCTTCTGATGTCTAGCATAATCACAAAACATCATTTAGTAATTTCTTATTTTTTGTTAAATGGACAAACCAACCAAGAAGTGTGACTGCTGTTTAAGTGTACACTGCACATTGATGTTTCTGGACTAGTTTAACTTTATTTAAAATTTTCATTTCATGAAACAACTTATTAGTATCTGTGTTTTGCTTTATCAATGTGTCTTTTGCAGTTCTGTGCCTTTGTCTGTGCTGGATGTTCTTTATTTGCTGTAACTGGTCACTACATACCAGGAATCATGATCTCATACATAATATGTGAGTATACACCTTTTGGCTATATTTAATATAAAAAGCTATTTTTTTTCTGTTACGTTTTGAAAAACAAACAAAAATCATACTTGACTATAAAGATTTAAAATTGGCCTGTTGTTAGAGCAGAATATAGGCTTATGCTATCTGTTTCCATTCTTGCTTCCCACAAAACTGTACTGTAAAAAGTTTATTTATAAAATGGAGGAGTGAATGTTTATCTGTTTTCAGGAGTGACTACAGGTTATGAAAACTATCTTGGATTTCTATGTCTGATAAGAAATTATAACTTTAAAATGTGTTTGTGTATAATGTGTACACATTTTAAGAAACTAATTATTTTGCTTGTGCAAATTGTATTTAGAATAAAAAGTACATTATTTTTTTAAAAATAGATTATTACTCAAAAGAAGATTCTCAGGTGTCACAGTGGATGGCATGCTGTACTGCAGTACTGATTTCAAAGACTGTTTAAAACAGCGATAATTTAGAATGGTCACAGGGAGTTAAATCAATACTTCACATTTAATACAACACACAAATTTCCAGTGAACCAACATTTCATATCTTCACACAGGAATTTGTTTCTAACTTGAGAACCATACACTGAATTGTGCTTAGAAATAACCAGAATTGCACTGGCAGAGCACTTTGGCAAAGGGTGGTGAATCTGTATTTTTTAATCTGTAATGTTAATTTGTCTGATTTAATTACTAGAGTCTTGTAAAAGTTTAAACTTAAAAGGCTGAAGAATGCCACCCTGTGTAAATGTACACTTCAGTAACAACTTTTTTTTTTTGCTCAATGTGTCTCTGTTTTATTGTGTACTTTATTGCATTGCATTATATCTCTATATAACAAAAAACGGATTTTAGATATAGAGCTTTAAATTGTATACCTTGTTACCAGCCCCACCAAACACTTTTTCTTTCAATAGTAACTTTCACACATGCAATATGTTACAAAAATTAACAGGAGAGTTTCTAAATTTAGAGCATTTGTGAGTCATAGGTGTGTGATGATGTAGAAAAACATTACAGACAATAAATATTACGATACCCTTCTTCAAAGTGTTTTACATTATTTATCTTCACGAATAGAGCAGCAGAAAACTTTTTAAATATACCCTTAATCCCAGCAAAATAGCAGAAAAGCCACAAAGTTCTGTGCACAGTAAATTTAATACTGCACATGGAGGAAACATGAAACCTGTTGCTTAAGTTTTGTGAAGCAATCTCTTATAAATGGTTTGACCACAAAGCTAGCTGGTCAGTGCAACAGTCTTGCAAGTGTCTTGTCAAAGTTAATTGTGATTAACCCATTCTAATGTTACTTTAATTTTAAGCTGTTTTGTTCTTTGTACTTTACTCAGTATTACGCCATAGGACTATACCATTGTGACTGTGTAAATTGTGGCCATCGGAGGCGCTCCAGCTCCCCAAACACCTGACACACCACAGGCTCGGACATATGTCACAGGAAACAAGAGGATTTTATTACTTGGGAGGCCCTTCCAATAAGTGTTTCCCATCATGGCCACTGTTACAATAAAACACAGCAAATACCACACAGCACTTTGCACCACTGACATCTTGGCCTTCTTCTCTCTGTCTCTCTGTCTGTCTTGGTCACTGCCTCCTCCACTCCTTCAGCAAGCTTTCCCACCTCCTCCCAACTCTGACCACTGGAGTTGTGCCATGCAGCACCTTTTATGTTACACCCAGAAGCACTTGCTATGTTCAGACGCTGTAGCTTGGAAGCAATTCTGGGTGAGGTGAGAACTCAACAAAGTAGGACTCCCCAGTCCCTGCAGCCTGCAGCACCCCCAGGAGGCACCCACAGAACCCAACAGGGATGAGTCAAAGTAATCCAGTTCCCATGATTCTCTGTCAGAATCCGTGCCACTGCAGCAACCTATATATATATATATAATATATACACAGTACACCCCCAAAATTTGTTGGGGTTATGTTCCTAGAATGCCCGCAAATTGTGAAAAACTGTAAATTTTGGATGTGGTTAAAAAAAATGCCTATTTTCATAGTTTAAACCCTAAATATGCCCCCAAAACACTTTAATTTCAAACTCAGCTTAATACATTACCTAAAAATAAAGAATCTAAAGGTAAACCTGTATACTGTATTGCTATGTTTCCCGTGGTGCTAGAATGTAAAATACCAATGTTACCGCTACATGTACTATAGTTCATGCAAGCGCGTTTTCATTGCCAGAAGCCTTAGAAGGTGCAGGGCGTTTCAGCAGCATCTTGGGGCTTTAACCCTTAAACTGTCACATACAGTGGAACCTCGGTTCACGAACGTCTCGGTACATGTACAACTCGGTTTACGACCAAAAAGTTCGCCAAACTTTTGCCTCGGTTCATGACCACACACTCGGTATACAAACAAGCCAGTTTCCTTTTCGGTTTGTACATGTTCAGTCTCTTCCTGTGCAGCGAGCAAGAGAGAGAGAGCGCGACACACACACACACACACACACACACAGACACACAGGCAGCGCAAGAGAGAGACAAATGCACACGCACAGGCAGCGCGAGAGAGACGCGCACACACACAGGCAGTGCGAGAGAGACGCGCACATGTACACACACGGGCAGCGCGAGAGAGACACGCGCACACACACAGGCAGCGTGAGAGAGAGCGCGACACACACACGCACACACACAGGCAGTGCAAGAGAGAGACGCAGACACACAGGCTGCACGAGAGAGAGGTGGACGCATTAAGGTAGGAAGGCAGTTAAAGAATGCACTGGACTTGATTTTGTTTTCACTTCTGTTTCCAGCGATCGGTTGGTAGCGTGCATTGTTGCAATGTTATTGTTCCTCGTGGTTTATTAAATTACGGATTTTTTCAAATGTTCATTTTTTTCTCTGTGCTTAAAACTAATTAAAAAAAGTTCTTTTAGCCAGCGGTTGGTAACGCTATAGCGCGAACTATTGCAGTGTTAGTTTTCTCTGTTTTTCAAGGTTTTCTCAGTGTTATTCAATGTTTTTACATTTAGTTTGCTATTACGCTGTGCATTCTATGGTTTAATTAATTATATTTGTGCTATTTGTGCTTAAAAACAACATATATTAACATACAGTTCGTATGGTCTGGAACGGATTAATTGTATTTACATACAATCCTATGGGGGAAATTGCTTCGGTTCACGACCAAATCGGTTTACGACCAGAGTTTTGGAACGAATTATGGTCGTGAACCGAGGTTCTACTGTACTTGGGGGTTATTGCATCCCTGGACGCCAAATACTTTTTGCTGCACTTTAAGTAAATGTCACAATTAACAAAGAAAAAGTGAAATTTTAATGGAACACTTTTTTCATGCAAAGAGCATCACAATTACTGCAACACTAATCATTTTACAAACTGCTAATGAACTGTAAAAACTATTTAAAAAACTACTGGAACAATATGTACAAAGTGCAACTGACACCATGGATGTAAATCACTGAGCCAACTGCGCTTGAACTGGCTGCACGCAAGCACACAGAGATAAGCGCTGATGCTTGCTTGCAGGCTAGTCTAGTCTAGACTACAAAGTGCCACACTTGGGTCACAGAAACACAGATTGTAGAGACAGGAACTTTATTCAAACACTTCAAACAAACATATCTCTTTCAGAAGTAAAAGGAGCTCATTATACAGTTAGTTATCGATTAAAGAATAGACAAACATCATAGGGGAGCACAACCCCCAACAGGAGCAGATAATGTCTTGGGGAGGAGAGATAAACAAAGCAATCAGCCAAACAGGACAGGTGCTGTTCAGGCTTTTAAGTAAACGTAAAGCACAAGAACACTCAGCTGGAGATGTATCACAGTCAATCAGCAGCAAGTTTAGAATTTTTTACAGTACTGTATATTATAAGAAGTTGGTGATTTTGATTGTGAGTCTAAACTAACTGTATTTTCTCTTGGCAGTGCTAAGCGTACTCCTGTGGCCTTTGGTTGTGTATCATGAGCTAATTCAGAAAATGTATACAGCTCTCGAGCCTGTGCTTATGAAGTTAGACTACAGTATGAAGGGTGGTGCACAGCATCGCAAACACGAAAAAAAAAGTAAGACTTTTCAGCATATAAAAATTTCACAAAGTGGCAAGGAGAGTAGCTGTACCTATGTCAGTGCCATGTGATTGCTTTTTTAGCCTTAGATTTGTTGATATTGTACACAAAGGGCTTTTCCAAATGTTTGTAAATACCAAAAAAGTTTACAAAGTTATGCTTGCAATAAATTATGTAAATAATTATTAGACATACAGTACTATAACATATTGTTCTTCATTGTATTTATTTTGCCATAATTGTCCATTCATGTTTTTTTCCAAATCATACTAAACGTACTGACAAATTAAAGATGTTTTATTATATTTCCATTCTAATAGTTGGTAACAGTTGTTTATCCAGTATTGTGTTTGTATTTAATATATCACATAAACTACTATACAAGCAATTCATGGAAATAAAAAAACATAGTTTTATTTCAACTTTTACTGTCCTAGTAAGTTTTACTATTTGGCTGCACAGTAGTATGTCACTGCTGCACACTGTTGGTTCCCAAGTCAAAATCCAAGATGAAAATTTTTTATATGTTTTAATGGAGTTTGCAATTTCTCACAAAGATCTCAGGCATGGTTTCCCAAATCAGTCAAATTCACAGGTAAAGTTACTGTATATTATCTTGACGTTTTTCAACTGTTTGTGGATGCATTAAAAGATATACTAGAGGTTAATGACGATTCACAGTCCTGCTAGATATACCATAAATACAAAAAAAATAATGGATAGTGGCAGAATATTTTCATTGCATTTACAGCAATAGAACAGAAATAGTGTTTAAAGTTCTATTTGTTTGCCAAACTGTTTAATTTGTTTTCACAAATCACATGCTTGTATTCTGGTCTTCTTTTTTTTTTTTTTGACTGGCAGAAATAAAAAAAGAACCTGAAGGAGACGATGAACCAATGGCCGAAACTGAAAGTGACAGTGAAGAAGAGTTGTCCTGTTTCTCACCAACTGTTAGTTTTGTCATTTGGAATTATTATTTTCTTACTTTCATATATTTGAAAGATTAACAAGTGTCATCATTTTGTAATATTTTCTAGGGTACTTGCATTGGTAGCCATGACAAACCAAAAAAAATCCTCTTTCTATAAATAGTATATTTCCTTGTTTTTCTTACAAATACAGTATGAAAGAGAGAGAGAGAGAGAACTTTTTTTTGTCCCTAGGTGCTTTTTACAGAAGCTCTTTAAATGAATAAAAACATAAATAGGTGGATAAGTAAGAAAGTAAGCAAACAAATATACACACACAACTTGGTCTGAACACACACCTGAATGACTATAAAGCAAGAACATTCAAAGAAGGAAAGAAAGATTCTGACTTGGCTGTGACAGTCATAATGAGGTGTTATGCAGATGTATTGCTGTTAGGATAAACGAACCCCAGTAGCATTTTTGACACACTTCTGCTGAATAATTTGTTAGTTAAAAGTCCTCAGTATTAGTGTGTCAGAGAAAGGATATGTAGTATTGTTTATAATGACAGTCAGTTTTGTTTTAACTTCTTCCTTTGCTACTACATCAAGGGGTTCCAGAGTGCATCCAATAAACTACACTGTATGTTGACAGCATCCATACATATACAATATTTAAAACATAAGCATATGATTCTTGTCATGTATTATATCTATTTAGTGATGCAGCCTAACCAGTTTGAATCCCTAGGGCATTCCCTATTGCTGATGAATTCTACAAGCACATTTCCTAATATGTTTTCATGGTTCTTATCGGGTTTGTCATGGTTCCATTTTTATGTTCCATTTAACAATTTACTACGAATAACACAGTCACAGCTCTTTAGCAGATTTCAAATAGCTTTTGTTTTCTTTAGGTGGATGTGAAAACAACTGCCTTGGCCTTAGCCATTACTGATTCAGAATTATCTGATGAAGAAGCTTCTATTCTTGAAAGTGGAGGATTTTCAGTGTCTAGAGCAACAACTCCACAGCTTACTGATGTGTCTGAAGGTAATGAATTATTTTTTCTTTCTTACAGCTAACGAAAAACCTTGGGACTTGACATAAAAAAATGAACAGATGATTTTTATTTTTAGTTCTTGTGACATGATTTAGTTCATTGTATCTACATCTATAAATGTTATATCATATATATACAGTATATTTCACATTTATCTTCAGATGTAATTACTGGAGTTGCTCAATTATATTGCCTATGACTAGATATTACAGGGGTGACTGGTGACTTTTCATTGTGGTTCCAGATTTCATATTGTACTACGAAAGGATCACAGTATCAACTCATTCTGGCAGCACACGTGTTTCCTGAAGAGGCATTAGCTCTCTTGGAAATGTGTTCTTTTAAAATTGTGGCATATTAAATAATTAAACAATATCATAATATACCAGAAACGTCGATATCCCTCCCATCGTGATTACGGCGGTACAAGAATCACATGAGAAACAATATCTGTTAGCTTACATTTACTGACAATTAACGCGGTTTTAGACGGAGAGGCGCAGGTACAGACTAAAATCCAGGTGGGAATCTGGATCAACATAGTCAGCCATTTTCTCGTCCCCACGCTGGGAGGTTTTTCTTCGAGCTTTGTCGATTCCGCCTCTAAAGGTCTGGCTGTTGTCCAAGCTTTTATAATGTCTTGCTTCATTTGCTGGTCTTCTCTGTCTCCAAACAAGGGCTGAATTCCTCCTCCACAAAATACAGAAATATCATAGTGCTTACATGCCGGTTCTCATTCTCCCAATAAGGAAAGAAGATTTGTGCTGATAGAGGACAGAAATACCCTAACCTGTGTTTAAGCTGACTATACAAGCCTCCAGTTGTCTTTGGCTATCTAATCCAATGCTTGGCTAGCAATTCTAACTGCTAAGCCCCTGTGTGCCACAGTTAACATGCACATGTGAATAAAACTCATAATAGTATTGTCCAGATATAGTGACATAAATAAAAATGTAGTATTACAAGCCACCCTTTGTCACTGGATCTGTGACAAAAACAATACTTGAAAGTTATATCCACAAAGCAAAAGGTACTTGATCCCCCATCATAGTGTCGATATTTCAAGTCATTTGCGGACATGTAAGATGTAATAGCACTATAGCTTCTGTACCATTCATCTAAAACCAGCGTAAACATGGACAAACAGTTACATTTAACATGCTGTTATCAAGTAGTGATCGATGTATCTCATCAATGGTGTTAGTGGAGATTTTTTGCCGTTATTTCTTACATAGTCTGTGTTGTGTCTCTATATTACTGAATTCATGCAGTGGGTGTCAAAGCAACAGATAATATTATAATCCTATATAGCATCTTGATGGATTACTATTCTTTGGCACTCCTATCATTTCTAGCTTCAATATGTTGCTAGATGTACCCCACCCTTTGGTGTCTGATCCCTTTATGAGTTACAATAGTTGTAACATAACTCAGATGCTATTCTAGCTTCATTGCTATGATTATTAATTGTTCTTAACTAGTATTATTGCATAATTGTTCATTCACTATCTGTTATCCTCCCCAACTTCACTATCAGATGTTTCTATTCCAAGTTAACAATTTACAAGTTCACATCATTGATAAATCATGCATATCCTCATACCTTTGAACCCTTCTTATAATAGTTTCAAGTATATTCCTAGACTTGCTATATATATGCCTTGTCCAACCCAGTGGTCTGTTAACAAAGTCTTTTTCTTGGTGGCTTTGCAGACTGGTAACTTTGCAGATCCGTCTGAACAAAGTGTGACTGCTTCAAGGCACTAAAGTTTTTTCTTACTGGAACAGAAAGTAAACAGTCCTTTTACCATTAGGGAGCTCATAAGATGAACACATGGTGACTGTTCCTTTTTAGCAGAGGTGCACTTCCCTCTAGGCTTGCACTGTATTCAGTGGTCATTCATGGTAGCCTTCAACAGCTGTCACATCACCTCAGTGGCTACAGCCTGTCCTTGAAGAGTCCATAAAACTTGTCTCATTAGCAAAAATGTCTGCTCACATCATGGCATCAAGTTTGAGTAGCTGGACTTTCTTTCTTTGGTTCTTTACTCCGTTCCCTCTGGAAAAGCAAGTGTTTCTTCACCAGCTATTCTCAGGTATGTGCAACATATGAAAAGTCATTAGTGCAGTACAGTCTCTGTAAATCTTCGTTTGTGTGTACACCACCTGTTACTTCATTCATGAAACTTTACCACTGAATGGAGAGGCTTTAACCACAAAATTTAGTGGTCAAACTAAAAAGATACTTGCTAGGCTAACCAAAGAAGGGTATAAGGTAGAGCAAATACATAACATAAAGCAATTATTTCCCAATCATATGTATCATACAATGCAGCATTATAAATGACAATTCTAGACCCGCAGTTCAGTCTCATAAAATAACAGTAAGAAATAGATTAATACATTTAAACTATGCTAGTGAAAATGTTTCTTCAGTAGGATCATACATTACACAAAATTAACACATTGCCTCAGTTATCCAAGTGTCTTAACTTATAACAGGATGTTACATGCAATGGTTCTAATGTATAACTGAATAATCCATTTAGCTATGTGCATTATCACTGAGCATTAACTTAATGCATTAATGCAATAACAACTCTTCCTATTATTAATCACTAACAGAGACAAATCAATACATGTATTTCAATTCTAATACAGTTTGTAAGTACTGAAGTGATAACAATAATCATTTGTCATACATCAAAATATGTAAACCCTCTATACTGTTTTTTCATGAAGACGAAGAGAAAGAAATCAGTCTAGTGTTCATTTGTTTGCATTTTTTCATTTAAACATTTAACACTTGCACTAAATCAGCATGCAAGACAATTATTCCAATAGCTGCTGTTCATTAATTTATGATTGATAAATATTCACTATCCTTCGATTAGATTATTTCTAATTGCTCTGCCCAAACTTGCTATTAAGCTACTTTTTTCAACTTGTATAGAAACATAGTTTGTTTTTCATCCGTTGGTCACTGGATTTGCTGAATCTGGAGAAAAAGAACATCTATAGATTTAAATTAAACTTTTATGCTTATAATACTTTTCATGAAATTCAGATTTTACAAATCTTCTCTTTAATTGACCATGTTACAAGCTATTCTGAGATTCGTCGAGGTCAATAAGTCATGGCGTTATTTAAACTCTGCATCTGTTTGCAGGCTTCAAAGACACAGACCAGGCACACATTGTGTTATCAATCACCAGTCATGATCACTATTGATGTTCACATGTATTACATTTAACTTTGAATATTATTATATGGGACGTCTCCCATTTCTACAGTTTTATTTAACATTCTTAGTCAGCTGACGAACATAGAAAGACAGACTTACAAATGACATAAACACGCATCTGTCACCCCAGACTCTGAATAAAAATTATTTATTCGTCTTTTATTTTCTTTTCTAGATTCTAAACTCTGCTTCATGTCCAAGCAGAATTACTTGGCTAACGCAGAAATTCGTTCACTAGAAAAACAGACAATCAACCTTCACTCGTTTCAGTCATTTCTACACACAGTATTTGGCAATTGCTTCATTCTTTCACATATATTCACGTTCTCTTTTACAACAATACTTCATTCACAGAATAAAGTTCTCGATTTCTAGCACATGTGCTATAAACTCACTCGAGGTTGTGCTTTTTTTTTGTTTATCTATAAGGTTTCACCATGCAACATACTTAAACGTGTCTTTTCCTTCATGCTTCTTATTAATCAAACAACATCTCAGGCCGCAAGCTGATATTACTGAAAATATTAGGAATGCTTCTTACCTCAGTTTTATACGCGCTATTTTCCAGATCATGGAAATTTTGTGGCAAACATCACGAGTCAGC